>OY720443.1:25876771-26351771 GCA_963082915.1 Dolichopus griseipennis
TAAAAATTTCATTTAATTTTTCAAGAGTGCAAGAGGTTTACTTTACAAAACTTCAAGTACTCCATCTTAAAGATACTAAGACCAACTTTTAACTTATATTAAATGGCACTTGTTTTAATTTCGATTTATTTTAAAATAAAAAAATATTTTTAAAGTGGATTAAGACACGTGCCATATTAAAAAAAAAACAAAAGATTTTTGAAATTGATGCCTGGAAAGTGGTTCCAGTATTAAAAGTAAAACTTATTTTATAAATTTTTACTGTTTAATTTTATAATTATTTCGTTTTAAAAGTTTTATCCATTTTTTATTTCTATTTGAATTTCTTTTGAATGTTAAAGATCAAATAAACACTAACAGATTAAGATATTGTTAATACCATTTTTTATTTGTTTTTTTCAATTTTATTTTTTTTTTAAGTTACTGGTATTAATTTATTATTTTAATTATACATTTTGTGTACAACCAATTGCAGTTCGATGCAAAACAGGTATTAAATGAATATAAAGTTGATTTTCAAAATGGTACTAAAAAAATTAATATAATTTCATTTTTAAAAATAAATGAAACCTTTTTCAAAGTAAGTTATTTACCTAAATTGTAGTCTCTATACTACATGCAATGTGATAAGTGCCTTTCCTTAGGCTCTTACCTAAATCACGACGTACGGCGTACATTTTCTGTCAAAATAATTTTAAATGCATATAATTAAATGAGAGCTCCCGAAATACGCGACGTACTATACGTCGGATTTTAAAATTTAAAAATTGACAAAGCGTATTAAATTTTGTTATTTTTTTTTTGTTTTGTTGTTATGGTGATTATTTGTTGACATTGAATAAATAAAACGTTTTTATATTACGTACGCGCGTATCGATTTCGGGATACGTCGACGTATCGACGTACGGCGTATTATACTTCATATATTATACTGTTTAATGTAATAGTTGACAGTTCACAGCTTCCGGAATCTTAAACACGGTTTCCATTACGTAATTGGAACAATCTATGTGTATTAATACACTTGTACTTTCGTTAATTACTAACGAAAGATTATCAGTATCACTTAACACTGTACGCGCGTTTTACTCATTATAGTGCGTTCATAAACTTCAAAATTTTGTTAATTACCTAGTACAAAATCAACCAAGTGTCAAGTGTTCACAAACTTTTTTTGAAAATTAATTACGTAAGGATTTGACATATTTATAAATTTTTCAGCCATCTTTAATAAACTTAAAAATTATTTCATTTCTACTTTTAATATGAGAATTGGCAAAGATATAAAAACAAAGGTTTTAAAAAAAATTTAATAATCACTACAAAAATCGAAAATTCATGGACGAACCACGTGATTTTTAAGTTAATTTTCAGGAAATTCAGTAGTGAGCTAATTTTCATTGACAGATAAATTTTTGAAAAATGTATGGGAAATAAAAAAAATAAAGGGGAAAATATACAAAATTTTCGAAATCTTTTCCATTTCTTAAAATCTAGAGTTTATAAAGTTACAATTAGACGAAACTCAATATATGTAAAATGTGTGACCTACTCTTATATCTTCGAAACTATTTCAGTTAGGAATTTAAAATGTTGGAAGAACTTAGATCTTAAAACAACAAGTCTAAAATGATTCTTTCAAAAAAAAAAAAAACTTTTAATACGGTACTCATTACAGTCTTAACGTAAGAGGCCACAAATTGAAAATTTGCAATTTTTAGGTCCATGTAACTTAGGTCTAAGGCACACAATAGAGGTCTAACATTATAGTCCAATATGTATTAACAATTTTTCATAATTATAGGTGACTGTTTTAAAATTGATAAAAGTGTATCTCAATTTCTTACAATTTTATTTTTTTATGCACAGTCTCCTTCCACATTCAATGTGACAAGTGAGTGAATCTGCTTTTTCTTTTCTTGTATTACAGTTAATTTTATTTTATATTATGAAATAAACTATTACGGTATCAATTATAAATTATATTTTTTTTTATTAGATATGATCTGACCAGGATTTGAACCCAAGACTTTTCGATTGAAAAGCCGACGCTTTAACCACTGAGTTACACTTTAACCACACTTCAGATTTGTTACAATTATTCTTATATATACTAAATTTCTAAGAAAAGCCAGTTCATATTTTTAGTGCAGTAAATAAATCTTAAGTGAATAAAGTAGCACTGCCAGAAAATTTTTATTTAAAATCAGTTTTTTACTGTAATACATGGCAACGCTCACTTTTTTCATCTAATATTATGCATGTATGCCCTTTTTTTTTTGGAAACTTTAAATTTTAATATTATCTTTTTAAATTATTTTTGTAAATATTTCTAAACAGTATAATTTATAAATACCCCACGTTCTTTGTTTTTTTTTCAACTGTTCTAATAAAAATCATGAATTAAAATTCTTTTCAACACAATTGCACAATTTACTACTAACACACAAAAAAAAAATTATAAAATAAAAAACATAATCAAAAAAAAAAAAAAAACAGAATAAAACATTTTATTATTTTGGACACACTATTTTCTCACATTTTACTGACACTTTTACACGTTTTTTTATTTTGTTTTTATTTTTTGTTTTTTTTTTTTTTATTTTTTCCTTTAAGAAAAAAAAAAATTAAAACGGTCGAAAAAAATTAGTGACAAATGTTCGTTTTAGTTTCACCCATTTTAGTATTTTTTTGGTTTTCTATTTTTTTTTTACAACATTTCAGTTAATGACGTTTGAATAAACACAATTTTCTTTCATACGTCATTTAAGTGATACGTGCACACCATATCATTGCTCCTGGTGTTAAAAATATAATAAAAAAAAAAAAATAAAAAAAAAAAATAAAACAAAAAACAAAATGACAAAAAAACCAAAGGCAGCTTAAATACAACAAAACGTTAAGCGAAAGTAAGAACAATTTGAAATTGAAACAAAAATATGGTAAATGTGGATTCACTATTTTTTTTTTTTTTTGTGATAAATGTAAAAATACACTAATTTCGTTTGTTTTTCGTTTTTTTTTACTGTTTCTTTTTTTTTTCTAGTGTTTAAGTTGCATTCAGAAAAAGGGTAAGCAAAGAAAGAATAAATATACCAAAAAAACAATACAGAAAGAGATAGAAAATGTGGAAATAGACAAAAATTAGTTATACAACAAAAAAATAGTATTCCATTCATTTAAAGTTTCTATTTAAAATAAAAATTGAAAATTTAAAGTGAAAAAATAAAAATAGAATAAAAATATAAAACAGCTAAACTTTTTTAGAAACTGTTATCAATTCAAATGTCTGCATATTGGTTTTTTATTTGTTTTATTTTAACGGTGTTTTTTAAATAACGGCAACTGTTACAAATCGTTGTTTCAAATTTTGAAATGGCAAAAAGGGATAAAAATCTTTGTTAGCTGTCCTGACTTGCCTTTTTTTGCAATTTGTTGAAGGAGTTAAAAAACTGCATATGCATGTTATTGCATCTTTATTTTTCACCAACCTTCTTGGCGGCTATTTATTTTAACCTATCACTTCTAGATCACATAGATCAACATGCAACCAGTTGCCATTTCGGGTTTTAGACCAAAATTTTAGGATCGGTTAAATCCTGTAGGTCTTACACCCTTTGTTTGGCAGAGATTTTTATATCTTAACACATTTGTCTTCATTTTATTTTTAACTGAAATTTCCAACTGAAAAAATCACTTAATTTAGAGCAAGCAGGCTGAAAAAAATCACTCAATTTTCCCATACATGCAAATCCATACATCGGAATCGCCGCAATTATTCTTCAGTGGACACATGAAAAACGGTAAATTCCCACAATTATTTTTTCAGTGGAAATATGAATGACGGAATTTCTCGCAATTATGCCGTATGTGCTAAATTTATTCGTTTTTGTATATCTAAGGCATCCGTTTAAGGTATAAAATGTATGAATGAGGACAAAGGTTATTTCAGAAGGATAGCGGAGAAAGAGGTAAATAAACTTCAAGTTTATGAAGAAAACACCAGAATAATTTTTTGAAGATTCCAGTAATGGTGCTAGTTGTTTGAAAAGACTCAAAGCTCCCAACAGAGTCATCTAAATCAAATTTTTCTCCTGCCATATAATCTTAATCTCCTAAACCTAATTCTTTCCAAATTCCTCGTTATAAACTGTGCATATTTTGTATTGCAGGTCCCTTTCAAAAATTTTGGTTCAAAAAGAGCGTGGTTTTGTTTGGTAAATTATTACACACTACCTAAAGGAACACCACACAGTTCTAATGAGTGGCTTCGAAGCCTTTGATTCCCTCACATACCAAAAAAAAAAAACGAAAAAGTTGAATATAACTGGCAATTTCATTTGCAATCAAATTTTTTTTTGATTTAAAATTTTGCAATTTACAAAATGTTGCATGTCAAAAGAATAGTACATAACAGTTAAGTATATCAATCTAAATGCAACTAACTTCATACATGTGTACACAAATGTATAAATAATACATATAAAAGTGTATGAGTTTGTTGATATTTGATTTGTATAAACATAAAGACACGATAATGCTTTAAATACGTATCTAATCTTTATAAGAGTATGGTGCATTAGTTATCTTTGTACATACATATATATGCTCTTTTTTAAGGATTTAAATAGCTTGATTTTGGATCTATACTAAAGTTCTAGTTATTACAACAAAAAGATAACATATAAGACTATCTTAAATTTTGGAATTGAAAAAAGGCACTAAACACTACTATTACCACATAAAAAATTTATATGTAGATATGCGTGTACATAACATACTCGTATTATAATCCTCAAAATATATCTAAGTATTGAATACATGCAACCATGTAATTTTTATTTTTTGATTTTTGCTGCTACTTCTGCTGCTTTTCTCCACTGAATTTTTTGTTTTTAAAAAAACGTACATGTTTTGATTGAAAATTGGAATTTCAATTTTGAAAAGAATCCAAAAAAATGGTTGTAATGTTGCTTTGGATGATAAAAATTCAATTTGACCAACAACAATTTTAGAAAAAAAGGAGGAATAGTGTAGTACAGTAGACTGTGTCAACTCTGGGATACCTGTATGATCAATATAAACATATCATTCGGTTAATTACTTTTGGCAAAATTTCAGACACCCAACTTTAATAGGTATAGAGTATTTATTGCTCATATAAAATAAGAAGTTGTATGGCACTAATCAAACTCACTACAGCAGACCAACCAAATTTTGCAGAAACTTTGGCAATAAAACTAAACTACTTTTGGCAAAAATTCAGACTCCAGCTTTAATAAGTACAGAGTAATGCTCATACAAAAAAAAGAAGTTGTATGGTAGGTACTCATTCCCGTGGACCAAAATGGCTGAATATCAATAGCGATGACGGCTATTGCAAACAAGTGAGGGGAAAAAACCAAGGGTTTTTAAAAAGCACATTTTTAAAATTATAACAGTTTCTTACTGAGTATTTTATCATGTATTTTTATAAAAATATATATTATGATAATATTATAATTTTGTTATTTCATTAATAATTAATTATATGACTAATAGTGAATTACTTAGAATATAACCCCAATGCACTCAAGAAAACCTGTTAATAAGTGCAAAATATAATGTTGGAGCTTCAATGTTAACGTTTAATTTTGGAAAAACTTACAATGGTGAATAAGTTATTGTTTTATAAGAACATAAAAGTTTTAATTTTGAAGACCTAGTAGCCCTTCAATTGGGAAGGTTCCCAAATTTTTGCTTAGCAAACTTATGATGGATCTGCCCACCCCCTCCTGTCCTCACCCTTCCATTTTTTTCGGTTCTAGGAAATCAATTTTGAACTCCAACAAAATTTGGAATTTTACCTAGAATATTATTATCAAACCAAAAATGGTTAAGACAAAGAACAATTTCTTCAATTTAAAGAGACCCTTTCAAATTTAAGAAAAACCTTTAACATATGTTGAAATATGATGCTGCAGCTATAAATTTTGCATATTTGTAAAAAAAAATTTGAATAGTTGTTAAAGTTACAGGTGGTTGAAAATAGCAAAATTTCAATTTTCGAGCCCTTATAGCTCCTAAACAGGGGGCGTGACAAAAAAATTTTGTTAACCGACTCCTACTAATTTTGGAAGACCTAACTTCTTCTCCCATTTCAAGACCCTAGGTTGAACCGTTTAGAAGATATATGGGGCCAAAAATTTTGCAAAAGTTGAGTTTAGCTTAATGGTAAATTTTAGTACCGTATGGTAACCCTATACATTTTAGTTTTATATTTTTGTAAAGCTTATAAAACCAGCTATCTTTTGCCGTTTTCAGATTGAAAATACACTTAACAAAACTCATGTTATAATAATTTAAAAATAGGGCTTTTTCCAACTTTGAAGGGCTGTAGCTCCGTAACGGGTGGGGCTACAGAAAAAAATTCTTCTACGAAATTATTTTTTTTGTAATATCTACTCGTGGTTAAAATTTCTTTACTCTATTTCAAACGGTGTAAAAGTTTTTGTAAACATACGGACGGACGGACAAAGTCAAAATTAAGAAAAACCTTTGACACTTATTGAAACCTTCGTTTTGGAGCTTTCAATTTTGTATACAAATAAAACAAAATTTTAACTGGTATTCAAGTTATAGGTGTTTAAAAGCTAAATTTTTAGCAAAATTTCAATTTTCGACCCCTTACAGCTCCTAAAGAGGGGGCGTGACAAAAAAATTTTGTGAAATGAGTCTTACTTATTTCTAAGGATCTAACTTCTCCCAAAATTTCAAGTTTCTAGATTTAGCCGTTCCGAAGTTATGAGGGACAAAAAATTTTGTAAAACTTAGTTTTGAATAACGGTAAATTTTAGTACCGTATGGTAACCCTATACAATTGGTTTTTAAAAATTTGTAAAGCTTATAAGAACAGCTGTCTGTTACCGTTTTCAGGTTGGAAATATACCTTATAGAACTCTAATTATAACTGTTTAAATATGGGGCTTTTTTCGACTTTGTGGGGCTGTAGCTCCGTAACGGGGGGGGCTACAAAAAAAAGTTTTAACATTAAATTTTTTTTATTGCAATACCTACCCATTTCTGATATTTTTTAGTCAATCGTAGGTAAAAAGGGACGGACGGACGGACGGACGGACGGACGGACAGAGTGAAGCTATATAGGCACATTTTTACAAAATTTTTTGAAAATGTGCTAAAAATGAATTTGTGAAAATTTCAAAATCCTAGCTCCTTCAAGTTTTGAATTATCGTGGGGACGACATTTGGACGGGCATACATAGCTTAATCGATTTACTTTTCGATTCTTATCCGATCCATTCCTTTGAGTCTATATCTACCGCCTCCTTCTCTATGTCACAAACGTAATGACATATTTAGTCTACCTTTTTGACTTATAGTCATACGGGAATAAAGAATAAAAAGTTGAAATAGAATAAAACACAGAAGAAAGATTGTACATTGTTACAATTGAAAAAGAATTCCATTTTTTTAATTGATCTCCATCATCATTATTGAGTTTCAATTTTGTTTCGAATATAAAAGAATTCTGTATTTTTGGATCCACGCAATATCTAACCTTACAATACAAAATTGAATTCTTCAAAAATTCCTCTTAATAGGGACTAAAGGAATGAATCGTAGAAAACGATTTTTAATCACATCCCAAATCTTAAGTAGACTTTAAAAGTTATAGAATCGCAATTGGAAAAGAAATTTGGATGTTCATTTAATGTTTGCTCTTTTTATAATCAGTTTTTTGTTATTAAGATTTAACTTTAAGAAAGATTTAAAATACAGCTAGTTCTTAATTAGCGAAGAGGATTAGTAAAGATTTTAGCAAATCAAATATTTGGGAAGAGACTGATTTATAAATTTAAAAGTGATTGGTAGTCTTTAATACTAATAAAATTTTAAAGAATTTTAACTTAATTTTAAATTACATGATTATTAAAAACTTTAATTTTTTTACACGAAAATTTCATATAGAAACATTTTTCAATATTTAAATAATTTATGTGCCTAATATTGTAAGTAGTTTAGAGAAGAGGCAGTCTCTGTTTTATTTTAGCAAATAATTCGGAATCTAATTTTTTCTAATTTGATTTTAGAAAAATTAATTGATGACGACTTCACGTTTTAATTTTAAAATGCTTTTAATTTAAGTCCTAAGCTATTGAAGACGTGTTGCTTTAGGTAGAGATCTTTTAAATAAATAATCTTTAGTTAGTTTAAATTGAAAAGATTAATATATTTGGAGGCCTCTATATTTTGCAAGTCATTTTTTATTAAGTATTTCACGTTTTAAGACATTTTCTAAATTTTCCATCAATTCCTTAAATGTGAACTTCCTTTGAAGCTTCAAAATGTTTAAAGAACTCTGTTAACCTGACTTCCGGCTGATTTATAGAAGTTTTATAAGTAATTAAAAAATACAATTTAGAATATTTTGATTGGAAAAATAAAAACCAGGTATAGTACGTAATGCCATTATACATAGTGTCCGGAACTCTAATATCACGACGAACGAGGACGATAGAGCAATTCGAAAAGAAGAAAAAATTTTTATGCAAGAAGGCGTCTATTTCTAACAGTTTCCAAGATAATTGTCTTCAAAGTAATTTCGTAAACTATTCAAAGAAAAATATCATCTTCGTTCCTGTACAATATAAAAGATTTATTTCAGCTTCAATAGCTAGCTGAAGTTTTGGCATTTCATAATAATATCCAAAAATTTTCATTATCTTTCATAATTAAAGGGTCACAAGTACTTAAATCCAAAAAATATTGAAATTTTTCCCTGCTAATCAAATAACTGTAATGTATTTGTAATTCCAAAATTATCTGTCACTTCCGCTCTTCGCGATCTTTTAATTCCAAACACACTGTATAATCGTGTTATTTTGAAATCTGTTGCACATGTTTAGGTATGAAGAAAAATATTTTATAGGACATTTTGATAAGTTTTTTTAATGTACGATCCGATGTGCTCTTTCTATTAAGAGGACGATGTCACAACAATCATCTACTGGTCAGATTTCACATACTTAAATTAACAAACTCTTAAGCTTTCAAGTTGTCATCAGCGAATTCTCTGAATTATATTTAATTATATTTTTCATACACTTTTATATTAAAACATTTAAAAATTTAAACATCAAATTGAATCTAATATAACTATTCATATAGTTTATTGGATTCAATTTAAAACTTACCTAAAATTTATTACCCAATCTTAAAACTCTTAGCAATACCAAATAAAACAAACAAACTTTAGCTAAATAATTGATACAAGATAAAAAGTATTGGAACTTAAAAAAACCAATATAACAATATAATTTCATAAAAGAAATTTTTGAATAGAAATATTCCAAAAATTCATCATATTACAAGTAATGGCCTCATATCCTCAAATCAAATATTTAAAAAAAATTGTCCAAAAAATATCACATCAAAAAATAACAAAAAGTGAATCATAAATCTTTTTTGAAATGAAATTCATATGAAATTATGAAATGAAAACCCCATATCTGTCTCTTTCTATTTTGTGTGGTATTTGGTATAATATCCTCTTTTTTATAAAATTTTTATACCGGTATGACTATATGGCAAAAGGATATACAAAATTTCACATTACGTTTGTAACGCAGAGAAACAAGGGAATAGATATAGACTCAAAGGTATGGATTGGATCTGAATTGAAAAGTAAAACAACCTAGCTTTGCATAGCCGTCCATTCGTCCGCACGATAACTCAAAAAATAAAGGAGCTAGGATAATGAATTGTTCACAAATTCGTTTTCATGCAAAAGCCGTTATAGCTATTGAAATCCAGCCAGTTTGCTCCATGGGTTCGAGCTGCCATACAACTACTTTTTTTTATATCAGCATTACTTTATACCTAATGGAGTGGGATGTTTGAAGTTTTACCAAAAATAGTTTTATTTTATGCCCAATGTTTGTGCAAAATTTAGTTGGTCTAGTGCAGTAGGTTCGAGTAGCTGTCGTACAACTTCTTTTTTTTGTATGAGCATTTCTCTTTATGTAATAAAGCCTGAAATTTTGTAAATAATTGGTAACTTCAATGGCCAACGTCTAAATAAAATATAGTCGATGTATAGTCGATGTTTGCTTCTTTTCAACTTATATATCCATTTATAAAGAACTGAAAGTCTAATAAGTTGTTTATTTGAAATTTTGTAAAAGTAACTAGCATTAATGTCACCCAATGTCTATATTACGGTCATATAGGTATCCCAGAGTTGACACACTCTACTCTACTACACTCTTGCACGTTTTTTATGATTATACAAATCAACTAAATACCATAGATTTCATTCATAGTTTCATTATTACATTTGCCTTTTTCATGTAATATGGTTTCATTGTTAATGTTGTTGTTGTTGTTGATATTTGTGTTGTTGTTTTTTCTGCAGAGTTTTTCTGGTTGCTAAGAAACAAAAGCAAAACAAACAAAAAAGCAAAATAATTTTATAAATCTATGAATGAATTCAAAAGAATTGAATACCTAGATAGTAGATACTCTATCTTTCTCTTTCCTTTTTTTTTGTGTTTTCGAATTCAATTTTAAAATCTAAAATGTGTAGACAGACAGTTATTATAACAATATGTATCAAATGCATTATATGAGTTACGTACATTTACATTCATATGTTATAATAAAAATTTGAATTGCAGATAAAGTATTACACTAACTCTAGTTAGTAAATAGAAAATTTAGTTAAGAATTTAATTTCAATTTTGTTTTTTTTTTTGTAATAAAAAACTATTTATAGAAAATATTTATGGAATGAAAGAATATAAAATTTCAAAACAATTTAAAAACCACAAAATTACTCAGTTTGTTTTTTTTTTTTGATATTTTTTGGAATTTTATTAAATTGAAGGAATTTTTTTGTTATTGTTGGAATTTAAAATTTTTTGGTATGTAGTATTTGATTTTCAGTTTACAATACTTTGAATTTGAAGTTTTTTAAAATTATTTAAGCTTAAAATACGAGATGTTTTGGTGATAATTATGATGCAAAAGTCGAATAACGGTTCTTACATTACTTTTAATAAAGGGTATGAACTCTTAGTAGACAAATACTTTCCTGCTGCTGTGGCCTGCTGCAATTAGGGTAATAGACTTCATCATCGCCAATCTTTGGATACATTAAGTTTTATATATTTCAATGTTATAATTAAAAGTTTACGCTTTTTGATCCCTTGATAATACTGTAGCAGACTTAAATAATAATGAGTAAAATGGTACTTTAGTACAGTTGTAATTACCATTATCTGGTAATCATTACTTTTTTAAGGTATAGTTTACTTCATTAAGCTTTGTCAAGGTTAAAAAAGGTTTTTACCACTTTTCTGATTATTGTGGGAGAAATTCTTGTCTTCAGTTATGTTAATTAGTAAATCTTATTTCTACTAATGTATTAGGCAAGCTTATTCCCTCCTGCTTCAGACATATCTCAAACAAAATTTCTTGTTACACTTGTTAATCAATGAACCAATTATAAATGATTTTAAACAACCTTTAAAACTTACGTAATAATATGTCCCTCTACAAAATTTATAGAAGGATATAAAGAGAACAGGTGATAGATGAAGGCTGTACCTATTGTATTTAAGTTCCTGATATTAAATGTTTTACATACGTTTAACAAAACTTATTTTGGTACTGATATGTATAAAAGGTGAGCTTTCAGTTCCCGAAAGACATCACATTTTTAATTTGGACAAATGGATCTTCGAAGCTTAACTTCTTACTGTACTTTAGTAATATAAATATCTGGAACTAAGAGGTTAAATAATTAAAAAAAAATTTTTAAAGACAATCTAATGCGAGAACTAGGTTTTACTTTATTCCTGTAAATATTAAGAAGAATCTTCTACATCCTTCCGACAATCCTCATTGACAACAAGCTTAAACTGATTTTAAAATACCAACCAAAGAAATATCTTTTATTTTATTGAACCATGGAATTTACATTTACAAGATTGTAATTAAATTTTTTTACAAATCATATTTCCTAATATATGTTCTGTTACATTTTTTTGGCTCCTTATTTAATTCCGAGAGCAAAGAGTTTCCACAAAGCTATTCCATCTAACTCTATTCTAGGCTAGTAGTTTGATTTCGTTCCAAATCTTGCGGTTATTCTTCATCTCTTTCCTGACTGACCTACGCCATTAATTACCGGGTCTACCTGTTTTTCTTTTTACCTGTGGACCCAAGTTCTGTCCTTTTCTTAGGATATGACCCATTCATTTCCCATTGCTTATTTGAAAATTTATTGGTTCTTGCCTAGTCATCTCTAATAGCTGCGTTTTTCTACTTTTTCTAGGCCAGAAGATTCTACATATTATTCGTAGTCACTTGTTAGTGAAGACCTGCATTTTTTTACTCAATTACATACCTATTATACTTTGATCCTTTAATAAATTTTACCTGTTCGCAAAAAACCCGAGAGCCTTTCCAATATTCCATTCACAAAATATAACCAGCTAAATTTTTTCACAAATCGCTTTACAAAGGACTGCCAACATAATATTTAAAAAACAAAACTAAAAAAAAAAAACAGACGACAATCAAACACAGAACAGAATTGAAATGAAACTTAATATTCCAAATGGAATTTTAGAAATTTTTATTCATCATCATTATCTTTCAAAAATAAAAAAAAAAATAAAAAATATTTTTAAAATAATATAATATGTATATAAAAAATGCTAAACTAAAAAAAATATATAAAATTAGTTAAAAAAAAAGTTTGAAAAAAGAAATAATTTTTATCTAGAACTAGATCGAAATAGTATATGGTTCACTGGACTTAATAAAACATTTTTATGAGTGAAACGTGATTCCATAACAAAAAAAATATGTATAGGAATTTCACATTTTTTGTCTCTTTTTCTCATTTAAGATCACAAACTACAAAAAAAAATTATAGCGAAGGTTTTTTATTTTTTGGGTTTGTGAGATAGATTAAAGTGTTATTCCAAATATGAGAATATGGCACTGACCTGGTCTTTGTTTAATATTAAAGAACCCTTTTTTTCTTATCTGATACTTATACCCTGCAATGTAAAAAAAGTTAAGTATTTTTAAATATTTGTTTTGAATTTTATTAGTTTTCTTTTTGAAATTGAACTTATCTTAAAAGCTTTCATTAGATATTATTTGATGTTATTTCGCTTTATTGCCTCTGGATATTTACAAATTGGAATGAGGGGAAAACTAATTCTTTCCTCAAAAAAATTGTTGTCTGAAGAACTGTGGAGCCAAGACGAAACATTAAGTAGTAGATCTTTTGTTAGACAAGGACAAACTATTTAATATATTCATCAATAAAATATTTGTTCTAAAAAAAATTTAACCAGATTTCCTTAACAAATGCATTATTTCATAGAATGCTGACCTAGGACCTGTTATTGGCTCTAAACTTATCACTAATAAAATAATCACAATTTTAATAAAATTTTGTTGCAGCAGGATCTATTTGACAACAAACCGAAAAAGTTTGATGAAGGTTACATGTGTTTCTTAAACCTCCGTTAGGGCTGGTTTGTTTCCATATGTAATTATTTCGGACTAATGTCCTAACTAATAATCGTGATATTTAAATTGGACCATTTTCTTTCTACAGTTCATATCCAACTGTCTGAGTCTGCCTACATTTATTTTTGTTTGGGGCACCATACCAAATCATTTTTTGATCATCTCATTGTGTTTAATAACCCTTATGTTCATTTGTTTTCTTATCTGTAGAATCTCCAAATTTTGGCATTAATATTCGGCAGATTACTGAAAAAAATTTGTGTACGAGGACGTGTTGCTTCTTTGTAAGTTTACTAGTAGTAAACAAATCCTCAGTTTTTTGTTTCTTGAAATATGTCTAAATTTCTCAAAGATGTTCCTCAATCTGACCTTTCCTTCCAAAACTTCCTTTCCTTACAGTATTCTTTTGTATTTTTTAGTGCATTTCCTTTTAGTTTTTGTGTATTTCTTGATTTTTACGAGGAACATAATTATCTAGACCGAAGCTGTTGAAGCCACCTGTTCGTGCTGTGTATAGTTCCTATATGTAAGGTGGGAATTCCACCAACCAAAACTGCAACTTTTTTTGAACCAAACCTTAGAATTGGGTCTGTGCTACAAATGAACATCTTGGTTTCGATCATCGATGTGAAAGGATTATTGCGAATTGGGGTTTGGGAAATGTGCTACTTATGAACATCTTGGTTTCGATTATGGATGTGAAAGGATTATTGAACATCGGGTTTGGGAAAAATAGGATTCTATAATTATTGCATTCCATAACATTTATTTTGTTGAAATTTTACATAATTCTTAAAAGTCTTCTTCTAAAATCCATTTCACATCGTCTGACGCATTATCTGTCTGGCGAAACCATAAGTAAAGGTACTAATAAGCAAGACAAAATCTTCAAATTAGCAAAAAAACATATTTTTAGAATATAATTTACGAATTAGTTTTCATATTGCAGTTTCATCCAATTTCTATTCTTATAAATCTTTGACATTCTGTAAAGCACGATATTCATTAAAGTTATTCGTGCATTACATTGATTAAAAATCTTTATTCCTAAAATTATATATTAGGTATTAGTATATGTACTAACATACAAACATATACCAAATCGTAGGTGGCATACTATAGTCTTTTCACCTTTCATACAACATAAACTCTCTATACTTAATATTTTTGGATTGTAATGAGATTTATTCAAAAGTTCAAAAATTTTTAAATTAAAAATTGAGAAACCATTCCTCAAATCAAAAAAGTTTCAAAAATTCTATCAGTTATGAAACACTTTTAAATAAAATTCAAAAACTATTCAGTATTAGGTATAGTTATATTGTAAAATATTCAGATTATAAAGTTGTACGCATCATGAACTTTAAAGTTTTAATTTTTGGATTTTGGAAATCTTTATCTTTCCTAACAAAATTACGAATTTCCAAAGGAAATTTTTTATATATTTTTGTTTTAAGAAATGAAAAGTTTCTTTTTCGAATTTAATTTAAAATTGAAGGTATGATTTGGTTTTTGACTATCACAGTATGTTAGTAATAGTCAAAACATGATCCCAAATTCATATCATGATTAAGTTGTAAAGAAAATTCAAAATTAGTTATCAACAAATATTATGAAATTTTATATGACTTCTAAATTATACCAAAAGTGATGGAAGAATTCGTTCTGATAAAAATTTTTATTTCGAAACACTCGTTTTTAAAAAATCAAGTTTTTAGAAAATCTCATTTTTAAAAAATCTCGTTTTCAGAAAACATAGTTTTTTAATAATCTCTTTTTAGAAAATCTCTTTCTTTTAAAGTTCTGGAAAAGGCTAATAGTTCTGATTTTTTAACCAACTCTAAAAACGAGATTTTTCAATATAAAACAAGATTTTTCAATAAAAAACGAGATTTTTGAATAAACGAGATTTTCTAATACGAGTTTTTTTTTAAAAACGAGATTTTCAAAAAACAAGATTTAAAAAAAAAAATCGATTTACTAAACAAAGATTATGGAACGCTCCCATTTAAGTTGAAGTAAAGTAAAACACAACTCTGGAACTTAGTTAAGATTTTGATTGTGAACTGAAGTTCTTTCACAAAATTCACAAATTTAATTTTAAAAATACTTTAAAACATTGGCTTCTTTAATTTACAAAGCATAAACCTAAATATCGATTAACTTCAGAAGCAATGTTCTATGGATATCCAAAAAACCATATCTATACTATCCGAAAATTTAAATTACAAATTCTATTTATAAACTTTTACAAATTCTTTAAAAACAAAATAATTCTTTTTATAAAACTAATAAATAATACATTCTCCCTTTTCCTTATTTTACAGAAAACAAATCATTATCATCAATTATATCAGATAAACCGAACAGTATGAATTTATCAAATTGGACTGCTTTACGTCGAACTCATAGTGATAGACGTACAAATTTAACGGGTAACACTATGGATTCAAGTCATAAAATTCAACTTCAATTCAATGATACAATGGCTTTAAGGTTAAAAAATAATCGTACCGTTGCCACTCAAGATTTATTTACACAAGAACAACAACAACAACCAAAACAACAGACCCAACACAGAAAACAAAATGACAACAATTTAAATAGTAAAGATGAACAACCAGCAATACAACAAAATCAGCAAAATATTTTATATAGACCAAAAGAACCACCTCCACCACCACCACCATCATCATCATCGTCATTACAATCGATGGCAACAGAATCAACAGCAATTGTACAAAATGATTCCTCATCATCATCAATATTTGAACAAAATTATGAAAACGACAAAAATAATGGTGACGAATCATCTTTGTTACTTGAAATGCATTCCAATGAATTGTTACAAATGGTAGATTCTTCAATAAAAAAACCTACATCATCATCAACATCATCATCATCATCATCAGTATCAACATCAACATTGGAATCAGAAATAAAATCAATAGGAAAAACCAATAATAATAGAAATTCTTTACAAAAGAATAAAAATAATACAAATAATAGTTATTGCATTGATGCCAACAATAGAAATGAAAATAATTGTAACAACAGCAGCAGCAACATTAGTAAAAAGAATATTGATAAAACAAAAACCGCGACAACAAAACCCCCAGAGCACAATCAAAGTGCTTTACAATCGTCAATTGTTTCGCAATCACAATCAAAAGGAATTCAAAAACAACAACAACAACAGCCATCAAAATTATTGTCAGCTCAACAACAACAAAAGCAACAAAAACGGCATTCATTAGAGCAACAAAATGTGCAATCAGATCAAAAGTCTGTTAAAATAACAAGAACTCCTTCAAAAGAAAGTTTAAAAGGCGCATCAACAACCAAACCAAAAAGAGTCTCTTGGGCTGGATCATCTGAAAAGATTCAAGAAAATTTAATAACAAAGGATTCAATAACAAAAAAAACTTCAACAACAACAGGTGATAATATAAAAGAAAAATCAAAATTGAATAATGGCGTCACATTAAAATCAATATTATCCACAGATGTTAATGAGAAAAATTCCAGAACATCAAATGGAATTTCTAAAGATTTATTAAAAAATGGTCAACAGCAACAACAACAAAACAATAGACCTGCTCGACCAACAAGTTTACCATTAACCATTAATAATGTTAATGGTACAAAATCCTTAACTGAAGAACGAAAATTAATACAAGCACAAAATGAGATCTCAACGGGTGCCAGATTATTTGGCAGTTCAAATACATTTTTACTTAATTCTTCGTCATTGTCATCGTCAAATGTTACATCAACATTACCACCACCTTTACACCAACAACAACCACAAAGAACAGTGGTACGTGTAGCACCATTTAATACGACAACAACAACAACAACACAAAATTCTACAAAAAAATCTGGTGAAATTCATCGTTTAAAAATCAAACATACTGATGACACAAATCATAATGGAATTTCAAATGGTTCCTCTATTGATGATTCTAACGGTATTAACTTAAGTAATATAAACAGTGATAACGGTTCTTCTTTCAATAATAGTAATAATCAAAAGAAAACTTCTATCTTGATAAATGGTGATGATTGCTATTCCACAGTCAATGTTTCAAATGACACATCAATTTATCAATCTTCTGTTGTCGTAACAGATGGAACTTCATCATCATCTTCAACACCAGTATTATCACTAACTACTTCTAAGAATTCACCACCTATAACAAATAATAATATGAATACTGAAAATAAAAATAACATTTCCAAATATTATCCTTCCAACACAGTTACTATAAATGTAAACAGTGATAGTAGAAGTAGTAGTAATAGTAAAATAACTGATATTAAAGCTGACACATCACTGTTAAAAAACAATAATAAAAACAAAGAATCAACAAATTTTGAAAGTTCCATTACCACAAATACAAATAAAAGAAGTTTAGAAGATGAAATTATTTACCAGAATAATAAACTGAATACATTGCTCAGTATGAATGCAAGTAAATCAATCATTCCTATCAATGTTAATTTAAAAACGGAAGTCAACAAAGATATTACCAATACCTTTGGTGATACTGATGGTAATAATGGAATATTAAATGAAAATTATGAAAATAAAAACAATTTAAAGTCACCCACAACAAAACGTGGTAAAACAACTTTAATAACTTTAGACTTTGAAAAGCTTTTAATACCTACATCGGTTGCCTCCACATCAATGGAATCAAATAATAATGATAAAAATTCTGATTTTGTTAATGGTGGATTTTCTAATAGTCATGGAAACAACAATTTTTCTCATGAGGAAGAACTTGTAAAAATTTTACGTAATCCAGTGGAAGCAGTGAAAAGAAATCTTGTACCGCATGTTTGTGGTAAATCTGATTCTATAAATTCTACATTCAACATAGTGAACGATGACAATAGCTCAACAATTTCAACAGCATCTAGAACAAGCTCAACTTCAACATTGGCTACAGTTTTAGATGATCCACTAATGACAAGATCTCTTAACAGGGAGGGAGAATATTCTTCAAATAATCTTGAAGGCTTTTTAAATGGTTCAAGCAGCAGTTCAAAATCAGATAGACATTCATTAGTTGGCAGGCTTCTGGAAGATCCTACATTAAGTCATCTGGCTGATGGGTTAGAAAGTGATGTTATAGTCAGACTAATTGAAAGTTCTTTAAAACGTTTAAAAGAAAATCGAAATTCAATTGACACAAGTGGTACCAAAGATGATGAAGACATGACAAAACTAATTGATATTTCATTACAAAAAATTAAAGAGGAACGTCACAAAATTGAAACAGCACAACATCAACAAAATGGCACAAACTCTTCATTAGTCCCCAACAGTAATGTTAGCACACATACAAATACTAATAAGTCAGCCATTGAAGATCAACAAGAAAGTCAAAGCAATCGTGGGAGCATTAGTTCTGGTAATAGCTATACATCAGCTAATTATGAACTCTTCGAGTTCGACACTAATAACGAGTCCGACTGTTATCAGAGCTGTTCAAGTGAAATAACAAATTGTGATGAAGAAACAATTTCAACACAAAGTAAATTTTATCAAATGTTAGTCGATGCTACATTGTCTGAAATTGAAATAACAGCAAACAATGATGACGAACATCATTATGAATCAATAAGAGTTAATAGTGATCCAATATATGAAGAAATTAGTGAGATCCCACCACCATTGCCTTTATCACCACCTCCAGTCAATGAAACTGATTTTGAACGTAAATCATCAAAATCAATGTTCGAAGGAGCATCGAAATATGATATATTATCATATTTGGTTGATGCTAAGGAGCGTGGAATTGTCAAAGAAGATAATTTTGATTACACATTTACTAGCGGTATTAATGACATTATCTTGGAAGAAGATAGAATTAGTGATAATAATAGTAGCAACGGAAATGCAGTTAATAAAGACTTAAGAAATCCAAGAAATCATTCTCAAAATAATAATTCTATAAATGGTATCAACAGTGGTAGTGGTAGTGGTAATATTAATATAACAAAAAATAGTAATAACGGTGATATAAGCAGTAGAAATAGTCATTTATCAATTACCAGTGAGTCAAGTGAAGATACCCATAGCTTATCAAGTTCAATAAATGAAAAATTACTTTCACGTAAGTAACAATAACTTAATTTTTAATTAAATAAAAAATTAATTTTTCTGTATATTTGCAGCCAGCAATTCAGCAACGAATACTTTAAGTTCAATTGGCTCCCAACGTTCTAAAACTGCAACAATTGATATTGAACGAAATGATTCTGGTGTTGGATCTGAAACAAGTAAATCATCTCGTAGTAAATATCAACAACAACATCCATTATCATTATCCCCGACATCATCGGCTGGATGTTTATTAGATAAAAATAGTCCGATACATTTATGTGAAGATTGTGATGGTCCAGTAGAAACACAAATAACCGAATCTGGTGTTATGTTTGCACCATTAGTTTGTCGTAAATGTGGTAAAAAACGTGCCGAACGCAAAGAAATTATAACGGAAATTGTTGAAACCGAAGAGAAATATGGTCGTGATTTACAAATAATATTAGAAGAATTTTGTCAACCGATGTTAGTAGCTGGCCTGCTAACACAAGAGCAACTTTCTGCAATCTTCTTAAATACTGAAGAATTGTTAGAGAATAATCAAACTCTTGCTGAACGTATGCGTGATGCATTAGATATTTCATTAGAACAAGGTGATGATGATTTATTAACTGTAAATATTGGTAAAATATTTTTAGAATCGACACAAATGTTACATGCATTTGAATCATATTGTGTTCGTCAAGCAGCTGCTAGTCTACTTTTAGCTAATTTGGAAAAAGAAAAAGAATTATTAAGAATATTTTTGCGTGTATCACAAATGGAAAATACTGTATTAAGACGAATGAATTTAAATTCATTTTTAATGGTAGGTATAAATTAAAAAAAAAAAAACAAAAATACAAAAATGGTGAAAAAAATAATAATTTTAAATATAATTTATTTTTAATTTTCATTCATATAATATAAAAGAAAAGTATTTTCTTTATTACAATTTTTTCAATATAAGAATTTTGAAGAATGCAGGTAATATCTAAAAAATACAATGGAAGCATATAGGTACCACGTTGTATATTATTTCTCATAATGGGTTTTCTTTTTCATATAGGAAATATTTAATAATAGTTTGGATTCTATTCACGTGATAATAGATTAAAAGAATAGAAACACGATATAATCTCAATAATAGAATAGCAACCATTAAATTGAAACTCTAAACAACAAAAGATAAAATACACTTTTGAAATTTTAATGAAAAAAGCACGTTTAAGCTATTAAAATTTCAATAACAAAATTTGAAAGAACTTAAAACCTTAAAGAAGAAACATTATAACTACCTATATAGGTTTCAATAGGTTCCAAAATTTTTTTTGATGAACAATTCTATCAAATGTACATTTTGATCCATAGGTAGTCTTCATATTAATACAATACATGGAATTAAACAAAATCTCCGAAATAACTTTTTCAGCAATTTATTTATTCCGAACGAATGCCTTAAAGCAGACTGTGTTAGAGTTTGAAAAAACCCAGAGTATAGGATTCCTCCTCTCATAAATTTCATTTAATGATTACTGTGCTATACTATCAAACTCTAGTACTGACAACGCTTCCTTAAAAGGTTAAGTTTGCTACACTAAAAATTATCAGTTGACTTTTATTAGAGTCTCTCACCCAGAGTCTCTCCCCTACTTCAGAACAAGTTCCCTACAGAATGTTCTCGACCACATAGACACCTAAATAAATAAATTTGAGGTTTTACCGTTATTTAATATTTTATATCTTCTATTGTTTCTTAGGTTCCTGTACAACGTGTAACGAAATATCCATTACTCTTAGCACGTCTTTATAAAGTAACACCAGGTCATTTAGAAGGTAGAGAACTTTTAAAACAATCACAAGAAAAAATCGAATTACATTTAAATCATATGAATCAAGAGGCTAAAGATGTTCCAACAAAATTATGGCGTCGTATATCATCTTCAAGCCCAAATCGACGTGCATCATGTGAAATTGATATGATTAATATTAAATTACGTAAGAT
The DNA here is from genome assembly GCA_963082915.1 of Dolichopus griseipennis. Classification (NCBI taxonomy): domain Eukaryota; kingdom Metazoa; phylum Arthropoda; class Insecta; order Diptera; family Dolichopodidae; genus Dolichopus; species Dolichopus griseipennis. The sequence continues at coordinate 25,898,422 of OY720443.1, forward strand.
GGCTATTGATGTTTTGGAATGGAATCATGATGAAGTACGTTTTACTATGGAAGGTAAACTATTGTTTACTCAACCGACGGATAGTAATTGGAAAAAAGGACGTACAATTAAATTAACACCTGTAAATGCTCTTCTGGTTACAAATGGAAAGGTAAGTAAAAAAAAAATTAAAAGGTGAAAAAAAATGTGAATGTAAACTTTATACACAAATTCGTGTGACTAGTTAATATTTAATTATCTCAAATTTGTGTGTGATGCCTTAGAAAAAATGAAACAGTTGATAAAATTCATTTTTTTTTGTTTTTCTAAATACTCTTTTCCATTATTTTCAATTTTTTTGTTTGCAGCCAAGTTCTAATTACAAATCTGATAAGGCATATGTTGATCAATTACATTTTCCAAAACATACTGGCATACGTGAAGCATCCTTACTTTTAGTTAAAGAAAAATGTGGTCGTTATACGCTTATCCGTGAACCATTATATATGGATCGATGTATTATATGTACAGAGGCTGATTGGGATGATTACTTTGAAGTGCATGAAATTTCATCAAAAGATACTTTTATTTTCAAGGTAATTTTAATTTTTAACAAAAATGTTTCTTTTTTTTTAGATTGATGTTTTTTAATTGCAATTATATTGAATATATCAGAATAGTGTAGAAATGTTAGGCAGAATGCAAAGGCATATTTTTAATATAGCAAGTATGATTAAAGTGCATTTGAATTTTAACATAAGGATTAGTTTGAAAGTTTTATTTTTAATTCCTCGAGGAATAAATTTTTGTGAAATAAAAATCGAAGCAAAACTTAATTGAAGTAATTAAGAACTCAAACGGATACAGCTAATTGGCAATTAGCAGAATTTTAGAATTTTTGTATTTAAAAAATTAAATTCGCTTATCGATTTTGGAAGAACATTTTAATCTTCTTCGTAATTTTCAAAAACTATCTCCTTAACATAAAACAAGTGAATTTAAAATTGTGCGTCATATGACGCAATATATTGCCTACTAGTTTTTGAATAGGACAACAATAATGAGTTTACACTTTTAAACCTTTAGCACAGACTAATATACTATAGTATATTAGTCTGTGCCTTTAGATATTAAATTTTATTAAAAATATATTATAGAATGCCATTAGCTAATTTCTCTTTAATTACTTCTAATGATGCTTTAATTGCATCAAAGAGTTTTAATTGTTCGTAATTCCTTTGAAAATAGATTTTGAATGACTTCGATTTCTATCTCTTTTTAGCGATTTTATTAATCAATTAAAATTGAAATAATTTCCTGATTCTTTGAATGAGATGGAAAATTAATTATATAGAAAAGTCCGGAGATTAAATTGCTTTAAAAATTCTTTAATTTATTTAAAAAATCGATATCAGTGTACTCATTTTATACGATAACCATTGAATACATCCTTAATTATTATAAAATTAGGTACTGAATATAATTTACAAATTTTCCGAAATAATTTAAGATCTTTTTTAGAATAATATATTAAAGTCATCAGTATATTGTATAACATTAATTTTTTATTTCCGAAAATGAAACTTTAATAAGTTAATCTAAGAAGCCCGGAACTTGAAGTATTTATTCCTTTCAAGGATACCTGTTTTTGTAAATCATTAGATACATTGGATACAAAAATTGCTTTAAATGAAATTGTTTGGTTTATGTTGCAAAAACTGAAGCAATATAGGGAAAGGAAAAAAAAAAAAACTATTTTCCTTAATTTTTTTGCATTGGATAACATAATTATCAAAGGATTCGACTGAAAATATCCTTTTTTTTTGTGTATATATATATTTTAGTAATTAATACATTAATATACATACTATGTACACATTTGTTTGAGGATAATATGTAACATATAGAAAAGTTTTAAATCAAGAAACACATTTTCTTCTAAATATTAGATATAAATTATAAAAAATACAGGGCCGCATTATCTCAAGATTTTTTTTTAAAGCCTAGTTGGATCACATCAAATATTTATTCTTTCAAATCGAAAGTATTAGGAGCAAGGAGGAATTTAATTTAATAACAGAATATGACATAATATCAAAAGTTATAATGTAATAATTGCTAAATCTGCAGTGCCTTATTTCAAAAAGACTATTAGTCTAATACTTACACATTAATAAATATAAATTGCTGGCTACAACCCCGTGAGCGTTGCTGCTCCTCTCAATACAAGCTGATATTTTTGGAAAAAATTAACACAAAAATGATACATTGTGTAAATGTAATCAAGAATGTGTTAAATAATTAAAATCACTTTTTTTTAAAAAAATTTTCTACCCTCGTGCCAATATGGGTTAACAAATTTTAAGCATGTTAATAAAGCCAACTCTTTTTTTAAAAAGCAAACAGTTAAAGAAACTTTATTTTGGGTTAAAGTAGTATTTCGAAATGGGCGTAATTCCGAATGTTTTTTGACCTCGTGTCATTATGGGTTAAAAAATTTCAAGCCTGTTAACAGAGTAAACTCCATTGTCAAAGAGCAGCATGTATACACAATTCTATGTCAATTGATCAACAAATAGTTTATATACATACAGCACAACCCCATTTCGGCGGTCTGTTAAAACACGGGCTTCTAATAAAAGAATTTAAAATAGCATATAAGTGTATGCAAATACATCCCTGTTAAATTGTAAAAAGATATTCATCAAATTCTAAATATGCTCATCTTAAATCCTTTTTTTTTGAGGTCTTAATTAATAATTTAGTTTTACAACCTAGATAAAATATACACACATATTAGAATTAATATTACATGATATAATATATTATTTAATACTATATTAAAAATCCTTCTTAGTATACATTGTATATTTTGTTATTAAGAATTCATATTGCCACTTCTCATTATTAGAGATCTAAATTGTTTATCATACGGTTAAAAGATTCATATATGGAATACATGATAATATGGATGATCCATATACTCATAGATACGATATACATAATATTATATACTATCTACAGTATAAAAACGTCTGCTTCTGAATTTAATAGTAGCTCTTTCAATGTGGTTTCTTTCTTCTGATATTTGTTTTGTTTTTAATATTCTTTAAAAAAAATTTTTTTACTATCTTATTAATTTCTGCTAGTGCTGGCAGACTGATGATAGTAAACTGTTTTAAAAAAAATGTTTCAATTCTCAGTGTCCCCATGTCCCTACCCAAAAAAAAAAAAGACACAGCAAACCAGGGAAACCTGTTTAATATTATAAATTACTTTGTTGTAATAATATTGAAATATTTTATGAATATATACAATATACATAGGTACATTTACAAATAGACAACGTTTCAAAATCCAGAGTTACAAAATCTCAAAATAACAATATCCTAAAGTAACAATATCCCATTGTAACCAAATTCTAAAATTTCAAAATCACCAAGTTACAAAATACCAAATCATAAGATCCCAAAATGATAATATCCAAAAATTAGAATTATTTTAAAATCGATTTTCTCCATTTGTTTTATTTTATTTTATTGAACAGTCTCATATCACATGCAATGCGGTATGAGAGTGAAGCTACCTATCCCTTTCAGATGCGGTTGCAGTTTGTTTGTATCAATATGTCAAAATCTTAAAACAATTTACTATTTTATTGACAAATGTCAAAATTAAATACTTTTGTAGGAAAGCCTGGAAGCGTTCACATGCTTTTAGTTTCAATTTTAGAGTTGGATTCTAAATCGAGATTGCTGTGTTTTCCAGAATGTTTATATGTATACGTCTACACGTGGGTTTTAATAGGAAGGGGTTTAAGAGTTGGATTCAAAATCAGAGTTAAATGAAATTTTCAAAATATCTATGTATATATTATATATGTATATGAGAGATTAGATTTTTAGGAAGAATTTTAGAGTTTCTACAAAATTGGGATTAACGGCTGGGTGGCACAGTGATTGAGTACTTGGTTCTAAGATATTAACAAATATTTTAATTGAATAATATAACTCGCAGATATGGAATACCATATAACTCAAATACAAAATATTACAATATAAACAAAAAATAGAATTGTAAATATTGAAAATCTAAGACTTTTCTACATGTTATAAGGCCAAGTACTATTTCATATTTAAATTATATGTGGAATTCAATAAGACCAATTCTAATAACACGAATATAATATGACCCCCTGTTCCAACATGTACCTATAGTATTGACAGGCTTATTAGCCTAACAATTGAACAGTTAGCGCTGATAAAAAAAAAAAAAAAAAATATGATTGTTTCTTAATATGCACGTATATTATGCTTTGGGAAGGATTTATAATGGGTAACAAAATTCGGATTTTAACATTTAGAATTTTTTAATTTGGTATTACGTATCCAACCCGTAAAATATACCTTGAAAGATAAGGACAAAAATATGACTAACTAAAATACAGTTGAATAATTATCACAAGATACACTAATAAATTCTTAGTTTGTTTCAATTAACAGCAACTGAGAATATTTTTCCTCTTATATAATAGTTATTGTTGCTACTATTTCTTGTAATAATATTATATACAATACATAGTATAAATAGATAGACTAGATCTACTAGATAATTGGTATATATAATTATTTCTTCCTGTACGTACGTATTTTGTTCAGATTTAAATCTATATTCAATGGAAGGAATGAATGATTAAGTGAATGAAGTGAATGAGTGATTATGTTTGGGAGAAACGTAAAGCTAGTACATACCATAGATTGAATATAGAATTATAAACTGCTTTTGCGGTAATTAATTTTATAATAATAGTCAGAATGATAATTGGGAAGGGATGTGCGTTCATTAAAGTATGTGAAATTCTATAATTAGAGTGATATAGATGTTTGAAGAAAACAGATGAGGAAATCTAGATGAGAAGGTAATCGAGAAAGTGTTGATTACATATAGACATAATACAAAGTCTAGAAGAGAAGATACAGGGATTTTGTTAATAAGTGCCTTTAATTTTTGATGTCACAGGGATTTTGTTGTAAAAAAGGCACATCCTTTAATACCAAAGGATGAATATAAGAAGTCTAGATGGGAAGGGGACAAGGGATTACGTTGATTTAAAGATGAAATTATATTATATTTCAAATAATGGGGTGTTTAAAGCATATGAATAGAATAAAATATCTTCATTACTTAAATTCCTTGGAATTCCTTTTTTATTTTGTTGTATCCTAGAATTCTTTGAATTAGATCCTGTATAGAATGTAAAGGTATTTTGTGTTTTATTTTGTTTTTTTCCATTAATTCATTTGGATTAGTTGGAACGACTTTAATAAAAATAAACATTTGATATACGAGTATTATACAAGGCATTTGTTTTTCTATTTTACACATTTTAATAGGCATTAAGCATGTCTATAATATAAAGATAGAAAAGTAATTAACCTAGGTTATTTTTATTTAATATAAATATGTAAAAAATAAACAAAAAATACATACAAATTAAAAATTACATGAGACATGCTTTATAATATTTTATTTTCTGTGTGTGTGTGTGATATTTAATATGATGTCGCGTGTTTTTATATTTAGAAAAAAAAATAAAAAGACAATTTTCAAAGAATTCACAATGGAATTCTTTTATTTATTTTATAATAAATAAACTTGTGTATGTATGTGGTAAATATATGACCTTTTTGGGGCAAATAGTGTTAAAACTCATATAGAATTATGTGTGAGACAAAATTTTAAGAAACTTCGGGGACCCAGGAAAAAGGTATGAACAATATCAACCTCAACCGCCGTACAGTTAGTTCACTAACATTGTTTTAAGTAAAGATATAGTAGGGTAGGGATTATTTCCAAAGAAATAAAACAATTAATGCCTTCGTTCAAAGTTTTCCATTGAGAAACAAGGAGAAAAACAAATGCTCAGTCCTAAGCATTTTAACTATCCAGATGCTGCAACACGGTTATGGGAATTTGTTTGTCATGCACACGTCACATTTATGAAACCATATCCCATCAAATGTGCTCCTCAAACTTGATAATCTATATGGGTAGGATGTATATAAATTTAAGGAGAACATTAACATTCCTCTTCTTAACATCCCATTCAATTTTCTCCATTCCACAGAGTCCGCCAATCCCAAATATCTTAAAACTAACTCTTTCCAAACTGCTATTCGTGTAATCAAACTGTACATTTGTATTACATGTCTCTTTCTAAAGTTTGGTTCGAAAAGGTGTGAAGGATTATAACCACGCACAGATCCAATGGGTTGCTTTCGAAGATTCCCATTCACACGTAAATGCAAAAAAAATAACGGTGCTATTAGAGAATATGAGAGCCTATGAGTTCGAATTTTTCATTACTTGAAAGAATTGATTATTATAGGTAGATAATTTAGTAAATATATAGAATAACTGTAAATCCTCGAGGCAAGTAGTTGTTACCTTTTTACAATTTAATATTGGATTCGAATTTGTAATTTTCAGTTTCGCACCCAAATAGATTTAAGAAAATTTGCAATTTCATCAATAAACCAAAGAATAGTCTATATAATTTTTTATTTTGTTTGACGATCCTCCTGAAAGTATGCAATTAATCATATTCCATTGAATCATAACAGCGTCGTTTTTTAATACATGATTATTTTGAATTCTATCACATTACATTAGAGGATTTAATGGATTATCACGGAAGATATAGTACCTAACCTTGTATTGGGTATTGTTACATTATTTTAATCCAATATTAAATAATTGTAATTTTTGGCAGCGGTTAAATACATCATTTTTTAATAGAGGAAGTGCGTTCGAAATGGGTTCGATACCCACCAACGTCGTAAGTTTTTTACGATGAAATATAATAGTAGTATAATTAATTCGAATTTGATCAAACCTAAATCCTATTTGCCTACTATATTACAATTTCCTAATCTATATATATTATATATTATAATAAGAATAAATGAAATAAAACATATGAACATAATAAAATATTTTCGTGTTGTTCTATTCTTAATAATTTGTTACTTTGGAAAATTGATTTGTTTGTATTATATATATATATGTTCTCTTTTTTTCGATATTGTAATGTGATAAGATTATAATTAGGAATAAATTTAGATTAGAATAAATTACTATATACAGATATTTAATCGATTTAATGAAATTCAAGTATAATAATATTCTTTAATATTCTTTAATATTGTATCAGATCAAAAGAAATATTAAAAGCACCAGAATTACTATCTACTTATTTTCCTGAAGATATTTAATTTAATGTTAGTATAGGAATGAGTATTAATGTTAATAATATTATGTATACTAGTATTATAATTTATTTCTAAGTGTTATTTATTTAAAAATTTATTTTACTTAGAAAATTGAATGAATTCAAATAAAAATTCAGATAAACTTTACTTTAGATACATTGCCCGATCTTTTTCAAAGTTTCCTGTGACATAACTTAGGTCACAAGAAGAAACCCTATATAAGTCTGACCTTCCACGAAAATGAATAGACAATATTTGAAAACAAATGAGTTTTATTTAGAAAAACGTTTCGCTCATAAACCTCATGGAAGTAAATATTTTTCTCCTATAAGCTAAGAGCGCCTATTAATTACAGATACTAAATTTGTTAAAGATACCCAACGAAAGTTACTTAAAGCTTGTAAAGAGGTGTGAAATTTTAGAAAAATTAACAACCATCATAACTTAATTGAACATTGGCAGTTTTCAAGAAAAATTCTAAAGAATTTGTTAGAGCACTATCTACTCTAAGGTAGCACAAGCGCAACTTTAAGTGCATATTACTTAACTACCGATTGCTAGATGGTTTAAATTGGGATTTGGTAACTCTTTCACTATGAGGATTGCTAAAATACCTTGGAATATGATTTCATTAAAAGCATCTGTCTTATAAATTTTCAATTTCTTAAAAACAATCTATTCAAACTCGTTTCCGATTCACCTTCCAACACTCCATTCGCTCCCCCACCTAATATTTTGCCTACTCCTAATCTCCTACCTTACCTCTTATTCAAACCAATAATAACTTTAAACCTTTTCTCAGGCTTTTATTATTATTTCAATAAAACATAAAACATGCCAAGGTACATCCAATGATTCCAAAAAAGAGGAATTGCCAACTCTTAGATTTAGGTCTTCTTTTAAAGCAGTTTTAGATTCCATTTCCAATAAACTCATGTTTTTTCTATTGTTACTTTTCCTTTCAGTGTATGCTTCAGTTAGAAGAATAATTGAGTGAGTTCAATGAAATGAGGTCAATCAACTGGCAACAACACTGAAGTAATCAATGCAAGTTTCCTTTTGTTCTCAGTTCTCTATAGTAGGTTCGAATTTCTTTGAGTTCCCTTCCAGGCTCCTTTCTTTTTTTCCTTATAAAGCCATTTTATTTCAACCAATACTTTTCGAAAATGAAATGCAACCTGCAATAGAACATTTGCATCAAAAGTACTTTAAGCAAGTACTTGTAATCAGTTATAGTTAATAATATAAAACCATTACTTTGACCTCATGTATATAAATAAAGAATACAACTATGCATTGCTACGAGTACATTCTGAAACTACATAAGACTATACAAAAAAAAAATGCGTTAAAATAAAATTTTCATTAAATTTTTTTTTTTTATTTTCTTATAATATTTTCTTTGACTAGTACATAGACATACTACATTACATACATACACACATTATTATTATTTTTTTTTATTTCTTATTTTCAGGCTGAAGATGGTGTACGTACAAAACATTGGTATAAACAATTACAATACCATTCACAAGGAATGGGTGCATGGCGTAAAAGAAGGAATGCTTTAGCAAATATTATGATAAATGGAATGCTTTCGAGAACATAAATTTTTCGAAATTAAAACAAAAACACAAACAATTTCGAAAAATAATTATAACGAAAAATAAAACTGTAAAAAAAAATCAAATAAAAAAGCAAAAATAAAAATTTAATACAAAATTCCGATTAAAATATATAACTGTAAATTATACATACATGTAATGTGATATATCACATTTTATTCTACAAAATAAACACACAATAACTGTACAGTATAACTGTAATAATATAACTGTAATATAACTGTATAAAATATACAATTTGTTAATTTAATATAAGTGAAAAAAAATATATCAGAGAAATTTATTTTATAGACAATAAAAGAAAAAGAAAGAGAAAGAGAATATGTGTGAAAAGGATAACTATATAAAAAATAATACATAATATGAAATATATTTAAGAATATGTCGTAGGTATTTTGCAAGACGACAACGATATTTGTGTTTTTTTTTATTGTAATTTAATTTTTAAAAAAAAAAACGAAGAATACCGTTATTTTGTTTTTTTTTTTTTTATTTTAAATTTTTTTTTATTTTCCTTTAGGTTATAAAATACAGAATTTTTAATACGTAAATGTTTATATATTGTTTTTTTTTTTATTTTTTTTGTAATTAATATAACTGTAATTTTTTTTTTAATTTTTTTTAAATAACATTTATTTAATTATTATAGATATACATATTAATATAACTGTAAAAAAAAAACAAAAAAAATAACTGTAAACTGCTTTTGATAGAAGAACGCATAAAGATTTATACATAAAAATAAATAAATAAAAATAGTGGATAACGATATACGAAAACAAAAACAATAAACTAAAATATAATAAAAAATAGCTGTAATTTAAAATACGTAAAAAAAACAACGGTAAAAAAAAATAAAAAAATGAAAACACAGTAAATAACGGATGTAGGTGAATATTATTATATTTGTAAGTAACGAAAATGTAATAATAGAAAGTCATAAAATAAAAAAAATTAATTCAAAATGACAATTTTCGAAATATAATTATTTTAATCATTATTCTTATTAGATATTATTAATTTTTTTTTTAAATATTTGCCTTACATTTTTAAATTCATAATTATTATGTATATTTTTTTGTTTGTTTTTTTTTTTTTTTTATATTTTAAATTGGTTTTTAAATTATATATTTTTATTAATTATTTACAATAATTTTTGTAAAAATTTTAATAATATTATCGAATTAATACATATGTATATGTAATAAATAATACAGGAAATTATTTTAAAAAATAAAATTAAAATATAATATTTAATAAAATACAGAATTTTATATAGGTATATAATATATTAATTATTAAATATTATTTTAATAATTTTCAATAATTTAATAATAAATTATTAATTATAATATTCTTATCATTTTAAATAAAAGTAGTATATACTTTAAGTGTTTTTTTATTTTGTTTATTTTGGATGATTCTTTTTTTTTTTTTTAATATAATATTAAATTATTTTTTATTAATTTAAAAATACAAAAAACAATATAAACTATATATTATAAATTTATTTTATATTAATGTATTTTAAATTTTTTTAATATTATTAATAAATTTTTAAAAACAAAAAACAAAATTTAATAAAGAATTTTTATTAATATAAATTAATAAAAAAAAAAAAAAAATTAAAAAAAATTAAATATTATATACTTTATGAAAAATTGTCAAAAAAATTTATTGGATTTACTTAAAAGTTGTTTTTAATAGAATTTATTAATTATTATTATATTATTATGGTATTATTAAAATAAAAATATATTATTATATTTTATATTGAAAAAAATTTACAATTTTATAATTTTGCATACTTTTAAAATAAAAAAAAATTTAAAAAAAAAAACATTCGAAAAATTAATATTAAATGTTATTAATAAAAGCAGCAAAAAAAAAAAATGATTATTATTATATTATATAAATAAACTATATTATAAAATATGAATTATATAATAAAACAAAATGTAATAAAAATATGGTATATTTATTTTTATCAGAAATAAAATAAAAAAAAAAATAATGTTCTTTAAAATGAAAAATTAATAAATAAAAATATATTAATGAATTTTTGGATTTTTTAGTAAGGTATACATGGTTATAGATAGTGTTCCGATTGATTAATGATTGTTTGACACAAATAATTTTCTACTAATATGAATAAACTTTAACTCTATTCATACCACAGTATTATTCTTTAACCATTTTTATACCCGTATGACTATATAGTCAAAGGGTATAACAAATTTGCCATTACGTTTGTGACGTATGGATCGGATCAGAATCGAAAAATAAATCGATTTAGCTATGTATGTCCGTCCGTCTGTCCGTCCGTCCGCATGATAACTCAAAAACTAAAGGAGCTAGAATGTTGAAATTTTCGCAAACTCATTTTTTGCAATAGCCGTCATCGCAATTTAAATCCAGTCATTTTGGTCCATGGGTTCGGGTAGCTGCCATACAACTTCTTTTTTTATATGAGTATTACTCTGTACCTATTACAGCTGTGTGTCTGAAATTTTGCCAAAAGTAGTTTAGTTTTATGGCTAAAGTTTCAGCAAAATTTGGTTGGTCTTCTGCAGTGGGCTCGTGTAGTTGCTATACAACTTCTTATTTTATATGAGCATTACTCTCCATCTAATGAAGCTGGGTGTCTGAAATTTTGCCAAAAGTAATTAACCGGATGATATGATGTATATGTTACGGTCATACGGTTATCCCAGAGTTGACACAGTCTACTCTACTACACTCTTCTTCGTTTTATTGTGAATTCCTTGCAACAATTTAATAAATTTTGGGAACGATTTTCTTTCGGTCTGGAATTTTATAAAATTTATTTTGGTGGCAGAATCTGGATCCCTAAGATATGAAAATCCATCTCAAAAACTAAAACGTCCTTCCCATCCTATCCATCTCACCGTCTTAATCATCTCAAAAACTAAAACTAAAAAGTTTGAAAAAGCTACTAAAAGTTTTGCAGTTTGGCCGTGCAAAAATTGTCTTGTATTCCTAATGAGCATTTATTTAAAACCACAACTTTTCAATAAAACTTTTCGGAAATATGTAGCAATATTATATTTTGAAAGGTTAAGTGCAGAATGTCCTTAGATCATGAAAAATGATGAGCGTCCGGCTTTGTTCAGGTCCCTTCAGATAATTAAAAATGTTAATCGCCCAACAAAGAATAAACTTTAACCAAAATAGACTATCACCCTCCAATGAACATAATTCTTCAATGACCCTCTTTTGAAAACTAAAAAGTCAGCGAAAACTAAAAAGTCAGATTTTGCTAAAACTGATTTCACATATTTAATCTCTTTCATTGGACTACTTATTGTGGATATCGTTACAATTTTCTCTTCATCAAATTTAAACATCTGTCCTAAACAGTTATATGAGAAAGTGACAAAGCAACATGTGTTCAATTAATCAAGAGTATCAAGCGGTTAATTAGTTCCGTTTTTAGGTAAAAGTAAATTAAATTAAAATTTAAAAAATTATTATAAATATCCAGATCTAAGGGAAGAAGATCTGTCAAACCGTCTTTTTAATCGTTTGTAATCAAGATCAAAAAATAATTAGCTAGTACATTTTGGAAATTGCAAGTGAATTATATAACTGGAAAATAACATATCAGAGGACTCGTATAAGCATTTGACAAGCATTAAAATATTTCCTAAGAGAAAAATAATTAATTAAAATTAAAAGTGACTTAAAGTTAAAAGATGGCGTCAATAGGGTTAAAACTAAGCAGTATTGTTCATTAGTATAAAAAAAATTGCATGCACAAATTTTCATGCGTTATAAAATCTTTAATAATATTACTTTTATATATTTTACAGATCTTCTCACAACACTTCAGTTGAATTTTATGTAATGAAATTTCCAAATAAATCAATTAAAGTCTATAATAATGTTTTGCCTAATATTAAAAATGTCACAGAGTTTGAAGATTTTTGACGTAATATCTGGAAATTGTAAATTAATTGAATAAAGTAATAAAGTCTTAATAAACTTAGAATATTAGGAAATTTTTCTTAAAAAAAGACATTTTAGTTAATTAAAAAATCAGAAATTACATTAAAAGCCTTGGAGAACAATTCCAGGTTTAAGAGTAAAAACTGAATAGCCTGATTTTCTAAAACCACTTTCAAAAGACCTCAATAAATATGGGATAAAAACTTTATTTAAACTGTATATTAAAGTTTTATTTTATTTACAGTCCTCGAATTTCCTTATTGTATCCCTAGATGATAAACAAGTGTCCTAAGGTATAATATTTGTTCACCAAACTAAATGAGGTCAGTAGATGGGAGATTACGTTGCATTATACAAGATTTCCTTGACCTCACACCTAAAAGAGGCGACGTCTAATATTTCCTAGCTTACAATGGAGATTTTTTCTATGCCAACTGTTCAACTGTTAGGCGAATAAGCCTGTCTCTACAATAAGTACAAGTTGGAACAGGGAAGACACATTATATCCTTATTATTAGAATTGATCTTATAAAATTCTAAATACAATTTAAATATAAAGCCGTACCAGGCCTTATTACATGTATAAAACGTCTTAAAGTGCATTTTACCATTAATTTTGAAAATTCTTCCACAAACAGGACTTTAAGTGAAATGGGATATTTTTGAAATTCTATTAATATAATGTCTTGTAGAATCTAAGGGATATTTTATAATTAAATTAATCGATTTCTGTAGTAAAAGATATTTTACTTTTTAATTGATAGTGGTACCACTTAAGAAATAGATACCATGAGAACCAATATTACTATCAATATAACTGTAAATGTATCGATATATTGTTATACACCTTCTTAAACCTCCACGTCACCATTTATTTACATTTTGACTTATTTCAAGTAAAAAACTAAAAATTAATTTACGCGCCAAAATTTCAATTTACTGTTATCAACATATTTTTAATTTTTAATTTTAAGGTAAACAATGCTCCAAAAGTAAAAATGGTCCAATTATACATGAGTAAACACAGAATTTATTTTAGAGAGTAAATTTTTCCAATTTTTTTATATATTTTACATTATTTTCAGTTAATTTTAATTACGTGAAAGAATCTGAATTTTGTATCAGAGTTTCAATGTACGGAAACAATTTTTTTTTATTCTGATATTGTGCTTTTTTTTCAATCAATTTCGAATGAAATTTATATTTCCAAGAAGATTTATTTCTGTTATTACAGTGTACCACCTTAGCGTAACCATGGATACCATGGATACCATTTTTTTTTTTTTGGAAAATCACCTTCTTTCGATGAAATTTTTGCAGCTTTAAAGAATAAAACAAACAATAAATATGGAGTTCATTATGATTTCAATTCTTAATAATAAAATTGTATTTGTAATTTAAAATTCCAGTTGTAATGTACATATTAATTAATGTATTTTATTAAAGAGCTGGGATATAATTTGGTGAATTAAAATTTGTAGCCTTTAAGAGGGATAAGTCTTTGATAGTCTTATTAACATTATTTTAAATCTCTGTAAAAAGAATTTGAAAAGTATTCTTTTTCAAATGCGTTAAAAGATTCCTACAATAGTTCAGCATAACTTTTATGAAGCAGTCCGCATCAATTCCTTTATATTGTTTCGATTCATACTTTTAGCTCTGGGAACAAATTTTTATGGGAAAACTGACCTTGTTTTATTTCAATTTTCTGAGAATACCTTCGAAGCCACACAAATATATACAAACTAGTACTTCATATATGCAGCTCCAAGTGAAGATATCAAATATGGTGTTGGGGGAATGACATTATGTTTGTTTCAATAGTTGCATTAGATAAAAATCATCAGAGAATGTTCCGAAGTCTGATTTCAAAGTCAAATACTCGGCTTAACATACTGCGGGAACTCGCAAGGTTCAGCTTTTTTATTTATGATTCAAAATGATTAGAAATGCCCCCGCAAAAACTAATAACAATCGTAAACTGGGGTAAACTGTTAACTGAAGATTTGTATTTAAAAAGATACAAATTGTCTTGTCTTATTGGATTTTAAGAACTTTCACAAAATGGACATCATTTAATATCAAAATCATTAATTTCTATATAATCCATCGACAATACTCCTTGTAGTGGCTTCTCCAGATCTTGTTGAAATTAAAAGTGGGTGGAGAGTTACTATGTTAATTCAAAATAATCATCAACTCCAGTCGCAGACTATTCCGCATCCCTAATTTTTTTTCCATCTCTTCTTAATGTGTAAGCTATTTAATTTTTTTTAATTATAGAGGCATTGGCACTTGTCAGCAGCTCTTAACATGTAATCAACAGTTTTTTTTTAAATTTTCCAATTTGCGATTTTAACTATAAAATCCCTTCTAATTAAAAGTTGTTATTTTCAAATATAAAAAATTTTAACTCTTTAGTTTTAATCAAAAAATTTATAATTTGAAAATGTTTATCATTTTAAAAATATTAATACTATAATAACCACTAACCACTATGAACTTTAACACATTCTACCACCTCGTATAATGCATATAATTTCACCTACAAAAGTTTTTTGCATAAAATAATAATTCTAAAGGTTAAATACATGACTTTAAAACTAATAAAAAATGTTTAATAAAATATTTAAAAATATTAAATATTAAGTAAAATTTAAAATATTTCATGCTAGAACAATGTTTAATTCAATTACCACAAAAATTGGATATATAATAAGTTAAAGTTATGCAATAAAATAATTTTTATTTACTAGGTCAAATCAAATATCATAATAGTAAAATAGTACTTAATCATTTATTTGCATTATGGATTAAAGAAACCAGGGATTTTATTAATTTAAAGAATTTATTATTTAAAATTAAGTAAAATTTAAGTTTTTTTATTTAAAATTAAAAACATATTTTTGTTTAAAGGGTCGATTTGTTATTGTTTTTAATAAAACAGAGGTTTTCGGAGGAACAAAATGGAATATCTTTTAACGATCTACCGGAACACATTAAACAAGTGACAAACTTAATTAGATTTAAAAACCTTTTATTTAAAGAATTATTTTAAAAAATATGCATATAGATGAATCTTATAAATGAAATTTGAAAATTAGTTAATCTTGTAAAATAATTGTTTTTTCTTTTTGAATTTTTGTAAATATTTTAAGCTTTGGTAAATAATTTAAATTTTTTAAATACTTTAATTTAAATTTTTTAAATATTTTAATATCGATAAATTATCTAAACTACGTATTTTGTAAAGTTATCTAAAACTAATAAATAAATAAATAAATAATAAAAAAAAATATTGTGACTAATTAACTAAGTACAACTACTTTTAAGTAATCGTTTTATTATTTTGTAGTAAATTTCTACAATAAATGTATTTAGTAATTCGATTGTCAGATTATGTGATACAAAACATTGGAATTCTCTCTTAAATGATAACAGTCGCAATATTTTCGTGGAAAGCAGATATTATATATAAAATAGTTTTTCATGGAGATCAGATATTATAAATAATCAAATTTAATGAGGTGGGTATGAAATCTTCAAAACAAATCCCGAAATAAAAATCCTCAAATATAAAAATTTGCAAATCTTAAATCCCTTAAAAAAAAATCTAAGTACTAAAATTAAAAACTTTGACTTTGTAATCTATTATAGAATCTCTACTAATTGAAAATTCAAGCCTATTCTTACAAGAAGATTCGGAAAGAGCTTAAAATCCTGATTCCCTAACTAGTTATAATATTATCTTCCAAAACAGAATCTCGAATATACTTAAATACTTGAATTTGAAGATTTTTAGTATGGATATTTGAGCTTAGGGGATTTCAGTTTTGCGAACCTCGGCTTTGCAGATTTTGCACTTTCGGATTTTGGTTTTCTGGGACTTTATACCAATCGTAAACTTAAATAGTAATTTGGTTGTATGCATAGACTAGTATAACACCAGGAAGCCAATTGGGAATCCATTTAAATCAATTTTATTTAAAGGATTTTGGAACTAATTTAAAACAATCAAACATTAAAATTTATTCAGCAGTTAAAAAACCAAATTTAATCTCAAATTGTTACCCAAGAGTAAAATGTTGCAACTCTCTTCAAAAAATAAAATCAAATTTTACTTTTCCAAATATAGGACTTAAGAAATCACCCTTACCTATATTAACTTTATTTTAGCACCCGCTTTAACTGTACTCCCAATTTCTTTGTATTTGAAACAGAGATTATTTAGTTGCTTTTTTTGTTTATTTTCTTTAAAAATATTGAAAAAAGACTTTTTCTTTGTATTTTTGTTTCATTCTTTTGTATTTCTTTTCTCTTTCTTTCATTAAGTTTTTTTTTTCTTCCTTTGTTGTTTTCCTTTTTGCACAGATTTTTTCTTTCTCTTTTCATTGTTTTTGTTTTTTTTTTTTTTTGGAGGGTTTTGTTTACTTTTTTAATTGAATTTTTTCACCCATATTTTATTGTACCGTTATTTTTAAGCTTTTAATTCGAAACCTCAAAATCAGCAAGAAAAAACAACAACAACAGTTTGAATGAATGAAAACATTCACACACACACATACAGTAGCATTTAAAAAACAATCGATGATACGAATGATATGGATATTGATTATGATTATCATCATCATTAAATGATTACAAAGATAAATTTTATATGCGTGGTTTGTTTTGTATTTTGTTTTTATTTTTTTTTTAAAGGAAATTCTGGGAAGACAGGCAACAACACAATTAAAAAAAATATTTTACAATTTTGGATGGTTTTTCTTGCTTTTAATTTTTAAAATCTTGAATATGAATCAGCTGGTTTCCCTTTTGACTTTGACGTATAAAAAAAAGCTTTTATAATGTACCATTAATATTTTGAAATGGAATTATCACTAAAATACTAAGGTATAGAAAGCTCCCATTATAAATATATCAACCTCAGAATATTCAAGGTGTGCAATAAAATCAGCTGTGTTTGACAGCAAAATTGACTTTTAGTTAGCCACTAAATAAAAACTATATATATTGTATTTGCGAACAATTGCCTCAGAAGAATATGCGAGAAAAGCCCATCAAGAATCATATTGCAATAATGGCAGACTTATTAAGTGATTAAGGTATAGATCAAATTATTTGTAAATTAAAATCTTTTCGAGGCTTTAGAAAGCAAGTTTTCCACTGAAAACCAGAGCTCTGTAATTCGGCGGTTCTATAAGAAATAAAGCCTAATTCGCGAATTTTTGCGGTAGGTCTTATTTATTATTTCAAGGAGAATTAAAGCTTATAGAGGCTTTGTTTCACTATTAAAATATTATATTATTATTAATTATTCCAATACCAAATCCAAATTTTTTTCTCTCCCTTAGACATACTCTTGAAGGAACAGCAGCTGCTTCTGTTACTGCACTCGTGTATGGCACTAGAATCGCGATCTCAGCCAGGCAAGCGATCGGGCGTTGGGCAGTATCCCTCATTTCTTCAAAACTATTTTATTCATATATAAATATATATAAATATAAAAATTGTCACAGAATTTGGATTCTGAATTATTAGGGGTGTTATAGTTGCTTACAATATTAGGGTGTTCGCTTTTTTCAGATCAAATACTTATCAAATATCCTGTTAAACCATTTTTATGATTAGTACCAATGGGAAGTTTAAAGACTTTTCTATTTCCACTAGATAAACCGTATTATACAAAATCATATTCTGATATACAATATGTTTTTATATTTATTATATATATGTATTTATTATATTAAAAATTTGATGGCGTGGGATTTGTGAAAATTCAAATTTTATATGATTGTAATACTTTTCCTATTCTACTGAAAAGTTGGAAAATTAAAACAAAATTTTTCGTAAAACTTAAATTTTTTTTTGTTAATACTTTTAATTCCAACAACACAGTCTAAATGAAGAACAAACTTCATGTTCTCTGGAATTAAATGAGTTGTACTGAAGTGTATAATTAAAAAAATATTAATAATAGATTTTTTTATCCAAAATGTTTTTGTCCAACGTTTCGGTGCTTTTATTTAATTTTATTAATTTCTCACATACCTTTAAAATTTCTATCTTTTGTGTGATTAATATCCGTTTTTGATGTAGTCGATACTTTCATCCTGGCTTTAGAAAGATCAACTAATATACCGGCCTACATAAGTTACCAAGTGGTCTAATGGTTAGGTTGGTAGTTATTCATTTTTAAAATGTAAGGTTCAATACAGATCCAGAGCAGTTTAAACCGAACTTTCTAAAAAAAATTCTTTATACTAAAATGTTTGAAATAAAATAAACAAACACTACGTTACAAACGTACCCATAGAACTTTTTTTAAATACATATTAAATTAAATCAAGAGGCTAATGAAAGAGTAAATGAAACGGTGAGTATAAACAACCGTTAAAAGAAAAATAAAATAAAACAACAAAAATATAAAGCTTACAAAAATGAGTTCTGAAGTATACGTTAGTTAACACGTTCAGAGGAAATCATCTGAAACGATTTTTGTAATTTTTTATTCTTTTATTTTAAGTTCTGATTAAACCCAAGGGAATTGTTGCAAAGAATTTAAAATATGTTTTTTGTTTTATTTGTTTGTTTGTTTGTTTTTTTTCTTTTTCTTTTTTAAAAAAAAGGACGTATTGAAAAGGAAAAGAAATCCTATTTTCAGGCGTATTATTGGAATTCAAAAGGTTTATAAATTTTGTAATAATTTTTTTTTTGTGAAATCCCTTTCTTTTTTTCTTTCTTTGATTTTTCTTGAACCGATTATTAAAGTTGTGTATAAATAATTTTAGATTTTGGATCAGTTTTTTTGTTGAGTTTACCTGTATATTTTATTTGGGAGTTGTTCTGAATTTTGAATTGATTTTTGTTTTTAATTTAGAAAATTCAAAAAAAAGGTTTATTGAAAAAAAGGAAAATATATTAAAAAAAACTGCAGTTTTTATGGGGTTAAACTATAATTTGAATGGCAGATAAGAATGGATTCAAGATTTAACTTACATGATTTCTTACAAGTTTTATTTAAATTGAACATTTCACTTATATTAATTAGAAACTTATAGTACTACTTAAGATATTTAAATTTGTTATTTCATTATCACTTGTATTTTTAATGGGGCCTTGGTGGGTTAGTGAATAAAAATTTGGCTTATTAGCTGTGGAGTGCTGGATCGATTCCTGTACAGCTCATGAATTTTTAATTGAAAAAAATTATTGAAAAACTATTTTTCTTAACAAATCCCCATGGTTACCATATATATCTAGTAAAATGTAAAATATATGTATGATATAAACAAAATAAATAATATTACTAACAAAATTAATAAATAGTAAAATCGGCAAAATCTGACAAGAAAGGCTCTAAACAATGAAAACGTCTCTAATCGATGTCAATAAAAAACTATTTATTTCAAAAATTCAATTGCTGAAGGTTGTTATAAAATAAGACTACGAAGGTCGAAAACCGTTTATAAAATGGTAAAAATTAAATTTGCTATATAAAAAATTAGAATTTTCAAACCGCAATAAAGTAATCTTTGGTGCATTCGTTTTCATAATTTTGCTCACACACTACATAATCGTGACTTCTAAAACTGAGTTTGAAGTTTTATAAAAGAGAATTTAGACAAAAATGGATAATGTATTAAAAATTTGGTTTTTGTGAATATGATATTTTAGTCAAAGATTACGAAATAAGCTTACAATGGCTGAAATACGCTAATAAATGGATTAAAAGTGAATTTATTTATTTATTTATTAAGTATTTCCAATTGCTCAAAATGCCTTTGGAAATTGACGGGCCCTTTTCTTTTCGAGGCCAACAATATTATATGATAATAAATATTATATATTTTGCTTATATCATATATGCAATATTTTACTATACATGTTTGGTCACCATGGGGATTTGTAAAAAAAAATTATTTTTGTAAAATTTTTTTTTTTATTAAATATTTTATGACCTAACCGGGAATCGAACGCGGACCCCCTCGTTTAATAAGCTAAATGCTTACCGACTACATAATCGAGGCCAATAAAATTAAGTTTAAAGTTTTATAAAATTGTGAGAATTTAGGTAAAAATGGATAATGAATGAAAAATTTGGTTTCTGATGAAAAGATCATATTTGAGTCAAATGTCCAAAAAATAAGCTTAGAATGGCTGAAATATGCTTCTAAAAATTAAGTTAAATTAACGATTTTAATTTTATTAAACTTTAAACTTTGGATAAGAATTGAACCTCTATTAAAAAAACTTTAAATAATAGATTTTCTAACTACCACCTAAACCACTCAACCATTTGCTTTCTTATTAATCACCTACTAAATGTTAATTTTGTCAAAAAAACATCTGTTGTCTTGTTTTGAGCTCATTATAGAACACTTCAACATACAAAATTTGGAATTCGCATTTGTTGATTTGTGTATAAATAAGTATGTAACATTAATATTGCACTTTTAACGTTTGTTTTTAATTTCCACGGTTTTCTTTTGATTTGTAAATATTCTAATTTAAAACCCAAATTACCATAAATCTCATTTACCAACAACATAACATTTTGCATCTCATATTACAGAATCTTAACATAGATTATATATCTAGTACAAAAGAAATTATTTAAAATAATGTTCAGTTCAATGAAATTGTTCCTAGAATAATTCTAATTTTGAAGCCTTTTATTGGAAAATTGAATAACGTCTTCCTCTAATCAATATTAATTATAATGGCCACAAGGCCGGTTCTTCAAACATTTGTTCAAAATAATTACAATAATAATTTCTTTAAAATATTTTCAAATTCCAATTATTTTTCATTTTTCGTAGTATTTTTTCAACCGTAGGCTGCTTTTTAAATACGAATGTTACCCACCTAATTAAAAACCATAAACAAAGCAAAGGTAAATCAAAGAACCTTCAATATTTTGTAAATTTTCCGCAAAATAACGATAACAAAGAAAAGACGAGTGATGAGGAACAATGTATTCTAATTAGGTTAAGGTTTTTGATAAAATTTTAATAAATATTTTTATCAACCGCTATATATTATGAAATATAATAGGTATATTTTTCGCTTCAAAAATTGGAAACTAAGATTCTGGCAAATATGGTTTAGATTGGTAAGCAGAAACTCCAATCTGTATCTCTGTTTGTCTGTACACGCTTGTACAGCCTAAACAGTTGAGTGGAATGTTTTCAAATTTCATATATGAGTTTTTGATGTTAATATCATAAATTGATTAGTTCTGGAAAAAACGGTAACCCTTTATGTGAGGGTAAAACAAAAAGGCAAAATAAATGAATGAGAAACAAGGTATGAAAATAAATTTTTTAATAAAATTGTTGTGTCATTTTTGCATTTATGTTCTCTGGTGGGGATATTTGTCAACATATGCTATACTTATTATATACTGTTGCAAAAAGTGTAAAGAGACTTTTCTAAAGGTATAACAATAATACAGGGTGTTTTTGAAAATTACATACTTATAGTTGTTTTTTTGAAAATTCAAATTTTTTTTTTTTGTTTTAAATTTCCACTTGAAACTGCAATATCTTAAAAACCGTAGCACCGATTCAGATGAAACAAGATGTATATGAAAGACAATATCATGCCCTATAATATTGTTAGTTTGACTTCACTGTCTTACAGGAAAAATATAACGGTTTCAATAAAATGCTACAAAATTTTTTTAATGCATTCTTCGACAACTAGATGACGCCCTCGTTACTAATAATTTATATATTTAGAAACTTCTAGATATAATGTACCGTTATGTGATGATGTTATCTTGATAGCTCACAACCCCTCTGCGGTAGTTTCCCCAAATGTTTGTGTGTATATATTGGAATCTTTCAAAAATATTTTCGATAATGATTAACACAATAAAGAGAAATTTTATTTTATCTTAAGTAAACACAAAATTAGACAAAATTAATAAAAATTGATAAAATACGTTTTTTTTTTGAAATAGCGGTTTGGTTCAGTGGTGAACACAGCATATTTATTTGAAATTTTCTAAATATCTTCTATATTTATATATTAAAAAAATGTCTCAAGTATTTCTTTGATGTGAACATTATTATCCAGAAAATGAAATCAATAGAACTCTGAATTAGTGAAAATCAAATATCGTGGTAGATGCATAAAAGTGTTTTTTTTTTATGAAATATCTTGATGAATCTTACCTTAAAGGCACTCAATTAGAAGTATAAACACCTCTTCTAAATAAATAAAGCAATCAATTGCTCTACTCAAAGTCTAAAAATATTGAAAATGTAGTTTGACAGTTCTACGTACATAATTACATAGACGAATTATATTAGAAAATAATTATATTAGAATTATTAGAAAATACACTCTATTCTAAAATATTCAAATTGAAACTTCTTTGATTGGGATTTGAGATACTTAATTAGATAAGTTTTATAAAATATTAAAAAAAATATATAAAAATATTATTACAATTATTTAAAACGAGGAAAAGTGTTTTTTTTTTTTTTTTTTTTTTTTTTTTTTTACGAGGGAATGGAACGCTCGAAAGCCACCCATTGAAACTTTGCGGTATTTCGTTGGGTAGTGTGCGATTTTAACGCACCAAAACCACACCCTTTTTGAACCAAACTTTAGGAAGGAACCTGTGATACAAATGTACAGTTTGGTTACAGGGATGGGATATGAAAGGATTTTAGGATTGTCGGAGGATATTTGGGAATTTTGGATTATGGTGGATGGGGAAAATTTGGAGGGATATTTAGGAGAAAGATGTTAATATTCTTCTTAAATTTATTTAAGTCGTACACATACGAATTACCAACTTTAGGGAACACATTGGACGGAATGTGGTTCCATAATCTCGACATGCGCATAACAAACGAATTTCCATAAGCCGTGTTACGCCATCTTAACAATTCGACGCAGTAGGGATGAGCATCTGTTGCACTCCTTGTTTCACGTTGGAAAACTTTGAGTGGAGGCATTAATTGTTTTATTTCTTTAGAACAGGTGTTCGTCCCCACTAGGTATCTATAAAACAGGGTAAGTGACCAGACTGTGCGCCGATGGCTAAGTGGAGTGAGCGTTGAGGTAACACTGGGATCATTTATAAGACGAATAGCTCTGTTTTGCACTTTATCAAGATATCCCAGCGCTGATTGGGGTGCACCAGCCCAGATATGTGCATTATACTCCATTTTTGGTCTAATATATGTTTTATAGATATTGAGGAGATCTAATGGAGAGAAGAAAGTTTTACAGCGATACAAAAAACCCAAACACTTAGCTGCATCTTTAGCTATACCAAAAATGTGATTCGACCAAGTCAATTTCTGGTTTAACTCGATGCCCAAAATATTTAAATCTGTTGAGTGCTGCAAAACTTCTCCCTGAAAAATCAAGTTGGGAATGGAAGTTGCTATTTTTCGCGAGATGAGACAGCATTGGGTTTTCTTCGTGTTGAATTGAACACGATTATTTTCACCCCATTTGTGAATTTTTGCTAAATCGTTATTTAGCTCACTGACAGTGAAATTTTTTGCTGTTGTATTAACCTGATGATTAATGTTACAGCGGCTATGGAATTCATAGGAAGCTACAAGGGTGCTGTCATCTGCGAAACTGTGAATTGGATTGGAAGTTAAAGATAGAAGATCATTAATGAATATTAAGAAGAGGGTGGGAGAAAGAACAGAACCTTGAGGGACACCAGCGTTCAGTTCAAATTTGTCAGATGATAAACCATCGACCAGAACTCGAATCGTACGATTCGAAAGGAAATCTCCAATCCATTTGAGAAAGACTCTACCTAACCCTATAGCTCTGCATTTTGCTAACAAAGCAGCATGCCATACACGGTCGAAAGCTTTAGAAATATCCAGCGCTACCACATCAGATTCACCAGAGTGGTGAAGACTGATATTGAGCTTTTCACAAAGATAAGTCATGAGATCACCTGTTGAACGACGGGCTCTGAACCCGTATTGTCGATCATGAAGCAAACCTTTATGATCCAGATATTTCAAAAGCTTTTGGTTTATAATTTTTTCCATTACTTTGGAAAGGACCGAAGTTATAGCTATAGGGCGGTAGTTAGAGGGATCGCTTTTGTTACCTTTTTTTGGAATTGGAAAAACGTGCGCAATCTTCCATTGGGCAGGATGAATACCCGAAGTAAAGGATAAATAGAAGAGGTTGCGTAGAGGTTTTGAAATGGTAGAGTAGGTTTTTTTAAGAACCATCGTTGTGATTCCATCGGGACCGGCTGATTTGTTCGTATCTAGATTCTTCAAAATTTTCATCACTGCTCGCGTCCTAAAGTAAATTCTACCAAAGGAGCAGCCAACTTCTGGAATATTTGGTGGTCTTTGAGTTGACTGTGGCAGTGTTGAGTTAAAGGAAAATTGTTTGCCAAACAAGTTTGCCTTTTCTTTTGAATCTGACACAATTGAGTTGTTTTTATCAATAAGCGGAGGGAAGGAGGACCCACTAGTGTCCTCCTTTAGGTTTTTTGCAAACGTCCAAAACGATTTGCTATTCTTAGGCATATGTAGGAATTTTCGTTTCAACCCTCGGTTGAATAAGAATTTTTGCTTATTGATAACTCTCTTGCATCTGTTTCGAACCACGATATAGTTGGCCCTGTCGGACTCCAACCCGCTGTTCCGGTATTGCTTAAAAGCCTCCACTTTTTTACGAATGGCTTCTTTGCAAGTGCGATTAAACCATGATTTGGGCTCTCGTTTAATACTTTTCATGGAGTGAGGAATATACAACCTCATTCCAAGTAAAATTGTTTCACTAATCGCATTTGCAGCGAAGTTGACATTTTTACCGCGGAAGCACAATGACCAGTCGAATGCTTTGAAAAAATTGTTTAATCCCTCCCAGTTAGCACGACTATATTGCCATACTAATTTTTTGGGAGGAATCCTTCGGCTGGCTAATGTGCTTACCGGGAAGCTTGTGGTTACCAGGCAGTGGTCAGAGCCCCCCAGGGGACAACCAACTGAAACTACATATTTTTCAGGGTGAGTGGTTAAAAACAGATCCAAGAGGTGACCCTCTTGATCAGCTCGGTCGGGGACCCTAGTGGGATTTTGGACAAGTTGAGAAAGATGGAACAGTGTGGAAAATAATTCAACTTGTTTCCCAATTGAGTTTTGACTCAAAGAAGAGTTACTTGAAAAATGAAGCCAGTCTTTGTTGTGTACGTTGAAATCCCCTGCCAGAACAATTTCGGTTTGTGGACATGATTCCAAAATTTCATTGATCTGGTTTGAAAGATTGTCAATTTCCACAGCAGTTTCTTGTTCATTTGAGTTGGGTGATCTGTATAAAAAACAGAAATGTATTACATGCTTTTCAACGATAATTTTAACCCAAATATAATGGAAGGTTGGGCTGGAAGGTGTATATTTATCTAGGGTGTTGAAAGCAATGTCATTTTTAATGTAAATCGCGATTCCTCTTTTGGGTACGAAGTGTGAAACAAGTGAGTAGCCAATAATATTAAAATTATCATTCTGTCCACTGACTTGTGTTTCACCAAGGGCTAAAATTGCTGGTTTTGTGGAGTTAAGATGACATTCTACGGCATGAAAATTAGCTTGTAGGCCCCGAATATTACAAAAATTAACTCGAAAATTGGCAATTTTTAATAACAATTAGTAAATTGAAAAAAAAAAAAAAAAAACAAATAATAATAAAACTTATAAAATTTAAAATTTAATTATATTATAATTTAGGTTAAATATTGTATGTGTACGATTCATACAACCCGAACAAGTTATCACCGTTTATAAAAACAAAAGTATTGCTAACAATATTTACAAAATACCATCAACAATACCCCTATTTTATTCTGCTATGAGTGAGCAATCGGTTTATAACACCATTCAACAGTTTTTAACTAGACCTTATTGAACTTAGTTACAACCAAAAACTCACACACAGCAAAATCTACGTGCAAGTAAAAATACTCACGTATATGTAAATAATTAAATTTAAATTAAATAATTTAAGTTAGTTGAAAAGAAATGAACTGAAATTTCAGTACTTCCCTTTCTTTTATGATTAAAAATAAAAAAAAAAAAAAATGATTAAAAATGAGTAAATTGACGTATACCATCAAAAATTAAAACAATACAATTTAAAATTAAAAGCAATACGGTGACATTTTATTGATGGTATTAATTACTGAGCGAATTTAGAATATTATCATCCGAGGGAGAGGGAATGAAATGGATATATTATAATTGGTTTGTTTACAACTAGTAGATGATAAATAAAGAGTAATCTTCAATAAAAAAAAAAAGCAGTATTAAATGTAATGTAAACAAAACCAAATCACGTGCCGGTATGAAATTAAATGTAAAATTAAATTAAATTGAAAATCAAAAATAAAATTTTAAAATTAGAAATAAAATCAATAAATTATATTTTAACACAAAATAAAAAAGGTTTTAAGCAAATTAAATTAAAATTAGTGCTGTGAATAAATTAAGTAGAAGAATTTTTAATTATACAAAACAAAAATAAAAAATTTTTTTTATTCAATAAAAAAAATTATATTTAAAAGTAAAAAAAAAAAAATATACTTAACTTGCCGCCATTGGAGATGCGGCCACATTACCAAATCACAACACTGTTTTTTTTTTTTTTGTTTTAAGTTAGATTTATTTTAAAATAAAATAAAAAAACTTAATATTGTTTTTTACACACAAAAAATAAAAAAAAAAAATTATAAATTAAAAAGAAGTGAATTAAAAAAAAGAAATTAATATTCTGTGTTAAATATTTTTAAAACCGTGATAACCTGTTGAAGGTTGAAGAGAGAATTCCCTTTGTAAGTAGTAGAGTAGACTGTGTCAACTCTGGGATATCCGTATGACCGTAATATAAATATAATATCATCCAGTTAATTACTTTTGGCAAAATTTCAAACATTCAGCTTTATTAGAGTAATGCTCATATAAAAGAAGGAGTTAAATGGCAGCTACGCGAACCCTCTGCATTAGGCCAACCAAATTTTACAGTAACTTTGGTCATTATACTAAATCATTTTTGGAAAAATTTCAGACACGGAGTTTCATTAGGTGTAGAGTAATGCTCATATAAAAGAAGGAGTTGTATGGTAGGTACGCGAACCCGTGGACCAAAATGGCTGCTATTGCATAAAAACAAATTTGTGAAAATTTCAAAATCCTAGCTCCTTTATTTTTTGAGTTATTTTGATGACGGACTGACGGACGGACTAACGGACATACAAAGCTAAATCGATTTATTTTTCGATTCTGATCCCATCCATACACTTGAACCTATATTTAACTCCCTTACTTCTCTGCGTCACAAACGTAATGACAAATTTAGTATACCCTTTTGATTAATAGTCATACGAGTATAAAAAGTAAAATAAAACAAAATGTAAAGAAGAATAATGGAAAGATCAATTAAAAACGAGGAAGATTATAGTTGCCCTTGTCAACTTTTAGATACCCGTGCATACCCACTAACCGTTATTTATTTCCTCTATGCTATTATAAATATTACAAAAAAAATATAAGAAAGTAAAATAGTTAAAAAAAAATTTACCTTTTTATCCCATAATTTTAGCTTAAAAAAAAAATTAAATTTTTAATTCCATTATACTACCATAATTTTTGCTTAAAAACAAAAAAAAAAAAAAATAGCCCGCCCTAAAAGTTGGTCCGAGTGATGTCCAACTTTGCCAACTAACTTGCCCTATTACTTTATCTGTCCAGTTTTGATTTTAACCTCGTAGCTTCATTAGATTCACAGTTATCGAATTGATTACTTTGTATGGCAGCTGCCCGAAAACGGGTCCGTAACATTTTGAAACTTCATGTAAGTGCTCGATTCATTATATTACTAACAGTGTGTAATTTTTATCCTCGTAGTATTATCAGTTTCCAAGAAATTCATATTGGTGCAAAGAAGTTGTATAGCAGCCCCCCGAAAATGGGGCCGTAACATTTTGAAACTTCATATAAGTTCTTGATTCATTATAAAACTAACCGTGTGTAATTTTCATCTTCCTGGTATAATTACTTTTGAAGAAATTCATATTGATTTAAATAGGTTGTGTGGCAGCTCCCCGAAACCTTGATCTGGTCTTAACCAAAAAAAATAGGGAACCTAAAAAATGTCCCAAAAATGTTTTGTGTGAATTTCAAAACTCTTGCTCTAATTTTTCAATTCCATCTCATATAATTAATTTTTAATTCACAAATACTTATATTAAAACCAAGAAAAATAAGCATCATATTATAATCATACTCATATAATGATCAGATCATCATGATCAAAAATTATCATCATATTCATAATTTTTTTTCATTTTAATTCATAAATCTCAAAGTACAAAGTCCAAATCTAAAATTTTTTTAAAAATTTTACGCATCATTTAAATCGTATGAAATCTTTATCTACTTTTTGTAACAAAAACAAAAAACAAAAAAAAACAAACAAAATTCATATAATTTCATGTTAAATACTTCATGTTAAAATTTTTGTATGAAAATATTGGAGTTAAAAAAGTTAGCTGTTCGAGAGCTACCCGAAGTTTTGGTCCGATCTTAACCAAAAAAAATAGGGAACCTAGAAATTGATTGAAAAATATTTTGTGAAAATTTCAAAACTGTAGCTCTTTTAGTTTTTGAGTTATCGTGCTGACACACAGACGGACGGACGGACGGACGGACGGACGGACGGACGGACGGACGGACGGACAGACACACATAGCTAGATCGACTAATTTTTCGATTCTGAGCCGATACGTACCCTTGACACTATATCTAGCTCGTCTAGATCGATGCGTTACAAACGGAGGAGCAAATCTAATATACCCGATGTCATATATGTATGCACGGGTATAAACAGAATATTAACGAATACTTATAATATTATTTAAATTTAACATTTCATCATATTATTACAAACACAATTTCAATCTCATTTTCATTTCAATAACATGAAAAATTTTCCATTAAATTCATTTTAAATAACATTGAATTTTCCATTTTTCAATTGAGAAGAGAACAAAAAATAATTTTTTGTGCATATTTTCATGAATAAATCAAAGGGCCATATTGAATAATTTTGAAAATTGCCTCTTGGTTAAATTTAAATTGTTATTTTAATAATTTTTTGAATTTTTTATCCAAATACTTTTTTTCTTATATTTTTGTAAAGTTATCAAAATCTTTATATATAAAAGCGAATGCCTGTTGGTATGTTTGTGTGAAGCATAAAGACTTCTAAACTACTCAACCGATTATTATGAAAATTAGCATGTAAAGTTTTTTAATATGGGGAGTGTTTATAGGCTAATAATTTTGCTCTAACGGTCCCGCTAAGTTGAAGCGGGCCTGTGGTGCAAGTATTTAAATTTTTTTGTTCTAAAATAAAAATAGTTTGACCGATTGACTTCATATCTTGTATCAATTTTGGTTATTAAAATTGGAATTGACTATAGACTTGGAATTTGTTAACTCATATCGGCCCGACGACGGGTTAAAAAAAAATTTGAATGCGAATTACAAATAATATTGCCTGAACTGCTTTGACTGAAAAGAAGGTTTTAAAATTAAATGTTTCGAGATCAGTTAACCAATTGCGGCGTAACAACTTTTTATATTAACTTCTGCTTTAAACTAGTTACAGTTTGGCCGCTTGACTGTAAATTTGACAACATTTAGAACTTGGAATTTGTTAACTCATAACGCCGCTATGAATGGTGAAAAACAATTTTTCAAAGCGAATTATGTTAAATTTTTCGAAGTACTGCTTTGTACTTTGTGTAATTTTTTTCAATAACATCAACTTCGATTAAAAAATCTTTGATAGGCGCAAAAACACGCACCGGATATTAACTAGTTTACTATAAAATTTGTATAAAATTTACCAAATTTCAAAAAAATTGGAGCAGCGCCTCGGTTTGCCAAATTGTTTTTCTATACTGTTTGAATTTATAAGGACGCTTCAGATCCAGAACTAGTGACATAATATTGTGGAATATGACTGAAAGTAATTGAAATGTCTCGAAAGTTTTTATATTCCAAAAAGTTTATATTTTTGTTGTCGTATTTACTTAACTGGAAAAATTTTACTTAAGATTGACAGGTTCTTATTAAAATATCAAGGGAATTTTGTTTTTTTTTGTGTAGGATTAATTACAAAAAATTCTATGAACTTTCTTATAAAAAGTTGGTTTATAAATGTGGGTATTGAATAAAATTTCATTGTGTTACCAATAGGAGAAGGTGTAAATTTTAAAAAGAATTTTGTTTTTTCTAAAAAGTATTATTGCTTATGGCTAGATGACCTTTAATATATTATTTGATCCTGTAATGGAAGGTTTCTCTATTTATGATATGATGACCTTTAAACGCAATTGAAAACCAAACAGAAAAACATTAAATTTAATTTATTACAAGGCTTATATTTTGCTTTTCTCATAGATAAAAATGACAAATTTTTTAGGGGATTTAATTAAATCATGAGCGAATCAGATAATTTATCATTTCTTAATAATTTCTTAATTTTTCGTATCAGCAGCATATAAAACATCGAGAGTCACTCTCTTCAATTTTAAGGAAGCCCTGTATAATTAATAAAAACACTTAATCCTGATAATGCTGGAACTTAAATATTGTATATTCCTAAAAAAAAATGTCGAGAAGTATTTCAGTTAAAAGGTTTTGAAAACACTATTGAATATTGAATTTTTGACCTTTTACAGTTCATAAACGGTGGGACCCACAAAACAAACCTATTAACTTCTATTATAGCAATTTTAATACAGGGTCTATTTGAAATTTGTGGATTTGTAGCTTTGTAACGGTAGATCCACTAAATTAATTTTTTTGAGGTTATATTAATAGAATTAAAAATTCATTACTACATCAAATGGTTTAGGAATTGTGTAAACACCCAGACTACAAAGTAAAACTAATAAGTACATTTCTTTTAATATTTTTTCAAAATGTGATAAAAAGTTTTCTCGGAAAATGGTTTTTAAAAAACGAATTTTTAATTATTATTAAGAAAAAGATTAAGAAAGAAAATTATTATTCAATAGGATTAGATTTTAAGTACATAAGTAAACTCCTTTCTGTTATTCTAAATCATAATATTTAATCGGCTTATTTTTTCCCATACAAATATAAACATCCTTTTTTAGGACAAACTATTTGACCAATTTTAATGAAACAACAACCAAAAGAAAGGTTTTTTTTGTTTTCATAGGACAATGATATTTTTTTTTAGAATATTGCGTTTTTTCAGGTGAAAACCCGTCTTTAATTTAACGTAAATTTGAATTTAACGGTCACGCTGTTAAAAGTTAAGGCTTATGACTCTAATATTATGCGCCGACTTTCTGGGTAAAAGTAATGCATTTTCGGTTGTATTCGCAGCTCAATCAAACTATATATTATAGGCGCCGACTTATGTCTTTCTTTTTTTTTTTTTTTTTACTTCAAATGTTCAATGAACAAGGAGATTTAAATTTTTTTAAATTTTTTTTTTTTTGTTTTTTTTTTTTCTTTACTTAAAAAGTGAACGAAAAAAATGAGTTCTTTTCGAAAAGCAATACATTTGGTTTATACAGTAGTTTTTATTTATAACGAACTCGGTTCAATTTTAATTATAATAAACTTAACACTTTTTGCTAAAAAATTAAATTTTACCTAAAAATGTAAAAAACTTACATTATATTACATTGATATTTCTTTTATTTAAACTTTAAATACCTAAATATGTTGCTTGGCGATTAATTAAGTCTTTTTTATTTAGTTTTGAATATAAAAAAAATCATAATAACGCATCAAAAAAACAAAAAAAAATTTCAATAGAAGAAAAAGCACTATAAATAGGCTTGAGACAGACACATCAAATAAAATTCTAGCAAATGAGTTCGAAGTGTTCATTCTAGAATCATCACATTCTACAATGTTCAAGTCTTATACTAATTTTTCAAAATTCACAGCATTCTTTTAAAACGACATTCGTTTATTACGACAATTATTTTCCGTCCCATCATGGTCGTTATAACCGAAAAGTACTGTATTTTGTTTTTGTTTGTAACTTATTATAATACAGTTATAAAAAAAAATTTTTTTGTAAATCGTAAATTGTTGCTTTGTTGCTTTTTGTTAAGTTTTATGTACAATAAAAAACCGACTTCTGAAATATATTCTACGTTTGAGAGTCATGATATTAAAATATATAAATATTTGCAAAACAGTTAAACAAATAATCTTTCTTAAAAAAATAATTTGTACCTATTTTAAATGATTTGTTACTTAGGACCTAACCAACGCGTAC
This sequence comes from Dolichopus griseipennis, assembly GCA_963082915.1. NCBI lineage: Eukaryota > Metazoa > Arthropoda > Insecta > Diptera > Dolichopodidae > Dolichopus > Dolichopus griseipennis. Next base: position 25,931,603 of record OY720443.1, read on the forward strand.
GGTGTATAATTTCTGGAAATTTCTAGAAAATTTTAAAATAAATAGTTAGGTACATGAATAAACATGTGAGCAATCGAAATACGCAACGTACTGGTACCTCGGATTTACAAAATGACAAAGCGAAAAATAAAAATAGAAACTTTAAAATAATATTTTTGTAAAATATTTGTTTATTAAAAAATACCTATAATATGTTTGCAGAAACTTAAAAAAAAAATAATATTTCTTAAGAAAAATGATTTGTTTCTTATGGATCAGCCAAAATCAGCATGTACGGCATTCAGTTTCTGTCAAAAAATTTTGAAATAATTAGTTATGTAAAAAAATTTACATGAAAACATACGCGACGTACTGTACCTCAGAGTTTTAATATTTAAAAATTGACAAAGTGTATAAGAATACATATTGACATTGTTTTTTCTTATGCTGCTGCGATTAAATTTTAAAAATAAAATATTTTAAAATACCTAACATTTTTTTTTAAATAATTTAGTTTAAAACATACAAATATTCAAATAAATTGAAAATACCTACAAGACAATATGTTTGCAAAACTAAAAAAATTATCTTTCTCAAAAAAAGTTATTTATTCCTTAGGACAGGTCCTAACTTAAATAAAAGCGTACAGCGTATAATTTCTGTCAAAAAATTGAGAAATAATTAGGTACATAAATTTACATAAGAGCAGCAAAAATACGCGTAACACAATGTACAGTATCTCCAATTTTTAAAATTTACAAATATTGACAAAATGTATAAAAATATTATTATTGGATTTTCTTATATTTCTAATATTATGTTTTAAAAAATAAAATTTTTTTACAATAATTTTTATTAAAAAATATCTTATATTCAAAATACCTATAATATGAAATTAAAAATATTTTTGTAGGTACTAAATTAAAACATTCAAATAAATATTTTTGATAAATTAAATATTGTACGCGCGTATCGATTTACCGATAATGGATATGTAGACAGACGTATTGACGTACTGCCGTATAAAAATTGTACGTCGTATGTTTTGATTTCATTCTAATAATTGAAAAGTTTATTTCACACTTTCAACATCGAATAATGTTTTTTTATAATAAAAAAACTATTTTTAGTTTTATTTTGACAAAACGAACGAATTTTATATATCAAAAAGTGTACATGAAGATTAGATAGGCGTAGTTTGTAAATGGAAAGCTAATTTTTGTTTCAGGAGTACATAATTGTTAGATTAATCGTCATATATATATTTGACATCTTAAAACTACCTGTCATTTGAGAAGTTAATTATATTTAATAGTATTTAAATATTAATAAAGTGAAAAAATTAAGGCTTATTGCTGATATAAATATAAAGAATATTTTTTTAAAATGGAAGGGGATAAGTGCTTATTGGTTATCAAATAAAAAATATGATTTAACATAATTCAAGAGAATTTTAATTAAAGCCATCTGCAGGAAATTATTTATCTACTCTGTTATATACTCTTTTACAAAGGCTGGAGTAGCTGGCAATAGTTGAGAGTAGAAAAAAGTTTACTCCTCATAAAGGAATAAAAGCAATAATATTTATATAGAAATATATTTTTGTCAATAAAAAACTTAGGAAAAATTAAATAAACAAACTAGACAAAAAGGTATAAAGTAAACTAAGGAATTCAGAATCATTTTTCGCATGTTTTCAGAACTTTAAATAGGCATATATTATATAGTAGTAAAATTTACCTATGTAGCTTTTAAATTTAAAAATGAAAAAAGGGTAGGAAAAATTTATTCTTTGATTTATTGAAAAACTTTTTTTTTTGCTATAAATCTTAAGATTGAGATTTAAAAAAAGACTTCGGTCAACTTGACTATTATTTGTACTTCTGGCAGCTTCAATATTATATAATACTAAATACTAAGCTTATAAATTATGATATGTTTAATTTTGTTGTACATATTATGTATTCATAGAGTTTTTTAATTAGTACAATTTAATACAGAATACGTACAACATAGTTCAAATCGTACTAAAATTTTTTAAAAAAAGTACGGTTTGCTATATGAAGGACAGCGCATTAACTCGAATTTTGGATTCTTGATTTCAATAAATATATGTATATGTTTAGAAATATGTATTTATTAGAATACTATTTATATGTATTTAGAATTTTAATTTAATTTAACTGTACCAATTTATCCTCTCTTTCAACCGGCTTAAGCTATAGAAATAAAACTCAAAAATCGGTACTTAACAATGTTTTAATAATTAAGAAAAATTATAAATTTTTTTTAAGCAAATTTCAAGCGCAAGAATTGTTGACAACAGTGTTGGCATAATTTTTATTATGTATAGTCTAATATAATTTACACAAAATGAATTTTATATGTTAACTTAAAAGCAAAAATAGCTCGAATTTCGAGCACAGGGCGATACTAGTTTAAATAAAATCGCCCACTAGGTTTCTTTAAAGTTTTTGAAAATAAATGTAACAAAGGGTTGAACAGTAGTTGAAGATTTGATTTATAGGTGCAGTGCTGGAAAAACTTTAAAGAGATATAAAAAAAAATATTTATAAGGGTGTATAACATAGAGTAGAAAAGCAGTTAACAATTAGCTATCGAATTGATAGAGGAAAACCTTAATTGATAACATAGTATAAGTTTAACTGAACAATACTTAAAAGTTGCCTCCACTTTTCCGTGAATATCAAACGCGTGAATATAAAATTTATTCCAGAATGAATTCCTATGATTAACCTATTAAGGTATAGGTAATTTTTCTAGACTTTTGCTAGACTTCGTATCTCAAACACTGTCTTCTAATAAGTTTCTTATGTCTAATCTTTTATTTTTAATGGGGTTTTTAAAAGGAAACTTTTTCTTGTACGTATTTCCATTTGCTTTTGATGAATTGAAATTAATGAATCTTGTTTATACCTTTTTTAAATCATAAAAATCTTTTTCTCAAAAAAGTTTGATGTCCTGTTTGTAATTAATACATTTAAGATTTAAGATTTTATCTGAACTTTTAGATAAACATTAAATTCTAAAGATATTTTTAACATTTTCTTCATCTGTGTCATTCATAAAATACCTTTTCTTTGATTGAACGTTAAAGTAACAAGTTTTAGAAGACTAAATATTCTAAAATTTGGAAAAGGTTTGATTCCAAACAAGTGAGGAAGGGGAACATAAAAAATAATAATTTCGAGAACCCATAAATTTCTCACTTGAAAAGTATATTTGTACAAATTCTAGTACATAATCTATGCTGAAATGATTCTAGATCACTGGTGAAATAGTAGGCTTTGAGAAAAACTTATTTTAATATTCTTTGTAGTACGTTTTTTAGAGACAAAAAGATTACAACCAACGCACAACCAACTCTCAACCAACCCCTGAAGCTTTGAATATAAGTTCCTAAAAAAAAAGCTAAGAATAATAATTTTTAATAAATCTATAATCTATATATAGGTGAATGTTCTTTGTAGTGTATAGAGTCCGTAACTGTTCAGCATGATGATCATGAAAATGTTTATATTAAAGTTTTTTTACGAGGAGTGTTTTTAGACTGGTCTAAGTTCTCGCTCTGATGCATTTTTCCAAAATTAAAATGGTTTGACGGATTGACTTTAAATTTTGTATACGTGAAGCTCTTTGATAATGGAGAAGTTTCTATTAACAGACTTGGAACATATCATCAACATTGACGCGAATTTTGTGAAAAAAAATTTGCGAAGAAAATTTCGTCCAATTTTTCGAAGTAATGCATTGATCCAAAAGAAAGTTTAAAAAAATTTCCAAATTCTGTTAACCCATTGCGACACAATTGTCACTTACAGTATTTGTAAAGTTTGTGTTAATTTTTGTATAACATCAACTCCAATTAAAAAGCCATTGAGAGGCGCAGCAACGTCGTCTGGGCCTTAGCTAGTATTTATTAAAATTTATTATTTAAATTTATATTTCTTCAATAAAATTTGATATAGATTGAAAAATTATTGTACTTAAGCTATTAATTGTCTACATGGAAATATTTAGTCCAAAGTCTTACAATACAATATATTCAAGTAGGTCATTATTTGTTAAAAGTCTAAAAGATCTCGATAAAAAACTAATATTTTCAACTACTTTTTGAAGAGTGTTTCACCTAAATGGAATTATTTAATACATTACATAAAAATAAATAGTGTATAGGCATAAAATTTATTTTTCTTTTTTTTTCAATCGCAATAAACAATAAAACCAAAAACTTTTGAAGTCTTCAATTCTTTGTTCTATTTTTCTGTTCTATTTTTCATCCAATATCAAAATATCCTTGAAATACTTTTAAAAAATATATTTTGTTGGTTTTGTTTTTCCTCCATAGAATCCTTGAAATTCATCCTCTATTTACGTTACTAAGTGTAAATACAAGACTTAAGCATATAAATTTAAAAACATATGTAGACTTTCTATTATAATATAGAGTACGTACAATAATTGATTGAACTGTAATTTCTCTAAAATGCGACCATAAGACCCCATTTGGAATATAGGCTAAAGCTTTCTATGCGTAGCTAAATGTACTGAATAGTTTCGAGGTATCTATTATATATAAACGCATTCGATACCATCTGTCTACCGTCTCTATTCGCCTTCTATTCATATTCAAAGATTAAATAATTGAATAACAAAATATAAAAAAAATTAATAATTGTTGAAGTAGATAAGTTATTTGTATTTTTTATTCTTGAAATCCATCGTTTAGAGAGATGGACCATGGACGAGAGGACAACAGTCACTGTAGATGCAGCTTTCAGATGGATTATAATGGTAATTTATAATAACTCCAAAAATTTCCTAAAAAGCACTTTTTGGTAATCGCTTGTAACAAAGGTCCGGTTAAGATTAATAATGGATGACATTTCAGTTTTAAAAGGTCGTCTAAAGAATTTAAAATACAACTACTTCATTAAGAGAAGATATAAAGAATTTAATGACTTAGCTGTGACAAAATCCCTGTCTTGTCCATTGTTCGATCTATTTTAGAGTACGGTGGCATAATTTGGGATTCAGCGTTTGAAGTTCACTCCAACAGACTTGAATGAGTTCAAAAGTAATTTCTCTTATTTGCGTTAAGATATGTGTACAGTCCTTCTAATCTTGTTAATCTTCCTTGCAACACAAGACTTAAGTCATTAAATTTGCATACTCTATACTCTTGGACAACTTTTGTCATCATGTTTTTCCTTTGGATATATTAAATAACATTATTTCTATTCAATGTCTTAATAATAAGTTTAGACTTGACGCTATTGTTTGGCAAACTAGAAATGCCAGATTTTTAATGCATTATCAACACAATATAGAGTATGGAAAAACTGCACCCATCAATAGATGTTCTAAATGATGTTTTGTTGTACTTTGAAATAACTAAAATTAATTCAGTAGCCCTAAAAATTAGAATCTTAATTAATATGAATCTAATTGGAATTTAAGACATTCTGCATGGTTGCTGACTGAATGACAGTTATGTAGAAGTTTTATGTGGAATTCATTAGGATCATTTCAAAATAAAATTAATATCCCCAATGTCCCCAATACGTTCCAGTAGCCAACAACCTGTTCTCTCTTCTGTTCTAACATGAACTACAGAGAAGTACAGAATATGGTACAGAGGAGTACAGAATATGGTACAGAGGAATACAGACAGGTTTGTTGGCTGAACAGTAGCACATCAAAAATATCGTGCTCAATTTTCTATTTTGCATATGATGTATAAACATTGTACATACATGTGAATGTATGTATGTACATGTAATCTGATAATGAATCGAAAAAAACTCAATTGAATGTGTCAAAATTTTTAGATTCAAATTACTCAGACACATTTTTTTTTTTGTTCTTTTTTTGTTGTTTTTGTTGAATGAGATTTTGTTGTAATCCTTTTCTACATCATTAATGATGCCTTAAGGATATTATATTTTATCTTATATTCATAAATGGACGTACATTACCCCATTTTTTTAAAAAATATTATGTATACATATAAAATATCTATATGTATATATATATCTTATATATATATATACATATACAAGTACTGGATTAGAAAGAGAAAAAATATTTTAATGGAACTGCAAAAAAAAAGGATAATAATTTTATTCAAGGCTTCTCAAATATCTATACTCTATAGTTTTGTTTTTATAAATTCGGAATTAATGGATCGAGGAAAATAAGGGGGAAAATTGCTTAGTTTTTTTTTGATTTTTTTTTTTTTTTGGGACATGAAAAACTAACATTATGATTTTTCATTATTTCATTGTATATAAGGTAATCAAGGTCACTCCAAATAAAATTTTGAATCTCTTATTCCTTTCAATATTTTTTTTAAGTCATTATTCTCTTCAAATATCCTTTTTTCTACGTTATCCTTCAGGATAATCAAAAAAAAATATAATAATATGATATAAAATCATAGATTAAATATTCTATATATATTTTAGTTTTTATTTTAAGTAATTAGAGATTTTTTTTAAAGATTTGCCGAATTAATGGCTATACTTTTAAGAAAAGATTTGGAAAATATTAGATGGGAATAAAATCTGGGTGTCCTTGTTATTTAATTGCCCTAGTATATGTGACTATTGTATTTTGGAATTAATTGGAAACTCTAAAGATTAGATTCAAAATTTGAAAAATAAAATATGTGATCTATGATAATTTTTTTATAAACTTTCCTGAAAATACCATAGCTATAGTCCTAAAAATATAGTCCTCTTAGTTAGAGCTAAGAGTTTTCTGGGTTCAGTAATTTAAGAACTTACAATATGAAACGTTTATTTTGATACTTTAAAAATTTTTTAGGAGTCTGTTTTCGGTAATTAAGTATCTATTAGTTTAATTGATCGAATTCCGAAATAGTATTTAACAGAAGCCGCAAAAATGCAATTGAATAATCTTTTCTTTATAGAACGCTTTTTAGGGGTTTATGGAATTCAAATTTTCTAGCCTATTTGAATGGAATGCAATTTGTCCAGCCTCTTTTTTACGGAGCAGTGAACTCTAGGCTTTCTTCAATTCGAAATAAATCTTTATCCTTTACATGGTAGTAAGCTTGGGTGTGGTAAATCTATCAATTATATTTAAACCGTACTTCTGACTAAGATACAACTTTGAAAAATGTACTTCTGGTTCTAGAATAGATTTACTACATTTTTTTTCCGGCTTAGTTTGTTGACTGATTTCGGTAAAAGAGTAAAAAATTTGTGTTTTGGTTGGTATTTATTAATTGTGAGACTCGGTAAAAGATATTTGTTGTAGGAAGAAAGGAACTCGATTCGTTAATTCATTGCAGGTTTTAAAAATTAATTAACTTAAATATTTTATTGTGGTACCATGATCTTGTATCAATGAACACAACTTCTAATGTTAAAGCCACTGTAGTACTACTCCTAGTTTAGATATAAAATAAAACTCATTGCTTGCTAGCCACGACAAACAAAGAATGTGCTGATGTAATATACTTTTAAACTCCTCTCGGCTTAGTGCAGATCTCCCCCTATTTTTTTAAGTCTGCCGGTGTCTTATCTCCCAAACAAAAGCTCGATCTTCTTGAGGTCTGGCTTCAAACATTCTCTTGACCGGAGTATTGGCTGACATTCTCACGACTTGACCAAGCCAATGAAGGTGGGTAGGACGGTTTGTCTAAATGTAAAAATAGGAAAACCTCGATGGTAGCTATGAATAGCTGAAACTTACGCTCATAAGTTTTGATGAACATTTAAATAATTAAAATTATGTAGAATTTAATACCATAATCTAACAAGTTCTCACAATTAATGTTTACAATTAATCAGGCGTAGAAATAAATATCCCTCTTAACTTTTCTTAATTAACACAGCATAGAATAATTAAAAAATTTAAAAAAAAAATTTTTAATAATTAACTTGTTTATAATAATCGAAACAAAATTCGTAATTATAATTTTCAATGAATTCTTTTCAAAAAAAACTTATCTTAAAACTAAGAATATCTTGTTATTTTAAAGCTATTAAGTTTAAACAAGGAAACAAGATATAAAATTAAATTTTGAAAAACTTTGATTATAAATTTATACAAAAAAAAAAATTTTACAAGAGTTAGAGAAAATTGTTTAAAAATTGAAAGTTTTCATTTTCTATATTGGAAAAAAAAAGAAAATTATTAAATATTAAATTGCAAAATATTATAAAAATGCTTAAAATATAAAATTTCCATAAAAAATCATAACATTTTTTTTTCCAGATTTTATTTTACTTCTTTATTAGTTTCCAATGTTACAAAAAAAATAAACACAAGAGAAGGAACCAGTCGATAAATGATTCTAGAAAATTGAAGACGAAAGAAATTCAATATCCGACCCAACTAACTTTATATTTTTCCTGTAATATATTTTTTTTATCTTCTGTACGATTGTATAATAGGAAAATTTATATACAGACATTCATAAATATATAAGTAATATTGTACTCAGATATATTGTTTTGATATACCCTATAACCTCAGTTGCTCCGGTTTTAACTACGGAAAACTATAAAAGAAAACACAAGGACGAAGTGTAAAACATTGTACTGTATAACTATGAGGAGTTATAAAAAATTAAATTTATCTCATACACAAGAACGATTATATTAAAACTAGTTATGGAAATTCATTTATTCCGGGAACTGCTGGACCATGTAATATGCTTCCATTCCATGTATTCCCGTCTGATAGAAATATACCGTTATACAATGTGCTACGTTTCAAAAAGAACTTATATAACGTGCCTAGCCTAGACCCAACTCCTCTCTTCTAACCTACAAATCTATTCACACAGTTATGTGTAGGAAAATATATTTAGGCGTGGTTAAGAGGAACTCATTCCTAGAGTTAAGTAGAGCTAACGAAGAGATAAATTGAGCTAACAAAGGCAGAATTCGAAACCAAACGACAGCTTTTTATTCTAGATTAGAATCATAATGATTTCATAACTGTAATTGCATGTAGAAGAAGCAGTTTCGTTGATTAAGTTAAGGTCTGACTGGAATCTGTCGCAGGTATTGGAAACAGCTTGAAACTTTAAAGGTAGAAATAATAATTTAAATACCATAAAAATTTTAATTTGGCTCTGACTACAAGATATTCAGCTCTAGTAGGATAGAACAGGATTAAAATAGTGAGGGTTCTAGGAAACTGAAGATGAGGGTGAACTAATAACACCTGGCAATGTTGATCAAATAACCATCCAGCTATTTTGAGAAAAGAGATGCATTTGGAATTAAAGAACCTCTAGTGACCTAAATCTAGTTTAACCGAAGACCAGTTGATGAAACCTACACCATGATGATGAAATTCAAGTGGTAATCACTAGGAGCAAAGGATATAATAATTTCATTAAGATCAAACATTAAGATCAATCTGTATAACTATGATGATTTCAAAGTAAAAAAAAACAACAATCTTTGTATACTGCAGTAATAAAGTAATATTTTGTAAAAAAATTTTACATCAAAAGTAAACGAAATGTGACTTTCGAAAACTACTTCAAAATCTCAATTTCTTTCGTTATTGAAAATAAAAATAACAAAAAAAAAAATGCCCAAAAGGACAGAAAATAAAAATTTGAAAAAAAAAAACCAACGTGATCATTTTATGATAAATTACACCAAAAGAAAAATTATTGATATTATCAATTTTTTTTTATAGAGGAAGAAGTTCTAATCTGAAGGACAGCGGTTTTTAATAAAAAAATAGGATATAAAACAAATAAAAAATAACTTATTTCCTAAAGTTTTTATATTGAAACTTAAAATTAATAGTGCAGACTAAAAATACTGAAGCCTTAACATTCCGAAGAACGTTCTTCAAAAACTGTAATTAAATTTATTTGACGGCTTCAAAGTTTCTTCAAAGGATTTAGAAAGAACGTGATAAAATTAACTAAACTGACTATTGTTTAATGAAGACAACCAATGTAAAATGCTCTCTTAAGAGGATATTTTAATGTAATGTTGCAATGGATTTTGAGCAATTTAAGACTCAAATATTCCGGGGACATCATATAACTATTAAAAACAGTGGGGCTGTGACACATAACTAACATAATTTAGAAACATTTCGGAAATAACAGATTAACACAGCCATACATAAGTATAGAACTAATATAAAACTAATTTGTCTTCACTCAGCTGGAGATAAGCATCAGCATCAGAAGACAAATTTCGAAGTTTCTATTGGAAAGTTTTCTTAATCCAGTGCTCAAATAAAAATTCTCAAACGTTAACAGTCGTTACTTCTCTTAAGTATTGATGTGGGAATTCTGAAAATTATAGGAATATAATAAGTCCTTAAGTTTATATCGAAGAATATTGAAAATATGAGTGAAATTTTAATAAACCAGCAAGAGGTCCTAAATGGAATTAACATAAACTTCCAATTGCCATCAACTATTAAGCGCAGCAAAATACCTGGATAAAATAACGGCACAAGCTGTGCTGGCAGAAAACAAATGACACGGCTGGGAATTATCGGGAAATTATGGATTTTCAAATAATGTCAACTTTCTGTTTTCACTCTTCTATTATGTTGATGGACACGTATGATTGGGAAGATGGTTTCTACATCAAAATAACTACAATCATCGGGTTTAACAAAGTCAAGAATTTAACGAAGCTTTTATGTTTTCTCCTTACTATTTTCGAATTAGCAAGATTCGAATGACTTGCATTTGACGACTGCAACACAGGTTACGTATAGGTTCAGAAATGTAACCACAGATATCCAATATTAGCAACGAAAAATTTATATAAAGAAAAACTTTTACTTTTTACTGTAACTAAAATAATATTTTGATTGAATTTTTCTTGTTTTTATTTCAACTTGAGTTTTCTTAAAATGATTTCTTTAGAAGAGAACACCTTTTTAATATATTTCTCACTGAATTTTATATAAAGTTTTCTTCTTACTTTATTATTTTATTATACTTTTCTTGTCTTTAACTAGGACAATGGCTATTTTATATAGTCCTATAATACATACATTTTCAATTTTATTATGTATAATCTCAAAGTAAAATAATATTGTGTACATAAGTACGTTACGTACCTATTGAAAAATCAATATAGGTTGAGGTTGAAGAGAATTTTTTAATAACATTTTATTTTATTATGTATACGTACGTCTTCGTCCTGCCACCACCAAGTCAGACTTTTCATATTACTTTTAGACTATAAACCATTTTTTCCCAATCTCTAAAATATACTGGGTCCTCCGAATCAAATAAATTGCAATAAATATATTGGTATCTTTGAAAAAGAAATAAGAAGAAAGAAAAAGAAAGAAAAGGAGAACACGGCGACGACTATCACAGGACAGAGACGAAGTGTGATAGAATATTATTAAGAGTGTAACTTTGGTATTTTCTACCAGAGATAAATTAAATTTTTTTTTTTTTGTTTTATTTTTATTTTATTTTTCAATATTTTAAGAAGCTTAATACTATGGAAATCCCTCAGGTTTTTGTCTTCGATATTTTTCATTTTAATTTTTATTATCATATTTCTTTATTCCCTTGAATATATAGGAATATGATATGGTAGGTAATGTACTATATAGATTATAGGGTCTCTTCACCAACATTGAATGCGAATGTTTTCGTTAGGTATAAGTTTATACAGATAATATTAAAAAAAAATATTAATGTAATATTAGATTTCAATTAAATAATTTTACTTCAAGCTAAATTCAAAAAAAAAATTAAAGATAACTCAGAAAAAGTTTTTTTTATATAATAGTAATAAGGTGATAATAAGATATCAAAAGTCCCATGGTCAGACGTCCCATTAAAACAAAGTCAAAAGTCGCGTGGGATTTCAGCACTGGAAGACAAAAGTTCCATATAAAAAGTTGAAAGGCGTATGGGGCTTCTGTCTCATTGAAAAAATTTAAACATTCACTTTATTTCTACTTCCCACTATAAAGTTTTCATGAGATACATATGTATATATAATATACCATATGAAATTAAGGGCAATTTATAAACAAATTTTGGAGAAAAGGCGTGTAATCCTAAGATTTTGACGAAAAGACTATGATTCTAAATTAAATTCCAAAATCCCTTCCAATTTAGAGTTTCGGATATAATACAAACAAAATTCTAGACATAATATATTATTTTGCTGCAATTAGGTGGCACTCGGCTAGAGCCACTCACGCGAGAAATCGACCGAACTATGCAGGAGGTCGACCGCATGCATTCTTAGAGGGTCCAGCGATTTTGCACAGACGCTGCGAAGACTTGATTGCAGAAGACTACTACACGATCCGGATGGACCCAGCGCAGCCACAATATGGAAAATAATTAGTGTAGCTGTTGGAAATATTCGGATTAAATAATCGGTTACAAAATCAACGTTATACGCTTTTTCCCGGAGATGTACCCCTATTAAATATTGAAAGGCACTTTTGACTCAAAATTTGTGATAAAAGTCCCATTAAAAAAATGCCACAACTCCCATGGGACTTCTTTCTCATTCAAGTGAGGGGAAAGTCCTATGGGACTTCTGACATGTCACCTAATAATAATTCCAAGTAATTCAAAGAAAAATCAAATTTTGTGATAATGTACTTTATATAATGTAAATAAATGCTATTAAGTCCGGATATTAAATGAAAAAAAAATTTTATTATTGTTTGGTAAACACTTTAATAAAAGTCTTTATTAGTATTTTTGTATGAAAGACCAGTTTTTAATTGAAATTAGATCAAAGTTTTTCATTGTTTTCATTGTTGTTCATTTCCTATACAAATTTTGTCTAGAATATTTCCGTATATTTTCTAAAGAATCTTAAAATATAATAAATAAATATTTTTAAATTGAATTATATTAAAACTATATAACAATATTTTATTAGATTTATCGTTTCTTAGCACGTAAACTGGTTACCTGCATGAGACATTGAATAATATATCAAATTGAGGTTATATATTATATTAAAAAGATAACAAAACTTAGTTGCAATATTTATAGAATTTAAAATACTTAATCACTGGGACTTAATTTATATTTCTACTTATAAATTTAACAACATGATTTCTGGGATTCTTTAAAGTATCAGAATTTTGATTAAGAACAAATGATACAACTTACCTGATCAGGGAAAAACAATGATTGAGATAATAGTTGTTTCCTCCTATTACTTGAATCTTTGATAGACTTTAAACTACATAGAAATTTCCAAAAAAATTGGAACTACCCTAATACAGATATGTCCATATAATATAAATTTTATATTATACTTGGATTTAAAAAATTTTACAACGAGAAACAAGGACGGCAACATACACTCAGCACAGTTGAACTATCTAAATCGCTCAACACTGCTTATTGGAATTCTTTGTACTCTACACGTTTATTGAACCATATCCCATCAAATGTGTCCAATATATATGTGTGGATGAAACTTTAAAGAAAAATTTAATATCTTTCTTATTAAGATCCAATTAAATTTTTCACATAATCCGACAATCCTAAATATCGTAAACCCCAATCCTTCCAAACTCCTATTCTCGTAACCAAACTGTACATTTGTATCTCAGGTCTCTCTATAAAGTTAAGTTCAATTCAAAAAATTTAGCTTTCGATTTAAGTAATAGGCAATTGGTATATATAGAACTGTTCTATTTAAATTTCTTTTTCAAAAGAAAGCAACCCATTAATGTTGCACGTTTTTTTCGAAGCGATGGACTCAAACATATAATAACCACGCCATTTTTTAAATTCGAACTTTAGGGATGGAACGTTTACTTCAATTGGTGCTGTAAAGCATAGGATTATAGGTAGTGGGAAAATTTGAGAGGCTATTAAGAAGCAAAAATGTTAACCTTCTCTTTAATCTTAATTAAATCGTTAACATATGAACTATTAATACTCCGGCACCTACTAAGAACTTCTTAAGGAATTAAAATCAATTTTTCAAAATTTAATCCACAATGTGTAAACTTTTTCAACATCAAATAAATTAAAACGTACAGCTTTGCGGCCTCCATTACGTTTCCAAATTTTTAATAAAATTCATATCGTACAGCTCCCTGAAATTTCAATTTGTTCGAGCAGTACACTAAACCATTTTACAATTCAATTTTCTTTTACCTGTTAAACTTACATTAAATATAGCTTTTATTTTAAATAAAATCACTATTTAATTTCTTTTTAAAATTTAATTTATTTAAATTTTTTACTTTTTTTATACCCTTATGACTTTAAGTCAAAAGGGTATATTAAATTTGCCATTACGTTTGTGACGCAGCAAAGTAAAGGAGTTAGATGCAGACTCAAAGGTATGGATCGGATCAGAACCAAAAAGTTAGCCGATCTAGCTATGTGTGTCCGTCCTTCAGCACGATAACTCAAAAAAAGGAGCTACGATTTCACTTTTAACAAATTCGTTTTTATGCAATCATCGCTATTGAAATCCAGCCAATGTGCTCCAGGGGTTTGAGTAGCAAAGTTTTCTCAAAAATTAGTTGGTCTACTGCAGTGGGTTCGAGTAGCTGCGATAAAACTTAATTTTTTATATGAGCATTACTCTATGCCTGAAATTTGGTCAATATAGTAGTTAACTTTAATGGCCAGCCTCCGAAGCAAATATAGTAGACGTGTTGTGGAACAGGTTCGGAGAGAAGCCTTTCAACTTTTAATTTTCTTTTGTTCATAACTGAAAGCCTAATAAGTTGTGTATTTAACATTTTGTGAAAAGTAAATGGGTCCAAATGTTTCCCATGTGTACATAATGTATTTATTACGATCATACGGTTATCCCAGAGTTGACACAGTCTAATCTACTAAACTCTTCCGAAAATAATAAAACAAAACTTTTCAACAACAAAAAACCCCCTCTTATCTCATAAACTTTATTTTTATGATCTATCTCTAGATACAAAAATAAAAACAGGTGGATTTCTCTAGGTAAAAAAATAAAACGTTTTAGTTTCGCAACTAAAGCAAAAAAAAAAAGATTTTTCAGTAAATTTTCAGTCTTCAATTTTTCTATGAACTCACATCTCATTAAATTTCTTTTGATGATAAAATCTCATAATTTCAATTATGCAGTAAATTGATTTTTAAACTGAAAAATCTTTCAAAAAAAAAAAAAAAACAAGTAGAGATTCATTAAAAAATGTTTCTAAACTTTTTTTTATACTTTTTTAAACATTTTTTACAAATTTTTGCTTCTTGTAAAATATAATTCACTTCACTTTAAGTATGAAAGTCAAATTAAAAAATTTTCTCATGATGAGAAAATATGAATGGGTTTTGGAATCCATTGTACGCAATCTAGATTTTCTTTGCTAAGATAAGATCTCCTTAAAAGTGTTTAAAACTTTATAGCTATACCACCACCTGTATACGATTCCCTTTATTGAGATGTACATTCTGTATATGAGATCCCAAATTCGAAGAAAACTGTAATATTATGATGGGATAACTAATAATATTGTGGAAGAGTCGAGGAATATATAAGAACGACATGATGACATTAAAAGATATTAAAAACACAATCCTATCCAAAAATAACATAATATTAGTAATATCCTATCAAAAAAATCTATTGGCTTTTTCTTGTGAGTATAATATAATGTTCTGGAATATCCTTTGCTGAAGTATTTTACTTTTCCTTGAAGAATATCCATAAGGTTAGTGTATATATATATGTATATTTCTAACACGTGCTCAACATCTGATAAGAAAATTTTCTTTTAGATCATATTTATAGTGGATATTTGTAGAGGAAATCTTTTTCCAAAATTGTGCGAAGTAAAATTTTAATAAGATTATTATTGTAGATTTCATGGGTTTTTATGTTCCTATGAACGTAGTTCTAAAGATATACTAAATTTGTTATTACGTTTGTAACACTGTTAAGAAGAGGGGATGGATATAGAATCAAGTATTTGATCGAATCAGAATTGAAAAAAAATTCGATGTAGCTATGTGTGTCCGTCTACGAAACTGCCAGCACTATACTTAAAAATTTAGCGGAATTAGTTCGAATTCGAGGTCAATTAGTAATCAACGGGTTCACGTAGGTCTAATACAGCCTTTTGTTTAATTCTGAAATTTTAATAAAAGAAGAGAGTCTAATAAGTGTTTTTTTGACAAAAGTATTTAACCGGATGATATAATGATTATAATATGATGTAAGTGTGGGTATTCTAGATTTTCCACATTCTACTTAACACTTTTCGTGGTTAATATTTTCTATTTTTTCTTCCTATCTCTATTTTATCCTTTCTTTTCAGCCGTTATACTGCCCACACATTTCAGTTGATTATCCCACTATTCTAGGTGCCTCAAAAGGTGGTTTTAGCAAGAATAACTTCCAGAGAATATCAAAGGTCTTACCTGCCTCAATTGTGTTCTGAAAAAAATCGAAGAAATTTAAGGGCCTATACTATTACTGAAATCAATTATGTCATAGTATTCATCATTTAGATTCCTTTTCTCGTTTATTTCATGCCTTATTCTGTTCTGTGAAGAATAAGACTACCATAAAAAGATTTAATGAAATTGTGGAACCTCTATTTTGAATATTTTAAAATTAATACCGAGACATGAGGAACAACTGGTCGATAGGTTCCGCAATTTTATACACTTTCATTTCTTTTAGTCTGACAATACGGCAATTGTAGTAGTTGTAAATTGAATCCCTTAACTTAATACATCTTTTAAGTTCCTTTCAAATATGGAAATTCAAAATGTTTCTTACATTTAAGTCCATTTCAATACGGGGTATTTAAATCAATGACCCCAAAATTTAAAATAATTTCGTTTGTTAGGATTATAAAAAAAATTTAGAATTTCCCTTATACAGTTATTAACTTAACGGTATAATGTAAAATTTGCACGGAATTGAATTAAATATTTTATTGAACCCTGTTAATATTAAAAGCAATAATTAACTTCTGGTTAAATCCTCGAAGTACAACATCAAGGGACAATAACCCTATAAAATTTGATTTTTCTCACTTAAGTGTTCCTAATAGAAGACATTTTGTAAAAAGAAATACAGAAGGATTTAACACGTGTCTGACATTTTTATTTCGTTATTTGCTGGCTTTTAATCAAATTCAAATACCACTTTTTGATAAGGGATTAGTTTATCTTAAACCTACAGAGAAATTGTGAAATTAAATTTAAATTTAATTTGGATTTATAAAATATACTATACTAAGAATGGTGAAGGATATCTGAACAAATATTAATCCTTTCACAGCATTTATCTGTTAAAATAATTTCCCTTCATTGCGTTTCACGCAGCACGTGCTACAGTAGAGTTTGTATGTATTTACAATTTTTCGCTTGATTTTTATTTAATTAATGAATTCTTACGCGCTATTTTTAGAAGAGAATGGGTTGAGACATGCAAATACATATATATATACATCCTGCAAAAGACTATAGAATTCAATAAGAATTTATCAAATAAAGTAGTGATATTGATTTAATTGGAATCATAAGAAAATCACGATTCCTTTGAAATCACATTGAATTCTACTTGAAATTGTATCGGATTAAAGAATTTGGAGGAAGTAGAAAAGGTGGAGCAAGAGAAGGTATTTGATTTCCTAGAATTACTTCCTTATAGAAATTATTATTCTTAAATTGTAAAAAAATCTGCGAGATAATTTGTTTAATAAACCTAAAAAAGTTAAGAATAAAATTAAAGGATTTTTGAGTGTATCATTGCTCTTTAAGGTTGAGTACCTTTTAGCGTTTTAAGAATATACCTACCGTTCAATGATTACAAAATTGGGGAAAATGTAGCGCACGTAATAAAAATTATTCTACGTTTTTTTTAGGGTATTTTTTATATTTTTAGCCCATTTTAAAATTCAAAATAAAAACAAAACCTGATAAAAAAAAATTATAATTTTCCCAAAGTTTAACCCAGAAATGGGTTTTACAGAATAAATATAGGAAGTGATAGAAATAAACCGGGAAAAATATTTTCCGTTGCTGTGACAGTCGGAAATCTTCTTGCACGCTAGACAAAACTAAAGAGGATAACTTAAGTACAAGGATTAAGTACACAGAACTTACTTTTCGGAGGTTAAGTTTGCATTGAATTAATTATAAGAAGCACTTGAAACTTGAGACAAGCCCTCACACTTTTTTTTTAAAAAGACGTGAATTGCTATGCATTGCCAACTCATAAACTGTAGGCAGTTTCTTTAGAGGATGAGCACATGAAGAGATTTTGAGGAATTAAGCTTGGGAAAGACATCAGGATTACTGAATTATTGGGTAATGGGATTGAAGATTTTGGTGGGATATTAATATTATATTTACTATAATCATTCATATGTGCATTATTAACTTTAGAATTTAGACGGAATGCAGACTAAGCACGGAACGGAAACAACTTTACAAAGGCATGATTTACGCCACCTGAACAGTTCAGCCGCATAGTGTTGAGCCTTTTTGTTTTACGTTGGTAGGCTTTGGAAAGAGGTATTAACTGTTTTAGTGTCGTAAAACAGGTTTTAATCTCCTCTAGACATTTATGAACAAAAGGGTATGGCGATGGTTAGAACAGATTAAAAAAAAACAAGAATCATGTATGAGAATACACCGTTAGTGATTCACATACTTTACCCAATAAAATTTTTAATCAATCAAATATTTTTGACGGTACGCGTGTTTCACATGGCCGTTGGTATTAATTATCGCATATAACCGTTCAAACTCTACTGGAATCTTTGCACTTGCCAGACATGTCAATTATGGGCGACGGTCCTCATAAAATTACATTATTAAATCCATATATTCAAATATTTTAAAACAAGACTTCATTAGTGAAATCTATAACCAAAAGCCAAACAAAATGGTCCAAATGACAGTCGGTTGGTCAAAATAAATATTATTATTCGATGAATAAATTTTCATGTTTAAAGTTAGAAAAAGGAAAACAAAATACGAAAAAAACGAAAAGGGTTAAAAATTGCGCTTTTTTTTTCCTTTGTTAAATGGAAGTTTTAAATGGAAATCGTGAAAATCTTTTCTTTTAACATGTTCTCATTGACATTTGCTTAAATTAGTTTTGTTTTAAAATAAAAAAAAAAATTTTAGAAAATAAAATAAATTTCCCAAAACATTTTCATTCGATTCAATTCGATTATAGACTTATTTTAACTTTACAAAATTTTACTAGGGAATTCCAGCAATCTGATCCGTTTTTAAAATAAACGCGAAACAAAACAGTAGTCATCAGAAATAATGGGTTTAATGTCATGTGCGGTTTAAATATTCTAAATGTATATTTGAAATCAATGGTCTTATAAATGATTATTTTCAGAAAATATTTTGAAAATATAAAAATATTCTTTGATTAGTTATTCAAGTCACTTAACATATATTATTTATATAGGATATACTTTATTTTTTCAATCATTTGTGACATATGTCAGTTAAAATCAAAATTTAGAGTACAAATATATATTTCGCAAATAAAAATCTGAATAACATCTCAAGGCAATGTTAAATAAAACTAATTCAGCAGTTTTAGACACATTTATTAGAAACTTCGGAACAATTTCCAATCGAAGTTTTAAAATAACCATTTTCTATATTGTTTATTTTCTTTAATTGAACAAAACTAAGTGTGCGGAAAACACTTATGCTTCTCTAGAGATTGAAATAAAATTTTGAACATAGGAGCTTAAGTGATTATTCATTTGTTTAAAATTAACGAAAGGATTTTTTGAAGATCAAAGTTCGCATTACTTTCGTTACTTCCTGGTAATTCTTCTTTTTCTGATACCAATCTACTGCTGGATGTCGTCTTGTAAGTCATAAGTTAAGGTGGCCACAATGTTTGCATATTCCATTAAATTTGCGGCTGTATGAACAAAATCTCCAATATTGTGCGCAAATTACTCCATAATATTTCTCAGCCATGACAGTGTAACTTTCTGCCTACTTTTCGTCTGTTTTCTAATCTGCCATCGAATAAGTTGTAGTATTTCATTTTTGGTTCCTTGCATTATATGGGCAAAATGGGATACTACCACTTTATTGATTATTAAAATACTTCTATATCTTTCTGCAGCTTCTATAGAACTTCCATATTGAAAACGGTATCTGACGTCTCTGACAATTGACAACATGCGTCCACATCTCAGATGCTTACAATTTTTTTATCATAGCTTATTTGAGTGTCCAGGCCTCTATACCGTATAATAAAATTGTACAGACAAAACATTAGAGTAATCATAATCCTAAGTTAAAGTTGAGTAGTTGACTTTTTCATTTAATTTGGTATAATACCTATAATGCACTCTCCGGTCCTTTAGTCTATAATCTTAAGTCTCTAATTTTTTAAATTAACACCCTATGAATATTTGATCTAGAAATGCCTCAATTAGGCAAATCCTCAAGAATTATTTCGAATATGTGTTTCTCTTTATCAAAACTAATAAACTACTGCTTATTCATGCTTCATTGTTAGTTCATTTTTCCGAATCTTTTGTTTTTTGTTGTTTGCTACTTAATACTTCTTTGTTTATGCGTTATCGAGTTTTTTATTACTATACTACATTATTGAACTCTATTCAACTGCAGTCCTCAAATAGTAATATTATCAAAGCCTTCTATATTTCCTTAAATTTCCTACTCAAGGTAGCTTCTACGTATGGTGCCCAATACCATCCTTCCAATAGAAAAACGGGTCGGCTTTAACCTAGAAGTTTAATGTCTAAGTTTTCCGAATGTTTGTTGAACATTTAGGTATAAAATTAAATAACAAAAAAATTAAAAAGTTTACCTTATAAAGACTTTCTATTTTTACGTCTAATAAGTGCTTTATAACATAATTGCAATGATTTATTATTCAATGTACAATGAAATACACTTCTAATCAATATATTTTTCCCAATAATTTCAACCAATTACGACACTTTTAAGCTGTCAATAAAAATACCATCAATATTTAGTAATTTTCTTTTATTTTTTCCATTTTTTTCAATATTTTTCCCAATAAATAAGCCACAAAATGTGAAAATAAAAACTGATTCGCTTTAGCTCTACAAAACTTCCCCTTGTTCTATAAAAACTTCCCCCAGTTCAATAAATTTCAGTAAACTTTTGAAAATAATTGATCATCACCAGTATATTAAACATTTATTAGAATATAAAAATAAAAACGAAATCATATCCTTCATTAAATCATTTTATTCAAAATATTCCCTTAAAATAGATATACATACAATGCCTAGGCTAACCTAAAAATCAAAAATATAAAAATCAAAAGTTATTATTGGGAATTTTGTAAAATTCGTCAAACATAAATTAAATAACAATCAAAACAAAAACGATTATCAAAAAACAATGAAAAAAAACTGAATAAAATATAATATGATATTCTATTATATATTTAATTGTTGAACAGTTACGGACATAAATATAAGAGCAAATTGATTTACAAATTAATCAGAATGAAATAATTAATTAAATCTTGAAGAAATTCTTTTTTTTGAGTTCGGAATCGTTTGTTGACTTAATTTTGACTAATTATGGTAAAATGCTAGAAAACTTACCACATTTTTACCCAGTTGAAGATCCTACATTCGCATTAACCAAACTTTCCAAATCCATTGGAGGATATCAAGCCAATATTAAATACGGAACCAAATTAAAAATAAGATTTCCATAATCTCGGTTTAGTAAATCTTTTTTTTTTTCTAAAATCTTGTTTTTATAAAATCTAATTTTTTATTGAAAAAGCTCGTTTTTATGGATTTTAGAGTAAGATACGGGAGCGTTCCATAATCTCGGTTTAGTAAATCTTTTTTTTTAAATCTTTTAGTAAATCTCGTTTTTAGAAAATTTCGTTTTAGAAAATCTCCTTTTTAATTGAAAAATCTGGTTTTTAAGGATTTTTGAGGTGGATATAAAACCAGAATTATCAACTTTTTCAGAATATAAAAAAAGGGATTTTCAAAAAACAAGATTTCTAAAAAGAAAATCTCCTTTTTAATTGAAAAATCTGGATTTTAAGGATTTTTGAAGTGGATATAAAACCAGAATTATCCTCTTTTTCAGAATATAAAAAAAGCGATTTTCAGAAAACAAGATTTCTTAAAACTCGATTTTCTAAAAACTCGATTTTCTAAACAAGATTTTCTAAAGCGTGATTTTATTAAAACGAGATTTCAGACCCAATCCTTAAGATACAAAATCAGTATAACCTTATTCCAAAATTTCATAAAAAAAGATATTTTCTAAAACGAGATTTTTTAAAAACAAAATTTTGTAAAAACATGATTTTCTAAATGAGTCTCTGAACCGAGATTTTATGAAAACGGGATTTACTAATTTAATATTATTCAGACATATAACACAATACATACTAGTTAGTATTCATACTAACTCGGGATCTTGACATTTAAAAAATGTTATGCTGTCAAGTCTTTCGCGTGTTGTCAATTAAATAATCATTATTAATTCATAGATGGTTTTCTAATATAAATTTTACCAATTTTCAAAAATTTCCCAAATAAATACCATTTAAAAAATTGAAATTCTAGTTCGGGATGCAATTGCACTAAGGGTTCTTTACAATTCAAACTAAAAGAATTGGTTCGTTTTTCTAAAGTTCTTCTGAGTTAACATCAAAGTTATTCAAGATAAAACTATTATTTGATCTTCTTAGTCTCTGCTTGTACATTACTGAACACATAGTACTGACACTTTTTGTACCCTTATTCTAATAAGGTTTTGAAAGTCGATTTTGATTTTTAAAATAAAGAAGTGTAAAAGATTTAGAAAAAAGTATTGGTCCCCAACTGTATATTTGCTATTAATGCAGGCATTTATTATTTAGTACATCATTATTATATATACTCTTTTTATATAATACCTATTTTGGTAACCTCAATTTAATTGTTAATTATTATCGTTGAAAAAGGTGATAATAATTCTATCATAATATGGAATTTTATACATAAAAAAACAATCACTTCTTTTTTATTCTTAATGAGTCATTTAGGAATTTAATTCTTATTTATTCTAATAATAAAGTTTTTCTTGTTCCTCTGTGAAATCAATGAAAATTACACAGTATGACACCATATTTCTTTTAATAAACCTAGGTCAATGTCTATAGATATATGTTTTTTCTATAGATTTGTTCTAAAACTGTATACACATAGGTTACCTGTAGTATACACGCATTTGTTTGAGCTCAAATCATAATAGACTATCATTTATATTAATAATAGAAAAAAATATTGAAAATAATATGTAATAATCATAGATCATCAAAACTCACTAAATAACAAAATAAATAAATTGACAAAAAAATTGACAGCATGCGACAAAACTAAAATGTCAAAAAGACTGTTTGTAAAAAATATACCGTTATACAAATTGAATATATAAAAATTATTAGAGATTAACTTCTAAAAAGTGTAATTCGAAGTTATACAAATCTTTAGTTTTTTGAATATCTAATCGTAGGCTTTTGGAATGGCTCACTAAAATGTTACGCATTCCTGTAATAAGATGTATTAAATTTAAGTGAATGAATGAAACTAATGAATTTTCATTAAAAACAATGTATCATTAATATCTATTTTATTGGTTTGTTATAAAACTATAAAGTATTAACAATAGTAAAATAGAGTAAGGTATTGGAGGTGCGTTTATGTTGCAGCTGCGATAAGTGATAAAAGCGTTGATAAGAGCACAGTATTGAAAATTTATATTGTTTATCGATGATCAAAGGAATGCTCCATTATAAGCACCTCTACTTAAATCGTGTTTATAGTTTTCTACGCTATGCTCTTATCGAAGCTCTTATCACTTATCGCAGCTCCAACACAAACATTTCTTTAGTCGGTTTAATTCTATGAAACATATTTGGTTGATTATAGGAACATACTATATATGCAGTGCGCTTTAATTTGAGCAATTTGTTATTGAATAATTAGAAATTACATCTACCCTTACAATATTTAGAATAAACTGCTAAAAATACTGTATTAATTAATAAAATCTTCCATTATAAAACCTTGTATAATATGACATATCCTAACAAGTTTTTGAGTACCTATTAAATAGCTTTAAAACATTTATTTCGAACTTAATAGATTAAAAGACCTAATAGTCCTGGCTTACAATATCAATTAACTTGCTAACACTAGATACTCACTCGCTCCTTATATAATTTAATAACATTGTTGAAGCTATTTTAATAGTGATTTCAGTTACAGTTTGACGAATTTGGTTTTGCTCTCAGATTAATAACGGATTGTACTTTTTCCATAAACTGTATTTGTTAAACTGAAATTTTCGAATATATATTTTGGTCTGCAACATAGAATTTGACAAAACATTAAAAATGGCCCTTAGTATGTTATTAGAATCCTGTTCTCACTCTGTAAAATCTCCATTAAATAAACAATTCAGAATATCCCAAATTATATCCGACAATTCCGATGCACTACAAAATATCAAAGGTATCATTCATATATCATATAGCAAAGACTATTGTATTTATTTCGATAGAACTAGTTAAAAAAAATATAAATATAAAAAAAACAAAATAACAAATCAAATAAAAACATTACAACACCTTCATGACATTAACTTTAATATTTTTATATATAATATTTTTATACCTAAATTTATACATATATGAATTTTTATCTTTATTTTTTTTTTGCGCCTTTCAAACCTTTTCTATTTTATAGATATATATATATTTATAGATAGGTATACCATATTTTGAACCCGATTCTACTTATTTATTCAGTTTTATTCTAAACATAACATAACATTTAAAAAAAAAATCCTACTAAATTATATCCCACTCCATCTCTTTCTAATGACTTTTTTTTTGTGCAGCATTTATATTCCTATGTTTATATATTTTTCTATTTATTTATTTATTTATTTATTTATTTATTTATTTTATATATTTTTTGATATTTTTTTTAAAAATACATAATACATATTTTTTTTTTTTTCATTTTTTTCTATGTTGCAGGATTTAATTTAATTTTCAAACAAATTTTATTTCTATTTTACCTTTTCTTTTTTTTTTTTTTTTAATTCTTTTTATTTATTTATATCTAAATTGCTAATAAATATCTCACTGTGCCATTCAATAACTATCACAAGAGTATAATAAATATAAAAAAAACAAAAACAGTAGCAACATTGGTAATAATAACAAAAATAACAACAACAACAACAACAATATTAATATTAAATGTTATAATAATATTAATAATAGTTAAAGTAGCGACAATATTATTGATATTGCAAAAATATATAAATAAAAAAATAATAATACAAAAATATATATATATATATATATTTGGGTTGAATATAACGGTATTTGGTACGCAATATATAAATATAAAATAAATCAAACAGTACAATAACACTAAAATCCAGTTAATCAATACAAAATAAAAAAATAAACAAAATCAAAATCGTAACTTCAAAAAAAAAGGAAAAAAAAAAAATAAATACAAAAATTAAGACATAACCTTTCAGTCTAAAAGTCTGTTATCAACTAAATTAAAAAGTCAAAATTCATAGTAAAAAAAACAACGGTAAAAATACTCCAGCTGAGATAAAATTCACAAAATAATAAACAAAAACAATTTAAAAAAAAAACAACAACAACAAAGTAAAAAACAAATTACTGACAAGAAGACAACGGTTTTTATTTTGATTAAAAAAAAACAAAACACTCACGGAAAAATTTAAGAGAAATTTTTTATGAGAAAATAAAAGAGAGACAGAGAATAAAAAAAAAAAACAATCAAATTAAAAGAGAATTAAATAAAGAATTCAGAAAAAAATCACTGCTCTCTTAAAATGTAGGAAAAAAAACCGAGTTGACGCATTTTAAATAATTTTTAATGATTATAGCGACAAAACTTTTCGTAACGGTAATTTGTATGAAACTTTACATTAAAAATTATATTGCATATTATGTATAGCTTGTTTTATTTTCACCTGGTCTATTTATATAACATTATCTATATACATATATATATTTACTGGACTATAAATAATATTTTATAACCTACTGTATTTATATACTTAGGCTAGTATTAGGATGTATCTATATAAATACCTATTTATGTATATAATATATATAGAATAAGAAATTAAATTGTATTGTCATTTTTCATTTCATTTAAAGTTAAAGAAAATTAAAGATGTACCTATTATTTACAGGTTTTTCCATTTACAAATCTTTTTAAATACCAAAAATAGAAATGATAATCGTTTTGTTTTTTTTTTCTTTGTCTTATTTCTCATCATAAAAAAAAATATACTTGACCTGCTTTAAGTAAATATTCTGTTTATTTTCTAAAGAAACTCTCAGTGCTCAGCGACAACACAATATTTCTGAATAAAATTCATTTGCTTTCATTTTCTTTGACATTTATTTAATTTTTGTATTTGTTTGTGACTTATTGAGACAAAACTAAAGTGAATTATTGAAGTTGTAGAATCCAATCATTTTAAATAAAATCAATATTTTATAGACAGTAAATTGATAAAAGAAAGCAGTAAATAAATAATCAGAAAATGTTACAAAAGCAAATTAATATCTTTGGAGCTGTTATTTTCTTTTTGCATAATTTTAGGATGAAATAAAATTTTTGGATATTGACATTTAAAATTTAATAAATTTCAATTATAGTAAAAATGAAAATATTTTTAATACAAACAAATTTTTTTTTAATTTGTGTTGATTCTAATAAAGGAATTTAAGGGTTATTAAATTAAACTGATATTAGAAATAAACTCTTGCATCTAAATTACAATACAAACGCTTGGCGCTTCTGAAGCGTTTGTTGTATTTGCGTAGAACAAAATGACTATGTCTAACTGACAGTTGGTATTGCCAGCTTTCGAAAAATATATGCTCTATAGTCTTTCTTCAATGACGCTCTCGTTTCGCTCTCATTACGTAGTCAACAAACGAGTGTCCACAATGAAATGTACATGACAGCGTTTTTTGACATTGTTTTGTTTACAAATTTCATGAATTAAAAAATATTCAATAGTTTAAAGTTTATTGTATAGCTATTTTAAACAATAGTTTGCTATCATTTAACCCTAGAAAAAAAAAATTAATAATTTTACTAATTTTTTATTCTGACAATCAATAAAAAATAGTTTTCAAAGTTCAATTATTTGACATTTGAATACGTAGGGAAAGCGAAAAAGTTAAAGGTTAAACCACATTTTTAATGGCTGCGTAATGGCTGCATCAGGGCTGCGTCTATTGTAGACACTTTAATATAATTCAATACATTTAGTTTAAGTTGACAGATAGCTATGTAAAAAGAGGGCGAAACGGAAACGTTCATTGTAGATAGGCTATTAATATCGCATATTATCTTTTAAGGACGAAAAGAACTTTTAAAATTATTTTTGTTGTTTTGGTCATTTTGTACATAAACAGTTATACCTGGGCATCTTTTGGGTAAATAATTATATTGTCAATTCTATCAATAATTAAGGTAATAATATTTTAACGTTTACTTGATGATGAAAAGTGCTGTCGTTTTGAAAATATTGTAGTTCAAAGTTCAAAATTAAAAAAAAAAAAATTAAAATGTTTGATATCTTTCCTGAAAAGTCAAATATATCAAAATTTCGTTCTGGAGAATATTTAAAGTATAATAAATGCCATTAAGGTTACATATTCTTAAAAAGCTAGAAATACCATCTATCAAATAGTCATTTAGTCCTTATGAAGATACAACAAGCGCTTTAGAATCGTCAAAAGCTTTACTAAGACATCACGTCAAGTATTTGATCTTAATTTTAATATAATGAGGCACTTAGGATCAGACGCTTAGGAGTTGTACCAAAATTCTTCAGAACTATTTAAATTTATTTACTCAATCATATTTCATTTCCAACATTTTTCCAATTTAGGAATATGAGAAAATCGAATAATTTAAGATTCATTTAAAATTGTATTTTCTTTTGAGATAGTAAATCTAACAAGCCACTTTCACTTGTGTTGTGATTCCTCTTTATATTTAATACATTTTTCATACAAATCTTCAATCGTTCTATGAAATCTAAAAATAAAATTTTATTTAAAAAAAAAAAACTAAAATTTCAAGTATTTTGTATATTAAAAAATCTTTAAAATTTTTTAAAGATTTTTGTTTTATTGAAAAAATTTCAATTGAATTCTCAAAAGTTTTTCTTTAAAGAATGATTATTGATTTTCCTTCAAAATTTTACTTTTATAGTCTGTCGATTTGACAAGTCAATTTTGATAATTTTAATTTTATTTTAAAATATAAAAATAAAATTTTTGAAGAAATAATGGAAAGGAAATGGAGTTTGAAAAATTTTAAAATACTTTTTTATTATTACTTTTCTTAGGAAATAATATCAAATAAATTTCTTGAAAAAAAATTGAATATTATGAATTAGTTAAAGCTAAAAAGTTGATTTTAAAATATTTTAAGAACATAATACGGAATTTATTAAGATTGGTATTTTTCAGGTATTTAAGATTTTTATTAATAAACATATTTTACGCAAGATTTAAAAAAGAAATTTCGGATCAATGTAAATTGTTAAACGATTTTGATTTAGAGTTTTAGAAAAATCATCGGCTATGACCCTGAAATTAGCGGTATATGAACAATAATAATTTTCATAAATAATATCTTATATATCTACAAAATTCAAATATATAATTAAAGCTAATTTCAGCTACCTACCTCGTCGTAATATTTTATATCAGCCTAAAATTATGCAAATTTTTTTTTATTTCTATAAATGGAAGCTACCCAATCACTATTATCACCGTATAGTAGGTATAAGTCTTGGTAGAATAGTGGTCTGACTAATCTGGCACATAATCCGTGAAAGTGCATATATATTGTAATAAATATTCCCGAATTAAGAAATATCGGTTTCGATCCCGCACTTATCGGTTTTCGATGTTCTTCAAGAAAAATTACTGGAAAAATTAAGATTCATTACAATTCCCCCTTAAGATCAACTGTAATAATAGTATAATATAATTAAGTAAGGAGATTCGTAATGGTTTGGTACCTTGCCGAATAATTCAACTGAGGGAGTGCGTATTCGGTTCTCTAACAGATTGTAAATTGTTATTCAAGGAAATTTACTGAAAATTGTAATTCAATCTTAACCTATAATGGTCTCAATAACCAATGGGTTTAAAATATTGGACTATCATTTATGATAAAAAATATTAATAAATATATAAATCTCATGGATATATGCCGTCTACAAATAAGAGTTCGTCGAAAGCGTATAGTGTCGGGACTCTACCATTATAAAAGTAATAGGGTTCTAAAACCGTAAAACTTACTTTAGCTCAATCTTCAATATAAACTGAAATTTATAGAACGTAAAGAAGGTCACATTATCTAAAGTTCCAATATATGAACTCGTTAGACCAACCACCCTTATATAGTATTTAATTTTCTCAAGTACTTTAATAAAACACTGACAAGGTCGTTTGATTTATTATACAATTCGAATCAGTTATTTTTATCTTTAAACCATATTAGACAATATTAAAATAAAATTAAACAGATCAAATATTTACTTTGGTCCCCAAAAAATAAATTGATATTAAAGTAAAGACAAAGAAACATTAAAGTGTAAAGCTAATTTTATAACAAAACCCGTATCTACCTTAAATATAAAGTACATAATATAGAAAATATATTTATTTACCTTATTAAATTTATTATACATATATATTACAGATATTGAATAAGCTAATTAAATTGAACCCCTTTTATTTAAAAATACATGCTATTTTCCACTACCTAGGTTAATACATTTCTAATTAAAGACTAAAGATACTTTTCAAGAAAAAAAAACAAACAATCTTCTAAAAATAACATTACAACACCAACAGCAAAAATTTGCACAACTATTAAAAATTTTCAAAACTTTTTATGAAAAAAAATCTTCACCACAAAATCAATTCAAAATCATGTACCATTAAAAACACAACACAATACTAATAAGAACTGGAATGAAACTAAAATCAACTTGAACCCCTTTTTTTTTTTGGGCAAATTTTTTGCTTCCGGTCCTAAAACAACCCTCTAATACAATAAAATTAAAATAAACAAAATGCTGGTTCCTTCTTTCCAACCCCACTTTCATTTTGTATTCGTTTTTTTTTTTAGAACAGAACGTTTTAATATTATAAATCACACTAAATTAACCTCACAATTGTTAGGGACAATTCATTTAGAAAAAAAAACCCAACCCAGAGTAAAACAGAAATTAAACACACAATCACACAAACATTAAATAAAAATCAACGCCATCATATTCTTGGAGAATCAAAATAAAAACAAAAAGTCAAAACTAAAAAAAAAATTGTTCTTCCACTTCATTCGTTAGACACCTTTAAGTATTTATTTTCATTCATACTCCGTCGTTATCCTCTCCCCCTCATGTTCTACTCATGCTTGCTTCTAACCACAAAAACCTCAACCTTAAAGCAAAAATTTGAAAAATATTTCTTAAGATACTCTAAACCCTTTTATTCCAATTTTTTTCTTTTGATTTTCTTTTTGTTTTTTGTTTTTCTTGAATATTGTTGAAGGAGTGGGTCCTTTTGCCTTTTTTAAGGACTTGGAAAAACTCTTAAAATTCTTTTGTACACTTAACACCTATAGGCAGTCAGTCAGCAGCTTTTTATTAAATACATAACTATATAGCAAATACATATATATATATTATATATGAATATTAAACTATAAATATCTCTACCTACACACACAAACACACACACACACACATATACACACACAATTCTATACACAATCAAAAACAAAATTTTGATTAAGAAAAAGAGGGGTCTAGTATAAGGAAATGAAAATTTATTTTAAGAGATTATATTTTGGTGCCCATTATATAAAATTTATATGTATATATGTATATGTGTATTTGTATAACTGTACAAAATATAAAAAAACGTTTAAGCAGAAAAAAAAAACAATCTTAAAAATTTATATATGTGCTGAAACCATTATTATTATACCCAGTTGAAATAACGGGATAATCATAATTTTTAAATAGGATATTAGCACAATATAAATTATGTTTATACATAAATAAATAAATACATACACACACACACATATATAATAAAAAATAAATAATTCAAAGTGACAATAATATAAATAAAATAAAATGAAATAAATATAACTGTAAATCCTCGTTGTTTTTTTTCAAGAAATCATAGATGGTTTTTATTTTTAATCTAAATTTTGTAAATTGGGTTATATCCTACCCTCCGCTCCCTCCCAAAGCCCATCTAATTTTGTTTTCTTTTGAAAAATTTTTTGTTGTTTTTTATTGCGACAGGACCTTTTTTTTTGCTGTTTCTCATTTTTAATCCTCACAAAACAAAAGTACAAAATAAACACTTGAAAGCATATACTACTCCTATATATACCATCAACTATAAGCACATTAGAATCTAGATCGTGTGACGTTGTGTACACTGTACAGAGCCAAGAAAAATCAAAGAAGAAGTTAAAATTAGGATGTGGAAAATGTAAAGAAATAAAATTCTTATGAAGTCATATATGAAATATATCCCCATATTTTGATAAGGAATCTTAACCACCACTTTGATTGCTTGTTTCTTATCAATTTGTTAGATTCAGAGACAAAACAAGAAACAAAAATCCAGTGAAGGCCCAAAAACTATAACAATTTCATCAACAATAAAAAAAAAATGTTCATATATATTGTTCATTTCTGTTTCTTCCAGGAATCCGGAACCAAATGATTGTGAAACAAAATTCAATCGTTCTTTAACATTTGGTTCTCTTAGAAGCAAAAAAACACTTTTTTTTAATTTAAAAGTGACACTGTAAATTGTGGGGGCTATTTGTTGGGGCGGGCTTAAGTGTCAAACTTTTTGACATCTTTATTTAGGTTCCTTTTTAAAATCCTGCTGGTCTGGCTACTGGCTCTCGAGAAACTTTTTTAAAAAAAGTTAAAGAGTGAAGAACTTTGTTTTCACCGGAACTTATTTTTAGGCTTCACTGAGTAAAGTTGAAAAAAGGAACGGTACAAAAATTTAATTCAAATAAAGTTCTATAACGATATTTGAAGTCTGGGCCACAATTTTTTCTATTCCGAAATAAATATAGTTCTGGAATTTTTCATTTTTAATTCGTTTCATTGCAGACCTCTGATATTTTTCTTTTTTTTTCTTTCTTTCCTTCTATTTGAAATCTAAAATAGAAAAGGAAAACAACTTGCGGCCAACTTATTTCTCTACATTTCTTTATCCCGAACCTCACATTTCTTGAGATTTAACAAACCTCTATACTTGAACTCTTAAGAGCCTTCTCATTTTCTATTTAAATATGGTTTTTGTTTTTAAATAAATTACCCCATCTCCTTAATTTTAGGCCCTTGACAATTCCTCAATAATCTCAATTATATATTTAATGTTTTTAAGAGAGGGATGGCTAGAGGATAACTTGGCTACCGATATGAAAAATATGCGAAAATCCTTTCGTCCTCAGTTTTGTAGTAATAATAAGAATAAAAGTTTGTATGTAGGTGGTACATAAATGGTTCTAATAGGAAATAAATTTAAGATTAGCAAAATTATATACATTATTATATTTAAAATTATATATATATATATATATATATAAATGAATTATACTATAAAATATATGATAAATAAGTATACATGAAAGAGAATTAACGGAACAATTTGCACAAGAAGAAGGAAATAAAAAATTAGCAGGAGGCGGAATTGAGAGTACAATGTACAATAAAAAGGACATCTTATATTATTTAAACACAAAAATAAATTGATCTGAAAATTTAAAGCCGATATATATATATACTATATATATTTATATATGTATATATTTATTTGATTGTTTATATATTATTCTATTCTAAGACAGATTAGTATCAATAGCAATAAGTTTAATCTATTTTATCCAAAAAAAAAAACCAAATGTAACTGTTATTGTATCTTAAGGAACAAAAAAAAAAACCAAAATGCGGATAAAATTACATTGTGATTAGGACTCGTTGTATAGAGTGTTTAAAAGAAATCCTTGTTATCTGAATTTAGTACCTAATATTAAGAATTTGTACTGATGATGCAAGTTTTAGTTTTAAATTAATTTTAAATCCGTTTGGCAATGTGCCCTATTATAAATATCTCATGGCGAAGCTCTCTCGCTGTAATTCAGTACTGTAGTTTTTAACGTTCTAGGGATTTCAACTGTTAGAGCCTTTAGTTATAAATTCCTCTATGGCAGTCTCTTACTTAATAATGCAATTATGCATTCTTATCGTTAACAACATATTAGAATGTTGTAGGGAGCAATACCTGCCAGTTTATCTCTCAGATTTTTTTTTGTTCTATTTTAAGAACTTAAGTTCAAACTTTGTATTGGACAAAAAAAAGCTTTTGATGATTCTTCTACGAAGATGTTGTCATTTCGGACTATTAATATATGTTTGTCTATTAAACTTTTCTACTTCCTGCTGTACCACTGTAGTTGTTCTGTAGGCGCAACTGTAGTTGCTCTGCCAGACTATAACAATCCTTCTTTCGTCGATTTTCAAATTGGCTTGGTTATTGCTAGCACTTGCGTTTTAAATTTAAAGGTTTTAAGATGTTTTTAGATAACATATTGATATTCTTAACTTAAACCTCTTGTTAGTTACAAGCTCTTAAGTTTATGAACTTGGCACCCCCCCCCCTCCCGCAATATGATCCAAAAAAAATTTTAAATTAAATAGATAGACAATAAAATTGTATTTTGTATATTATTATTTCTAAATAATAAAATCAATAAATACTCCTACACATATGTCTGAAGTTTGCATAAAAAAAAAACCCAAAATATTTCAAGACAATTTAAAGAAACTTGAAATCACACAATAACCTGAAACAAAAACATCAAACAAAAAAACTAACAATATAAAAAAACATAAGTAAATTCACATATAGAAATCAAAATAAAAATAATAAATAAAAATATAAATAAAAATAAGAAAATATAAAATAACAACAGAAATTCTAAACTAATCCGATAAATAAGGATGAAACTAATATAAGGATATTCAATATTAAATATATATATATATTATAGAAAACATATTTTACTTCGAATCCTTATAAATATATTTAAAGTACCATAAGTACTGTACTATAAATATCAAAATAATAATAACAGGCTAATATATATATGTATTTTATATATATATACAAATTCTGAATACTAAGGATATTCAATATTAAAACCACCTCCTTCCGAACCAAATAACATTTAAATAACAATATTATCATGAAGGAGACTGTAATATTTTTTTACAAAGATATATATACATATATATATATATATATATATATACATATATATATATCTAAAAATCCCTGTTATCCTAAATTTAGATTCATTGTTTGGTTTTTGTTTTTTTTGTTGTATTTTTATTTTTGACTTCTTAAGTCGTTTTGTCTCATTTTTACACGATAATGCCGCAATTCATCTCATATCCAAAAAAAATTTTTTTGGAAACCAAAAGTATATCACAAAAAAATCCACATAGACGGCGTTTTTTTTTATTTTTGGATTTTTTGAATTTTTTCAACAAATTTTAAAATTCTTTATATGAGATTTTGGGTTGTGGTTGAACATAAACACACGTACAATATCATTTTATCTTAAAAGATATATTTACATTCTTCAAAACTAATCTGTGTTCAAAGAAATATGTATAGGAAATAAATATACATATATTAGATGAAAATATATTGTATATATATGCATGAATTTGTCGTTTGTTTTTATTTTTTATTTTCCTGTGTCTTATCCTCAATGAATTCTGATTTTTAAGATCCTGATCCTATTTAATAAACATATATTGTCGTCTCGTTTGTTTTTATTATTTTTTTTTTTATCTATCATTTACTATATACGAAATATTAAATGCTAAAACAGAGAGTGGAAGGCGATTAGTAAGAGAATCGTCTCCTACCGTGGGTTAAAAAAGAAATTAAGTGAAATTAAGTCGTTTTTTACAAATTATAGTCTTGCATAACAGGTGTGGAAATCCAGTCCTCATTAAAATTTTGAGAAATGAATCTTAAAGAAAGAGATTTGGAAATTAAAATCTTGAGGTAAGCAAATCTTGAAGAGTTAATCAGAAATTTATTAAAATACGATATTAATGGGAATTTACGATATTAATCGGGGATTAGTTGGGAAACTAGTAAATTACGATATTAATAGGAATTTACGATATTAATATGGAATTAGTGGGGAAACTGTATTAAAGTACGATACTAATGTTGAATTAGTGGGGTAACTATTAAAATACGATATTAATGGGAATTTACGATAAAAAATGGGAATTAATGGGTAAACTATTAAAATGCGATTAACTGGAAATTTATGATATTAAAGGGAAATTAGTGGGGAAGCTATTAATATACGATATTGGGAATTTATGATTTTAATGGAGAATTAGTAGGCATTTTGGGAATGAGTCTAAAAAAGTTAGTTTTAAAACTCGAAATTTGGTATAATTGGACGGGATTGACATATGTGGAGCGATAAGAAGTATGTATGCTCTCCATCTTACAAGTTCCTAGCAACAAATGAATTTCCATAACCAGTTTTTAGCCATTTAGAATTTGTTAGCATGGAAATATATAAAATATATTTGGAAATGGAAATATATATGCATAATTGAATCAGACTAAATTGGACGTTTTAGCACTTGAAGATATATAATAATTCAAGGGAATCAGTAATTAGTAGTTAGTATAATTTGTTTGACATATAACTTGTAAAACTAGCTCAAAAAATTTAAGGTGTCTGTTGAAAGCAGCTCTCACATCGTATCTAAGTTTTATAAATAGTTTTCATATTTTTAATGTTGACCGAAATTTACCTAAACTTTAAATTTTATTAAAGTGTTACCATGAAACAATAAAATCTATTTAACAAAAACTAAATTAGTTCAACATCAAATTTATTTCTGAGCACTGCCACATCATTGCTATCAAAATCATTTTGTATAAAAAAAAGAGACAGCTCAGCAGAAAATTTTTTCCCATTTTCTATTTTCTTTTCGTTTCTTGTTTTGTTTTTATAATTTCCATAGAATAATCATCTAAAAGGAAGTAAATTAGATAGGAACCAGGAATATTAATAACATATACACTATCAAAACGAAAGATTTTAAGAATAGAATGAGTTGAAAAAAAAAGTTCAAGGACTTAACTTTTTCTTAAAAAAGGATTTTTTTTTTTGTATATTCCAGCCACCATGTTTTATCTACTAATAGTGTATCATGACTGTGTTATTAAACACAATATATTACACAGGGTGTTCTAAGTTTGACAGTGTGAAGGGGGTTGAAAAAAACATAAATGTTGTATTGAGATGAGTACTATTCCAACTTAGGGTACTTTTTAATATTAATTTTGAATAAATACTAATCGGAAAGTAATCCAACTAAAAGTTTGGGGAATCCAAATTTTTCATACCACGAAAATGATGACAGATCGAACACTTCAGACGAAGGCTTTCTGGGGAGAACCAAGTAGTATAAAACCTAAATGACCTAATTTCTAACAGAAATTAGCACAGAACACCTTATGCTTAGATCTCATGCAGCAACAATAAATAGTGCTACTACATTGGGATGCGGGCATAAAGATAACGCGTTCAACAGTTCCTCGTGTTCTATGCCAATGCGAAACACTTGAACATGAAACACTTGATCCTTAAAAGTAATAACTTTTTGTATGAAAGACTGATCAAAATTTGAAAATCCTCATTTCGAAAATGATGTATAAAGGGGAGCAGTGCTCTTCAACACAATTTTTTATTAGTTTCAACACTCTGAACCGCTGATTCAATTAGGACTTCGACTTGGAAGCATCCTGTTTTTTATTAAATATAAAAATAAGGTTAATTTTTAATGATATTAAAGTCGTTTCACTATGTGATAAGTTTGTAGGTGTATCAGTAAGATACTAAAAATGTTAATGAAAGAATTAGTAAAAAGAGTTAATAAATTCTTAAGATATATGTATGTATCTTTATATGTATCTACGTAAGAGCAAAGATAGTATTATGAATATATTAAGATATTAATATGTTTCATTTTATTTTATTTTTTTTTTTTTGGATCATTTTATTTTTTGGTATTCCTCAAATCCTTTCATTTCTAGGATTTCTGAGGGATGGTATTAAAATGGGTTATTGTTCTATAACTTATTTAAATGCCTACAATAAAACAATCTTTTTTTTTGTTGCTTTTATTTTTATTTTATATTTAAAAGTCACTCCAAAGCTTAAAAGTTAAGTTTTTCATTCTGTTTGTTAATGAATTTGTTAATTGTTGAATAAAAGAATAATACAAGAAAACTTTCCAGTCAAATCAGTTTTTAAACTCTGACTACTGAACTAAATTTAAGATGCCTTAAAGAAAATACAAAATAATTTAAAGATCGTTGACTTTCAAAAAAAAAAATTGATATAAATAAAATATATTAAAGAGGGTTAAATAAAAAGGTTAATAGTAAAGCTATTTTGAAAATATTTAATGTTTGAGACTTTGGAAAATTAACAATGCGTTTATTTTTTTCTACTTTTATAATTTTAATACCACAAAGATATTAGAATGCCGACTCGTGATTCAAGGAGTCCAGATCTCGGTCCCAATAAAACTGATTTCTTTAATCAGATTCCGCGGGAGTTCAAATTAGCGTAAAAGCAACCATTAAACGAAAAACAACAGAATAAACAAATAAAATTTACTTCATAGTTATAACTCACAGATATAAAAATAAAAATTTAAAGAAAAAAATGGGTTTTGTACCAAATTCCCAAGACAAAATTACCAAAAACAAAATCACCCATAAACAAATTTTATAATGCCGAACGAAATCGAGAATCCTTTTTGTAACCAACTATAAAATCTCTTAAAATCACGCATAGATTTGCATAAATATTTTGGACAAAATGTAAAACTCTGATTTTGCAACCACCTACAAGATCTCTCCGAATTTAGAATCTCACTTAAATATATAAAAAATTTTGTTTTTGAGATTTCGTTTTTGGTGATTTAATTTTTGGGGATTTTGTCTTAGCATGGAGTTTGTCTTTGAGAACTTTGTGGTGCTCCCAAATATAATAAATTGAATAAAATTCCGTCACAACCTGTTCATGAAATTACCATATAGTCCTATTAATACAATTCTAGACGTGCTTCTCTACTGTAAGAAAAGAAACTAATTAAAGTATGCCTTCCTGGAGAAGAAAATCTTATTTAATTTTTGCTATAATTATTTAAAAAAAGCCCAAAAAGGTAAGGAAAACTTAAATGTTAAGTTTGACGAAAGCGAGAAGCAGAAAAATTCCATAGATAAGTGAACATAGAAGTGAAACTAAAAAGATCTTTGAGATAAACTTCTGCTAGAAAAACTGAGACGGTACAATCTATCAAAAAATACATTGTTTTAAGACCTTTATTAAAAATTTATCCAAATTTAGGAGCTCCTTCACACACCTTCTATAATTTAAGTTAATATTTCGAAAAAAAGTCATTTAATATTAGAATATGTGTATATATTTAATACAGACGCCTTATATGAAGGCTTGTAAATTTTTCCAACGAAAGTAATTATTCTTTCAAACGAATGCATTAAAACTCGAAAATTTAAAGTTCAAAAGTCATTTGTTCCTAATTTTGCACAATCAACCTTGATAAATTTTAAAAATAATTTAATTTCAGAGAGTTAATTAACCTCCTAAACCACAGCTGGTCATCAAATTCCTAAAATTTTGAATTCTTACCAATATGTCTAGAAAAGACAATTATTTTATTTCTTACAATAAGTTAACTTGTAAAAATCACATTCCTCGAAACACGGATAAATCTTTTCAAGGTATAACTTGCTTTTTTAATTTTCAAAAAAGAATTAGGCGTGTCTGATTCCTCAAAATAAAGTATTTTTTTTATTCCTGTTGTTCAGTTTCAGACATGCATCCTGGAGTATTCTCGTTCTTTATTACTTGTAAAATGATCGAGATTTTTTCAATAATACCATTTCCACAAATTCCGTTGTTGTTGTTTGACGATTGGTTTTGTAGCATTTTCTCAGCCGCGTCTGGCTATCTTAGCATCAATTTCCATTTATACAACCCATGTATTTTGTATTTTTTCATATTTATGAGGTGAAAACCTTGCAAAAATAATTAATTTAACTAAGGCGTTTTTATTCGACGGTAGGTTTTATTGGATCTTCATTGGTTATTGTTCGGCACCGATTTTGTTGGATCTTCATAGAGTTCAGCTATCTTAGCAGTAGCGACGCTTTATATATGCCACAATTTTTTTTTGTATGGAGATGAGTGGCAATTGCATTGGACAACAAAGATGTGGTCTTTTAAAATCCGTTTGATTTCGTCAAATGCTCTGTTTGCTTTTGTGGATAGGGTGAGGGATAGGGTAAGGTAATTTACTGGATAGGCATTGGCAAATATTTAGTATGCAGAATGCAATATACCTTTATTGTAAATGTGTATACTTATCAGAAAAAGCTTTTAGATAAAATGTCCTCTTATTGAAAGTCTTTAGTGATACATTGGTTCTCCCTACATTGATTAGTTAAAAATGTATCCACCAAGCATCAACAATAAATATTTTTTAAAATGTCATATTTTTCAATTTAAAATTCATAGAATTCAGACTCGGTTTAACTTTATTCAACCCAAATTATTAAATTTCGATTAACATAATTAAACACAAAATTTAAAATATTTTTGTTTCGACTTTTGCTTGTTGTTTTTTTTCTTATTTTTTTCGAATTTTCCACAATATTTTCAAAAACCAAAAAAAGAGGACAACTTCATACTCACTTAAATAATTCTTAGACCATAAAATTTGTGCCGCATTAAATTCCTTATTCAAAAAAAGAACCTACAAGCATATAATATCAAATAACATTTAACCAAAAAATTCAGAAAAAGTAGGAAAGGAAAACAAACCCACATTATAATGGGTACAATATAGGGTAGTATGGTAAAGAGGAGAGCAACAATCTATTTAAATCTTTCGTAAATAAATAAATTGCTTTTAGTGTTTCATCTTTTTTTTCTCATTTCACTTTAATATCAACTCATTTAAAATTAGGTCTTTAATTGTTGCTCCTGCGTATATATGTATGTATGTTTAAATATATGTGTGTATACAAACAAATATAATATTAGAATATAAAAATCAAAATTGTGAGAAATTAAAAGAAAGAGAAGGCGACATTTTCTGGGGAACCATCATAATTTCCTCACAAATTTTGGTTACAAAGGGTTAGTTTTGTTTGAACAAACACATAACTACTTATATATACATATATACTATATATAAGCATGTCATATGATGCTAATATTGCTAAAGCGTTAGTTTAATCCTTTTTATAGTATGCAATGCGGAACATTTTTTTAATGTATAAGTTCCTAGCACATACACATTACATTAACCCGCAAAAAATATAAAATTCCATTTTCATTTTATATGACCTTTTAAAATGGGGTAGTATGGTGGGGCGGTTGCTTGAAAAAAAGGTTTTTTATTTTGTTTGGGTTCCAAAAACATGGTTTTTAATGTCTGTAAGTTTATAAAAAAATGCCACTTGTGTTTATTTTTATTTAGTTTTGTTATAACAGGGACATAATTAGAATTAGGGAGCGCCTTATCGCGTGGGTGCTTTTTTTTTAGAAAGTGTTCAACAAGGTATGTAGGTAGGTAAGATGATGATCTTCACGACCTTACATGAAGAGTTCAGATACAAAACTAGTTCTTTGATCTTTGGTTAAGAAAGCTCATTTAGGTTGTGAAAGAACGGTTGCCCAAGGGCTTATTTTTCTAGCACTGGCTAGAGCCGGGCGTATACATAGAAAGTGCTTGATATTTTCACTTTCATTTGATTTTTTACAGTTCCTGCATGAGGTGTTGTTAGGGATTCTCAATTTGGCCATGGTGGCTACAATTGATGATTAGAAACTAATTAGCAGACGAAAGGAAGTAAAATTGTCCCATCTGATATCCAATGTTAGAATAGTTAAATGTTCTTGCATTTTTCCTTGTCAGATATCATTGGCTTTGTCTTCTGTAGTGTATCTTCAAGTATTGTTTCAACGGCCGAATGACTTCTGTAGTGTTTTAATTTTTTTCTGGGACTTTCCTTTTCATTCCATTCCATTCCATGTTCTTGTGGCTTTTCTAAGGACAAGGCAAACCCAACTCTATTTTTGCTGCCTGATGTCGCATTTTCCCGTTAGTCTCCCAGAAAGAAAGGCTACAGGACTTCTTTAGTTTATCATACGCAGACACTAATTAACAATGAACTGTAGTTTATAAATATGCTTTACAGAAATGGTAGGCAGGAAACGTATGATGAAAGTGAAGGTGTGGAAGGGCTCATGCTCCAATATGAGACAAATATAAGAAAGAGCTTCAAGGATTAATAGAGTTAACAAGAACTTATACTGAAACTTTTTGAACCGCCTTAATTTCAAAGCAAAGTCCACCTCTGAAACCTTTCCGTTATATTTTACGATGTTTAAGTTTAACAAAAATATGATGTTGTTTTGTTTTTATTTATAAAACCTAGTATTTCAGCTATAATTTTTTATTATATGCTTTTTTAAATTCTATGTATGTGTACCCCAATACATATATTTGAACTTTTAAAAAACCTATGACAACAATTATTAAGGAAAGGAACATTTAAAAAAACTATATTAAGTTTAATGTTGTCGTTTCCTTTAATTCTTGTGTTTTGTTGATTTAATTTTTTTTTTTTAATTTTTTTTTATTTTTATGCTTTTTGAAATGTAATTCTGACACCATTTTGTTTTTTTTTTCTACTCTTCTTCTAAATATTGTGTACATTTCTTTGGATTGTAAACTGTTAAACGAGTACAACTACATCTATAATAAGTTTTGTTTATATCTAAACATATATATATTTGAAATTCATCTATGATTTAAGAATAGCTTATTACAAAATCAGCAAAACAAACCCATATACCAATTTATTTTATTTTTTTTATTCTTTTAGATTTTGTGTGCACTTTTAGAATCAAATAGTGTACCACATTTTGGTTTTTATTTTTGTCCTGGATGGTTTTATTATAATCTCTTACTTTCTAAGTTTTTTTTAAGGATTATGTGATTTTATCTACAAGGAGATATAGAAGGATTAATGTCCTTCAGTCTGGGTTATGTAAAGGAGTTTTAAAAAAAAAAATTGTTGACCATGTTCAAAGTGCCAGGTGACTCACGAAAATACTTGTATTCCTGAAATTCTAACATTAGTATCGGATAAAATTCTCCAAACTTTTCGCCTTTTCTTTTCTGAGGTTCGTGGAAAGCATCGAAACACCAAAAATCTTCATACCAATACTTGGATAACGATTTCGACAACCATTATATCTGAGTATCCGGACATAGGGAATGTTATAGAAGGCGAAGGTATTTCTATTAAATTGTAAGATCCTAAAGTCCGGACTGCATTTCAGAATTTTAATTTCAACGTTTAACATAAAAAAAAAACCACCCCATATTAAGACCAAACTTTAGAATGTGGCCTTTAATACAAAAGTACAGTTTGGTTTTGAGAATAGAAATTTAAAAAGAACACTTTTTTAAATTTAATTAAGTTGTACACACTCTGAGAAAACCTCCAACTAACATAACAAGAATGGCCCTATAATGGAACCCCTAAGATATTAGAAGGCGCAGCCGATCCAATAACACCCTTCGTCGAACAGCTATAGCTGAACTAGCGAGAAACGGACAAACTAGGGAGGAGATCAAATTGTAGGAGTCAAAATCAAGTTGATCGAGTCTAATAGAATAGGAAGGTAGATGGCCTATGCTCCCTATGGTTCTATATTTGAAGAAATTCTTTATATATAACACTAATTTTGATTAATCCTTACCATTTATCTTATGAAATACACTGATCTTAAGGAAGGTTTCTACATACCATCTAGGACAAACACTTTTGAACTTGAAATACCGTCTAGTAACGTTAGGAAATTACAAGATAACTATTAACAAAATTAGAAAAGTATACATAACCCACCTCTACTGTATGTAGTACTCATGATAAAAACTCGTTAGTACTCGTGTTGTCAATCAGTTGATAATGGTTAGTACTAATTGGTACTAGTAATTACTGATTGATACTGAAATATTAGTCGGTATACTAATACCAATATCATTACTACTACTTATATATTCTCCAGTACAAGTACCAGTATTTGAATTTCAACGAGTACATTTCCCAGTACCGATACTTATACTTAACTGGTACTGGTACTTGACAATCGCCAACTCTGGTGGTAATTATGGACAAAAAAAAAAAAGCAACTGAAAGCATAGTTTACGAATTACATCTAAATGCATTCTAAAACAACTTATTACCTCTGCACCTAGATCCTTAGACATCTTTTAAATTTCTGATTAAAAATTTCACTTTAATTACTACTGTACTAATTTTTCAATATTTACTCTGTCATCTTATATAAATTTAGAAGTTCAAACTTATACATATATATATATATACATCAAGCAAAGAAATTTATATATATATACATATTACACACACATATACATTTAAGGAATGCATATATACATCATTAAAACATGGATTTCACTATATTTCTACATAAAGTTACCACATATATTTTAAAGGCTTTTAATTAACAGAATTTTTTTTTTTTTAAAGGGGGATATCCCTGTTATTATGTCCCATATACTAACATATACATACATGTATAAAACCAATATAAAAGGAGATAAAAGGTTATTAAGGGTAATATTAAAAGAACAGAATAAAGAACAGTAAACTGCAAAAGAAAAAAATTAAAAAAACTAAATTGTGTTTACAAAAAAGGGTATATAGTAATGTTTTAAATACAAAGTTAAAACTTCTTGAAGTATAGTACAAAAAAAAAACAAAAACAAAAGAAAAAAATGTAAGAATAAAATTACATGA
Organism: Dolichopus griseipennis; assembly: GCA_963082915.1. Classification (NCBI taxonomy): domain Eukaryota; kingdom Metazoa; phylum Arthropoda; class Insecta; order Diptera; family Dolichopodidae; genus Dolichopus; species Dolichopus griseipennis. The sequence goes on from OY720443.1 coordinate 25,975,717, forward strand.
TAGCTAATTACAAATCTGTTTCTAAATGTTTGTGTGTGTACTTTATATTCTTAAATAGATGCTTAGCAACAACAACAACTACAAACTACAAAAAAAAAAAAACAAAAAATTAAAAGCATTCTCAAATTTAACTCTTAAGTATTAAATACATTTGATTTTTTTGTTTTCTTTGTTTTTTTTTTTAATTGTATGCAAAGGATATGCATGCATATAAAGTAATACTAACACTTAAGTGTGAGAGTGTGGGGGGGTTCTGTTTACTTAGTAAAGTATAAAAAAAAAACGAACTGAAAAATATTGAAAAATATTGAGATTTTCTTTTTAAAAAAAAAACTTACCCTTAAGACTATTAACTTGTAATAAATGAAATTGGAGAATATTGTCATATATGTAGTTATGTATGTAGTATTAACATATATACAACATACATACAACATACAAAGTACACTTCGGCATTAGAAAATTAGAATTCAAGAACATTTTGAAGGAAATATATATATATATTTTATATATACCGAGTTTAATACATGATTCTATACTTTAAGATATGCAAATCTTATATTATTACCCTTGTTATTTTATGTCCTTTAAGCATACATTCTTACAATCATATAAACATATATAAATACATTCTTACATGGTAATCTTTTGGTTATAATATGATATTTTTAAGTTTTTTTTTTTTGCATTTTTTAAGATTTAAGGGTTTTGTTGTCTCATATTTTAATTAAAATATAAAATTTCAAGGTCATATTTTGACCTTTTTTTTCTTGATCTAGCAGATTTTTTTTTTTCTATTTTTATTTTTACCGTAATATTAGATACATTTTTGTTAACATTGATTTTCAATAAAATATAATATTTTTGTGTATGTGTGAGGGTGTGTGTTTTATGGAGTAAATATAAAATTTAAAAATACCAACTTTCTTTTTATAATTTAATATGAAAAAATTCTTTCTGTGGTTTAGAAATTAATATTTGAGTAAAATGTGTAAATGTGTGTGTGTAAAATTTTGTTGGTATTATGAATTTTGATATTTTTTGAATATTTTATATTAAAAACAAAAATGAATTAAATGTATAATTGGATTAAAATAACACATGTCATTTAAATTAAATCAATTTCTAAGAAATATATGGATGAAAAGCTTGTTTTTTTAACTTGAAAGCTATACTTAAAAATTAAATTATGCACTTCATTGGAAGTTTGTTTTTTTTCTTTAATTTTTAAGGTTATATGTGGTGATTTGATAATTAATTAATATTTTATTAAAAAAATATGCAAAGTTTAATTCATATACAATTTAAAAAAAGAAATTGCTATCAATGTTTGAATTTGAAGTATTAATAGTTCAAGGACGTCTGAAAATAAGTATCGAATCTTATATATTTATAAAGTTCGACACTGCCAAATATTTTTTTTAATATTATTTTAAATTATTACGTTCTATAAAATATGAGATAGTACTGAACCTTATAACATGTAGAAACGTGTTAGATTTTCAATAGATACAATGTTATTTTTGTTTATATTGTAATATTTATATTTCAGTTACATGGTATTCTATATCTGTGAGTTATATTATTCAATTAAATTATTTGTTTTATATTTTGCATTTGTTTATATTGTTGTATTAATGAATTTTTTATTAAAGATATATAATTATTAATTATTGATTGGCGAATGGCGAATGGTAGCTGAGTCTATCCACCTCAATTTTGTGCACTTGGTTTGGCTCATTACCGGTATTTCGCCTGTTAGCTGCCATAAGTCCCTGTTAGGGATGGTGTATGGCCAGAATATTCCACATATGATTTTTTGGCACTTAGTCGCTAATACTTGGAGCTTTTGTCTGATGTTGTTTGCAGTCAGCCAAGTTTCACTACCATAGAGAAGTGTAGACATTATACATGCTTTGAATATTCTAAGCTAGTTTTCCTTGTTATTTATTCACCAAAGTCAAAGTTCACTTAAACTAGAACTTTATTACATTGAAGACTATCTAAAGTTTGTGTTTATTTTTTAAAACATATCTACTAACTACACAAATTCTGAAATCTTGCAAGCATTTTTATTGCTATTAAAAATTTTAATACTTAGGGTTGGCTATTCTTTGTTCGATTCCATTTAGCACTACTTAAACGTATTTAGTCCTTTGTGAAGAGTATGTTTTCGTCTTTGATTCATAAATCAGGCCTCTAAAAATAATGTTATATATACATATAGTTAAGTGATTCCCCTTATTATTTCGGTTATGTATTACTTAATGGATCAATATAATTCAGTTTCTCTTCTTGTTAAATTTGTATTCGTTTTCAACATTTGCAAAGAGTAACCACTTCATTGTACGTTCCGAAATGGGTATTAGAATTTTTTCTTTAATTTAATAGATAACAATGCATTTATACTCATTTATTTTATTTTTTAATTAGCATATTAATTCTTCTTGAAAAAAGAAATGTGTTTAATTTATTTGTAAATAAGATCCAATTAACATTGTAAAACATGTTTATTCTTCATTTCTTAAAAATTTTCACGTAATGATCAAAAAATTTTTACAATAAAAAATGTTTTTAAAGTGTAATAATGTTGTTTTTAGTACATTTTCAAAAAATTTTGTAAAAATGTACCTATATAGTTTCACTCTGTCCGTCCGTCTGTCCGTCCCTTTTTACGTACGATTGACAAAAAAAATACCAGCAACGGGTAGGTATTGCAATAAAAATAGTTTAATGTTAAAACTTTTTTCTATTACCCCTCCCGTTACGGAGCTACAGCCCCTCAAAGTCGGAAAAAGCCCTATATTTAAATAGTTATAACAAGAGTTTTATAAGGTATATTTTCAACCTGAAAACGGTAAAAGACAGCTGCTTTTATAAGCTTTACGAACTTTTAAGAGCCAAATGTATAGGGTTACCATTCGGTATTAAAATTTACCGTTATCTAATACTAAGTTTTGCAAAATTTTTGGCTCTTCATAACTTCTGAACGGCTCAATCTAGAAACTTGAAATTTTAGGAAAAGCTAGATCCTTAGAAATAAGTAGGAGTCAGTTAAGAATTTTTTTTTGTTTCGCCCCCTGTTTAGGAGCTGTAAGGGGTCCAAAACCTTAAATTTTGCTATAAATTTAGCTTTTAAACACCTATAGCTTGAACACCTGTCAATATTTTTTTTTATTTATATACAAAATTGAAAGCTCCAAAACGGAAGTTTCAACCAGTGTCAAAGGTTTTTCTTAATTTTAACTTTGTCCGTCCGTCTGTCTGTCTGTCCGTATGTTTACACAAAGTTTTACACCGTTTGAAATAGAGAGAAGAAATTTTAACTACGAGTAGATATTGCAAAAAAAATAATTTCATGGAAGAACTTTTTTCTGTAGCCCCACCCGTTACGAAGCTACAGCCCCTCAAATTTGGAAGAAACCCTTTATTTAAAACGTTATAACAAAAGTTCTATGAAGTATTTTTTCAATCTGGAAACGTCGAAAGAAAGCTGCTTTTATAAACCTTACAAACTGTTAAAAAACTTATTCATTGGGTTGCCATCGGTACTAAAATTTACCGTTATCCAATACTCAATTTTTGCAAAATTTTTGGCCCCACATAACTTCTGAACGGCTCAAGCTAGAAACTTGAAATTTTGGGAGATGTTAGATCCTCAGAAATTAGTAGGAGTCGGTTAAGAAAATTTTTTTGTTGCGCCCCCCTTTTAAGAGCTGTAAGGGGTCCAAAATTGAAATTTGGCTTTTTTTAAGCCTCTGTAACTTGAATACCTGTCCACATTTTTTTCTATTAATATATAAAATTTAAAGGTCCAACATTATATTTTAACATATGTTAAAGGTTTTTCTTAAATTCAAAAGCGGTTCTTTAAATTGAAGAAAGTGTCTCTCAGTTTTATCCATTTTTGCTTAGATAGTAAAATTCTAAGTAAAATTCGAAATTTTGGTTTAATTCCTAGAACCTAAAAAAATGGAGGGAGGGAGGGGGTGGTGAGTGAGATTAGATCCTTGAGAAATTTGGTAACCTTCCCCATTGAAGAGTTATTAAGACTTAAAAATTAAAAATTTACTATTTTTACAAGTAAGCAGTGACTTATTCCTCCATAGTATATATTTCCAAAATTAAACTGAGTTTTTAGCACAATATAATTTTGAAAATGTGCTTTTTTGAAAACCCTTGGTTTTTTTCATCACTTGTTTAGTTTTATTTTTTCACAATTTTTCTTTTAAAACAATTTTTAACTGTTTTTCTAAAAAACGGAATTAATAAAAAATTAATGAAAAGGTTAAATAAAAAATATATATTTTTTTAAAACGAAAACTTTTATTCATTATTCTGTTATAGGGATATGAATTTGAATTAAAATATAACCGTTATGTTGAAGCATTTGTTATGAATTCGATCGGTATTGCAAACGTTTACAATATGGTCAACAGTCATTATGTATCGTTTATTAGAAAGCTTATGTGACAAATATTTCATGAAAAAAGCAAAAAACTAAAAATTTTATTTGTTTGATTATTCTTTCAGATACTTTAATATCTATCCGATAGCTATCATTTTTTAACGGAAATGATAGCTATGTTGTTCAGTAACTAAGTTTAAAATTCTTGAAATAAATTACCTGGATTCATCAGAGAAACAACCTCTTTTACAGGAAAAACGGAGTTTGAAATGTATTTCAAAGAGTTTTATGTTCGTTCATAATAATTTTAATTTAAGAAATACAAGGTTTAATAACTATAAAGTTTTTTATAATATATAATTTTACATAACCCTGTATATTTAATATAAAGTAACTCGCAATTGTGTTAATTTAAAAATATCCCACATGATTTTTGAAAGATTCCAATTCTTGAACACCATTTTTAGCACATTTTCAAAAAATTTTGTAAAAATTTGCCTATATAATTTCACTCTGTCCGTCCGTCCGTCCGTCCGTCTGTCTGTCCGTATGTTTACAAAAACTTTTACATCGTTTGAAATAGAGAAAAGAAATTTTAACCACGAGTAGGTATTACAAAAAAAATAATTTCGTAGAAGAATTTTTTTCTGTAGCCCCTTCTGTTACGGAGCTGCAGCCCCCCAAAGTTAGGAAAAGCCCTATATTCAAATTGTTATAACAAGAGTTCTATTAAGTGTGTTTTTAATCTGAAAACGGCAAAAGATAGCTGGTGTTATAAACTTTATAAATTTTTAAAAGACAAATGTTTAGGGTTGCCATACGGTACTAAAATTTACCATTATGCAAAACTCAATTTTTGCAATATTTTTGGCCCCACATATCTTCAAAACGGGCTAATCAAGGTTCTTGAAATTTTGGGAGTAGTTAGATCTTTAGAAATAAGTAGAAGTCGGTTAACAAAATTTTTTTGTCACGTCCCTTGTTTAGCAGCTATAAGGGTTCGAAAATTGAAATTTTCCTATTTTTGAACACCTGTAACTTGAATACGTGTTGAAATTTTTTTTTATTAATATACAAAATTTGATGGTCAAACATTATACCTTAACATATGTTAAAAGATTTTCTTAAATTTGGAAGCGGTTCTTTATATTGAAGAAAGTGTCTCTCAGTTTTAACCAGTTTTGTTTAAACAGTAAAATTCTAAGTAAAATTCCAAATTTTGGTATGATTTACAATTTAATTCCTTGAACCTAAAAAAGTTTGGAGAAGGGGAGTAGTGAGTATTAGATCCTTGATAAATTGGGCAAGCTTCCCCATAGAGGAGCTATTAGGACTTAAAAATTAAAAAAATTACTGTTTCTACAAGTAATAACTTAGTCACCAACGTATATATTTCTTAAATTAAACGTTAACATTGAAGCTTCAACATTATATTCCGATAAAATACTCAGTATGAAACACTATATTATTTTGAAAATGTGCTTTTTCAAAAACCCTTGGTTTTTTCCATCACTTGTTTTTATCTATTATTTATTTATTTATTTGTAGTACCAGAAAACAGTAAATATTACCAATAGTAAATCCTTTGCCAATTTTACATTTGGACTTATTATTAAATTATTTTTTAATATACATTATATTTTTTTTATTAGATATGATCCGAACAGGGTTTGAACCCGAGACTTTTCTATTGAAAAGCCGCCACTTTACCACTGAGCTATCAATGCGTCATCAACAGTGCAAATATTGAAAATTTTTAGAAATACATAATATAAAAATATTTTTAAAAATTAGACTTAGAAAATATTCCAAAATTTTTTAAATTTGATAACCGCCGGACATACAGACATCACAAAAACAAATACATTTTTTGGGTTTCTGCACATCGGAGTATTGCATACTTTCAAAACTCTCAGATTCCAAATTATGGTGAGAAAACAATGTCCACCACTTATTATATTTCATATATATAGCGGCTGGTAAAACAAGGTTTTTATAATCAAATAAAGTCTAATTAGGGAGCATCACATAAAGAGTAACTTACAAAATTTTAACCCTTCGTGGACAAAGTCTACATCGATAGCAGCCCAGGAAATTTAATTATCCTCGTTCGTTTGTGTGAAAATTAACAGCTCGAACTATATTAAGCTAGGTAATTACGATACTACTGCTTAATGAAGTCCTCTCTTTACCATTAGTCAGCTTCACCAACTATTCAAACTTTTCTTTGTTTCAAGTAACTGTACATCTCGTGATTCACCAAATAAACTTCTCCAATTATACCTTTCCAGTGCGCGCAATTAATGATGATACGCAATTGACATTGGTCAATGTATCCCCAACTTGTGTTCAAACCTAATATCATCTCATTAACAAGAGTTAAAACAACTGCGAATAAATATAAAAAAAAATTTTTAATTTTGAGTTTTTATTTGTTTTTACTTTCCTTTCATTTTCACGGTAAAAATTTTCTTTTTTTGCTTTTCATTAATATTTACACAAAAGCAATCCATTTTTCTTTTTGAATTTAGGATTAAGCAAGGGTCAACCATCATTCCATCAACATTTCATACTTTGTTTTTTTTTTGTACAAAATAAATATAAACAGTATCTTAGTATAGAAGAATATTCCTTTAGAACATTTTGTTGCTAATTTATGTCAGTGTATTTTTTTTTCTTCAACTCCATTTTTTACCCACAAATAAAGAAAAAAATTTTATTAGGTTTAATTCAAAAAAATAAAATAAAAATATTGTGAAAACACTAATTAAAGATGGATGAAAATTAAATAAAATAATTTTTAATTCAATACTTAAGATTTTTTTATTTTGTGGTGTGGTTTGCGGAAAAAAGAATGTGCTTAATTTAAAAAAAAAGTTTTAAGCTAAAAATATAATTTTTGTCAAATTTTAAATATTTAAAGGTTTAGAATCTGCTCACTTCAATAAGATAATTAAAATCAATTTAATTATCTTAGGTTTAAAAGTACTTATCAGCAAACCCATAAAGGGACTGTATTTCCAAACAGCTGGCACACATCAAGAACGCAAATATTATTAAAAACAATATACAATTTGGTGCTTAGTGGCCTAGTAATTAAACACCGGACTAATTAACATCAGTTGACGAATTCAATTTCGTTCTTTTTTATTGTAGTTAGAAATCTATCGCGCATGGAATTCCACTGTGACTTTTGAGTTTAGTTTACTACAAATGTGGTTTATTTCAGCTGAAAGCAAAGGCAAAATTTCTGTCTTGGAATCAAAATGATATCCCCAAAATCCAATATCTCCAAGGGCAGAGGCCCAACTAAGACAAAATCCACGCATTTAAAATAGCAAAAGAACCAATCCCCAATATCTTATATCTTGAAGTACAAAAGCCCACAAATCAAGGACGAAATTCCAGCTAAAGCTAAGCACAGCTAAAATCCTCAAACCCAAAATCAAGGTTTCCGGTTTTTTCCAGGATATTTTAAAATTTATATTAGAGGCACTGCATCATTTAATTATTGACTATATATTTAGTTATTCAGGGAGTTCATTTTTGGGTTTCAGAATTTTTCCTTGGAGATTCTTTCTTCGGAATTTCATACTCAATCCATTTGCCTTTAATAGATTGTATAGTAAGTTTAACCTTCGGCTCTCAGTTAGGCAATGTCACACGATAATATGGAGGTCTAGGCCTTATTACACACAACTGCAACAAAATATTTCAGTAAAATCTTTGTCAATGCAGTACACAAGTGATATTAAAATGGCATATAATATAAAAATCTTCTCAATATTGAAACAAACCAATGACATCAACTATATACACATGTCTTCAAAATCAAATTAAATTTTTCCATTTTTTTCCAATTAAAATAAATCTACTTAATATAGGCTCTTCGTTAGATGAATATAGCATGGTTCACTTAAAATGAATTTCAATTCACTACTCTCTTCCCATTCCGCGTAGGAACTTCGTATCATGTTATTTCATTAACATCCTCACTTTGTTATATTAACAGCCCCCCATTTCATATTTCATATTATTATTTTATCAGATGTTAAATTGTATCCAAGGTTAAATAATTATAAATTTCTTTATATTGAAGATTTTTCAAGGTTTGTTTTCAATTTCAAGATTTGATTTAAAATCCATAAGATATAATTATACTTATGTATTAAATTCCAGTAACTTATATACATAAGTAGTTAAGTTTTGCAAAAAACAAATATATATATATTATATATATATATAATAAACTGTGATTATTAATATAATAATAACTTTGAACTATTTTCTGGGGTATTTTTCTATTTTGTATTGTATTTATCTGGGGTATTTTATATGTTTGTATTTAGTTATAGATGTATAGAATTTATAGCTTACAAATTTCCCAAGCTTATAGAAGAGAGAGAGAGTAAAAGAGAATGAATACTATATAGAAAGAAAGAAAAATAATTATGATAAGTTTATTATTGAATTGGAATTATTAAAAGTCATAGTTTTTATTCTATACATTTTCTACGGTATCATCTTAATTCCAATTGAAAGAATAAAAATAATAATATTTAATTCAAGGTCTATTTTTTTTGCGTTATATATATTTATACTGGAAAAGAATGTCAAGTGTATCTGTATTCTGTATACACATATATAAGAAAAATTTAATACTCTCTACAAATATATATAAACGTTTGTATTAATTAAGGTGAAAAAACGATAAATATAAATTTTCAAGGTAAAATTTATTTTATTATTTATTATTAGAATAAATATTTAAAAGTAAAAACATTCTTTTCTGCAGAAATCCTTAAATTTAATCGTCCTTCATGTCAACTTGCATTTTTTTGTTTGATAATATTCTTTTTTATTCTTTGATTCTTTTGTCAGACTATTTATTTGTTAAATCTTTTTATATTTGATGAAAATGTATTTCAAGATAATTGTAAAATTAAATCATTTGATTTGTTGTGAACGAGACGGGATGTGAAGTAACAGGATTTACCGTTATCTAAAATTTTTAATTTAAATCTTCTATATTTTAATTGTACCATTATAAGGTATAAGTGTGTACTATTATATACACATAATATTCTTTCGAAAACGTGACGTCATGCTCCACCTCTTTTTATAGGGAAAAATACAGTTAAAAATTCTATTTCTCGTATTTTTGAGATACCAGATTCGGAAGCTCATCCTGTATGCAGATTAGAGACAATTAAATAATATAATAATAATGCATTTCATATTTTAATAATACTTATATAATAGTATAGGTATTTTTATACAATTCTTTGAATTACCTACCTTGCAACAAATAATTTTGAATTAATCATTTTAACTCACAATTTAGTTAGAATCAAATAACAAAGGTAAACGTGTGATAGGTACTGAAGTCACTACTTCAACTTACTTTAAAATTTATGAATACAATGGAAACAATACTGAACAACTTTGCTCTAAATTTCAGGTTTCTATTGTTATCAATTCCGAAACTAAGCTTCTAAGATTTTGGAAGGTGTGTTGGAGATACCCGAACAACCACTCCACTTAATCTCAAATTTTAGGAACATAATGTAAACAGACGAGAACACCCTTGTATCAAATTTTAAGTTTCTATCTTTATTAACTTAGAAGATATACTTTAAAATTTGGAAGGCATGTGAGAGGTACCCGAACAACTACTTCAATTGATCCTAAATTCCAAGTATACAAAGAAAATAGAAACGAACACTCTTGTTCTAAATTTGAAGTTACAATCTTTATTAAATACCAATATATTCTTCAAAATCTTGGGAAGTGTGTAGGTGGTGCTCGTACCACTACGCCAATTTATCTTATATTTTAGGAACAAAAAGGAATAGGATGCAACTTACTCTATTGTACCAAATTAGGAGGCTCTATTTTTATTGGGATTGTTTTTTTTTTGTTATTGTTTTTATTCTATTGCTTTCAGATTGATAGCCTGATTTCGCCAATTTGGAATCCCCGCTTTTCCTTTTTTCTTGCATAATTAATTTTTAGTTATCGCTTAATCGACTCATTATGTGACGCTGAAAAAAAGTATTTATACTTTCCACATACCTAAAGCTTGCCCCGTTTTGGTTATATAACTCTATAACTCAACAAAAAAATTTCCAAAAATTCTAAATTTACTTTTTTAAATCGATTTAAAATAACCGGGATAATGTTAAGATAAGATTCAATATATTCGAAAGGATAATTTTATCAAATAGGTGGGAAGAACCAACATTTTATTTTAAAGGAAATTAACTAATATTATTTCATTATGTTGAATGTGAATTAACACACACACAAAATATTATGTTACCATAAAACGGATATTAGGAATTTGTAGTAACAGCACTGTTCAGTGTAAAACATTCAAGAAATTCCGAGATGGATAAAGTTTGATTTTAATCAAAGATTTACATTCCTGATTATGTAGTAGGAAATGTGAAAAATAAATATGAAAACATTTAGTTAGAATTGATGACATTTTGGTTATAATACAATATCAGTACGTATATAAGAATATTATATACTCATCGCACTTTAAAAACTTGAATAATGTATAAATTTTTAAGAAAACTATGAGATCTAAAAGATTTTTGCAAAAGATTAAGTACATGTTTGTAACAGATCTAACTACAATTTAATATAACACATAAATCACTTCTTTTTATGTGCAAATATATTTTCTCCGAAAACTGCACTTTAAAGCAAGACACAGGTTTTTTGAAGCTTTTGAGTCACGAGCAAATATGCTATGATATGATTCGTTTTTAATCCTTGAAGCAAAACGGGATTACAAAACTCGCCGCTTATTTAGGGTGAACTCCATAATCAAAGAGGCAACAAATATGCAAAATACTACATCAATATTATTACCGTGTTCCTGAGAAATTACCAAACAAATCTTTACTTGTGCTGCTATGGGTTAACGAACCCAATATCATTATCACATCACATTACAGATTTTTTTTACCTATAGAGCCACCATACATATTATGCAAACTTAAAGTTAAAAATTCGAAAACACCTAAAAATAGAGGGTGGTCAACCTCTCACAGACTCAGATGAGCATTGCTAAGAATTTGGTATCTATCCGATTTACTGCGCTTATATTGCTAGTGAGGTAATAAATTTTGAAATCACCTCCAAGCCCACAGAGTTCCATAGACTTCTTTGAACCACTAAGTTTCGGACACCCAGTAAGTTATTTTCAATTTTTTTTTTCAAAATAATTTTTATAATAAGAATAAATTTGAAAAATGTTTTACAAATACAAAAGATAATTTTTTTTTTTAAATATAAAACTAAAATTTATTTGTTTAATAGTTTTAAAATATTTTTATAAATTTTCCAAAAGTGTTTTTGTTTATTTTTTTGTTGCTCATTTTTCTGGAAACACAAAATTAAAAAAAACACAAGTGATTGAACAGATTAACAGTTTTTAAAAAAGCTCATTTTCAATTTTAAGAAGATAATATTAAGTAAACTTTAACACTTTAAAATATAATAGTGGAGCTCAATTTTTTGCATATTTTTTCAAGAAAAATTTTGATAAGTATTTAGGCTATAAATGTTTAAAAATTCCAAATTTTCAATTTTGATCTCTTACAGCTCCTAAACGGAAGGCTATAAGTAAAAGTTTTCTTGAAAACTCTTCTTATATTTTTGGAAATTTAATTCCGCTCAAAACTTTGGAAGATTTAAGGGATCAGAGAATTTTGTAAAAATTGAGCGCAGTTAGATCACAAAAACAATAAGAAGAGTCTTTTAAGAAAATTTTTCTATTTTATTCCTCCACTTAGGAGCTTTAAGAGGTCAAAATTGGAAATTTTATGAGAAGGTTAAATTATAATACATACCCTATGGCAACTCTATACACACTGTGTTATCTAATCTAAATATAATAAAAGACAAACTGCTGCTGCTGCTGCTGACCAACGTGCCCTATGTTATGTTAAGTGTTATTCACACATGTAAAATACTTTTACTTACAAATACTTACATTCAAAAGAGAAAGAAAAAATGAAACTGATAAATGTAAATTATGAACAGAAAGAAAAAAAAATCAAAACGTATAAGAAATCGGTTAACAGATAGGTACAGAAAATTATAATAAAAACGTACAAAGCTATTTTTTACATTTCAGTATATATACTTTTATTTTACAGAACTAATAACTAACTACATATTGTAGTTTTTATTTTGTATAAGAAAAAAAAAATCAAAACGTATAAGAAGTCTTTAAGAAAATGCATACGTCTAAATATAATAAAAGACAAACTGCTGCTACAGTTGCATTATGTTAATGTTAAGTGTTATTCACACATACTTCTAATAACAAATCCTTACATGCAAAAGAGAAAGAAAAAATTAAACTGATAAAATGTAAATTATGAACAGAAAAAAAAAAAATCAAAACGTATGAGAAATCTGTTAACAGGTAGATACAGAAAATTTTAATAAAAACGTAAGGAATCTTTTTACACTTTAGTATGCATACTTCTATTTTATTATCACTTACAAAACTAAAACAAACTATTATAATGTTAACTTAATGTTCTTTAGGTAACGAATTTCCTTTTATTGATTCAGTAGCGCAATAGCAGGAAAAAAGAATATATATAAAAAGAAAAATTAAAATTATACCTGTCGTCCGACAGGCTTTTTTACTAGTGTATAATAAAGTCAATAAAAGCAGCAATCTGTTGACGTCCAAATTTAAAATATACTTAATGGAACTGTTGGTAAAACAATTTAAAGATAGAACTGTTCTGAACTTTGAGGTATATCACTCCGTATGGAAACTTTACGGGGGGTTGTGACTTCATAACAGGCAATGCTACAGAGAAAAGTTCTTCTATGAAATTAATATTTTTGGAACATCTATGTGTAACCAAATTTGTATTTCTTCATTTAAAACGGTATATTCAAAAGTTTTGTAAGCCCAGCGGCGAATGGACGGATAGGAACAATCTCCAAAAACAATTTCTTTCTAAAAATGTGCTAAAAACGAGGGTAAAGCAATTAAAACATTAACACATTCAGTAAACAATTACGGAGAAAAAAAAACTAAGAACTTTCAAAGACAACAAAATTAAAATTTAAATATTTAAAAAAAAAACAAAACAAAAAAGGGTTGACAAAAAAAAAAGACTAAAAGAAAATTAATGAAAAATTTAAAAGAAAATATTTTTTAAATCTAAGAAATTTCTAAAAAAAAAAACAAAAAAAAAAATCCCATAACGATCTTCCTTTTTATTCACTTCTCTCTCTCTCTCTCTCTGTAGCTCTTCTTAAAGTAAAATTAAAATACAACTGAAAAAAAAAACTATTTTTTATTCTTTTTAATTCGTTTGTTTTTTATAAATTAGTTTTTCTTTTGTCTCGTTTTAAATGTCCAACTAAAAATTTAAAGAAAAAAATGTCGTCCTCTGAAAATAAAAAGGACAATTTTCTTTTTCCAATCCTTTCATCATCTTTCAATTGTTCTTTTTTTTTTAAACTTATCTTAATTTGTTTCTTAAGACGGATTTTTTACAAAAAAAAATTAAAAAAAAAAATACTAATTGCAAAGTTTTTTAAAATGTCCATTCCTTTATTTGTTAACAATTTAAATGTAAATTACATCAACACAAATATCAAGAATTAATATAATTTTTGAAATTGTATCTTTTTTTTTAATCCTTTCTCTTGAACACAAATTAAGGTTTTGGACTAACATAACTGTTTTAAATTAATTTTTCTAAGAATTTTAATTAAAAATTTTCAACTTTTTTGTTCTTATTTAACGAAGCCTTGAACTTTGCAATTTGTTTGTCTTTAAAGATTCTTAGCTCCATCAAAAAATGGTATTACAATGTTAAGGTATTGAGTATATTTCTCTAAGAAATCCTTCTCAACACTAAATTTCTAATTATTTTCCAGTAGGTTTTTTTTATTAAATGATAATAATAAATTTCTGAGCGATTTCAAATTAACGGCCTTGTACTTATTAAAGGTAATGATTTAATATATTTTAAAAACTTGATTCCCTATAACCAACAAAGGACGGATGAAACTCAAAACCCTGAATTGCTTAAAATTTCATGGTCTTTCGAAATCGTCCATTACTATAATTAAAACATTCGGTTTAGTTGGGGGAATTCCCATCCCTATTCATGTTACTACTGAAAGAATAATTGCGGTGCTTCCAGTCATGATTTGTATGGATTTGTATGTATGGAAAAAATTGATTCATTTTTACAGTCAGCGTGCTAGTATTAAGTGTGACATGAAGGCGAATGTGATACGATATTCTGGATTCCATCGGAATGATATAGCAAAAAACTCTGATTTGATTGGGACATAAGTAAAAATTGTCTTGAATTTGTACATCGAGTGGTAAGTGATATACCATTATTTATATAGTCTTTGAATAACCAAATAAGGTCCTCTCAAGTTTGCAACTATTTTTTGATTTTTTAAGTAATTTTCAGGTACTATTTTAAGCCTCCCCCCTACTTTCTATCCTATTTTACATATATTAAATTCTGAAATAATACAATTATTAAAAAATTGCATATTCTTAGGCATCTGACATTCACTTTGGTTTTAAAGACTTTTAGGACATTATTTTATTCAGGAAGCATCCCTTTTATCTTAAGGACTGAAGTTCCAATGATGAAGAGCGAAACAAATAATTATTTAATGTATCATATAATTTGATAATTGGATAAGTAATTGTATAATCACTCGGATGGCAACACAGGTTTACAATCTGAATATTCTCATTAATATATTTGTTTTGGTTTCTAATAACCCTTTTTCTTTGTCTGTATTCTTTTTTGTGTATTTTTTTAAAATAAAAAAAAAACCAAAAAAAAAAATACAAGACAAATTATCCCATTTTTATTTCAGTTCTGTTGTTAAATAAAAAATACAAATAAAAACTCAACTTAAAAGAAAATAAAACTTAGCAAAAATTTCTTTGTTCCTTCGACATTTTTTTGTATTTTTATTTGCAAAGCATTTAATTTAAAAAGTTTAAATTCACAAAAACAAAAACTAAACTGAAAACATAAACAAATAAATAAAATATAACGGACATTTAAAAGAAAACTTAACAATACAAAAAAAGTAAAAACAAAACAAAGAAAAAACTTCAAACACAAATTCTAAAAAACAATAATAACAACTTAAAAAACAAAAAAGGACAATGAAACTTGAAATAATTTTCAAAATAACAACAACTCCCTATCGTAATCCCTATTAAATCTTCAGTTCTTTTAAACAGTTAAACATACACACTAAAAAACACACTCTACAACACACAATGGTGCAACACAATTCCAAATTAAAATTTTATTCTATGAAAATTGAAAAGAGACAAATATATACCAATACTTACAGTAAATTGTTGTATTTTGTCATTGTCAATTTGAAACTATATAACTTTTGTGCCATCTGTTGGTTGTTAAAATTAGTATTTGTTTAGCTGAATATGAAGAGTGTTAAATAAATTTGTGTAATATTTTTTTGTAATATGCATTTCTCTCAACATGTAGGGAGAATAAAAGTGCAAGGAAATACCGTTATTTTATTGAATATTCAAATGATTTTACAATGTTTTGTATTTTTGAAGAATTTTTAATGGCTATTGACAGTATAAAGTCAATTCAACTGTAAAATAATAAATTTTATGTCAATTCAATTGTAGAGTAATAGAAACTTTATTACTTTTTTAATTAAGGGATCTGAAATTGAATGAAATTAACGATCCTGGAATGATTCATAGGAAAACGCTATTATATATGGTAAATCTCTTCATATAACATTTAAGACCTTCCGCTGAAAGTGGTTAGTTCTTTTTAAAGCTGTTTTTTTTTTTTAGAAACATGTTTTTTGATATGCCGTCGTTGAACTTTCGTAAGTTCAATATCATTTGTAGTGTATGGTACCTTTCTTAAATGTCAAAAACGACGATTACAAATTTATAAACTTTTGCAATAGCAATAAAATAATTGGGGATTGCGTTGATCTTTACAAAAAATTCGACAACTAAAAGAATTTCTGACAGATCGATGGTCATACTTAAATGGATGCGCACAGCAATACTAATGCATTAAATGCTAAAATAATATTATATATGTCTTCCTATTAAGCCAAAAATTGCGATTGAAACAACAAAACGAAAATAAAAACCAAAATTGAAAGGAAAAAAAAATTGGTTTCAAAATGAACAAAAACAAAATTCTTTCATATTTTATAATATTAATTCAAAAAAAAAATGAGATAAAAAAAATAAAACATATTTAGTGTTATTTTGTCCCTTTGGAGATTTTCTTTTTAGCTTCAAGTATACACCATTGATAATTATTACCGAATTGTGTGCATTTCTATAGATAAAGTAAAACAAATTATTACAAGTTGCAGCAGAATCATCCAAAAATATAAACAACATGAACAGATCTTCAGTTTGTTCCCAGCGCAGCATTAAGAGTATTCACTGCAAACAAATCAACAATTACAATTAACACGACTACTGTAGATATAAAACCATTTAAGGAAACACCGTTAGAATTCCTAGATTTAATTTAAAACTGCCAGTGACAAGCAAGAAATCACAAATTTGTCAAAAGAATAAAAAATTAAACTATTTATAAAAATATCATTTTTTAAAGTAGACAGAACTGAACAGAAATTGTGGTTGCCATGATACTTTTTTAGTGAGTCTAAATTTCTAAAATTTGGATTTGTGGATTTCTTTGAACTTTATCTTTATACTGTTTATTTTCATGTTTTTTTAAAAATTTGCATTTATTATGTGATAATTTTTTTTAATTTATTTTAAAAAAATTTATTCTTAAAGTCGTGGAAGTACAGAAACACAGAAGTGTTGTCGTTTCATTTTGATGAGATTTCTTAAATTCCTAAACGGAAAGAACCTTTGTTGAAAATTTAAGAAAAATATGAGATGTTTTATGAGTCTGAAAAGTGCCCCCAACAAATTGATTATGCAAACCAAACTTTGCAAACGTTGTTGAGCTCGGTAACTTTTTCAAATATCTTCTCAAGTTCTAAAGAGCACTAATAATTCTTATCTCAACCCTCGGGAATATTATTAAGTTAAAACTAAAGTTTAGGCAATTGAAGTCATAATTAAATTAAACACGAATACGTTGCTAGTTTACCATTCCTAACCTCATTTTGCATTCTAAAGTTCTAAATGAATATTAACTGTTTTAAATGCCTCGAGTAAATTTTTATTTCCTGACTCCTCTTGGAAGCATAAGCCTTCACTAGAAGCATCGAATTCTGCTATGTCCTGTTGTTTTTCAAATTTCCTAGGTTATACCTATTCAGTGTTCTTAATTATTGTTCTGCGTCAAGTGCTACTAAGCCGAATGTGTCTTCAAGAGCCTTGCAGATTCCATTCAAAGACCGTTCTCACTATGTATCTTATGTTCTATCTTCCCCCTTTTCTTCCTCGAGTCATTTCAAAAGAATTTTTTACCTTGCCTGAATAAAGATTTATAATAAGAATGGCTACGTCAATATTGCTAGACACAAATTAATACATTGGCTTGAAGAAAAAAGTTTACTATTTTTGTTTAAATTTCTGTTTGTATCCGGTTGAACTTTGTGTACAACCCAACCATTATAGTTCAAAGTTAAAAGTTTATGACACAATTTAATCTTAAAACATAATCAAAAAAGTATCAGGCTGTTGAAATTTGGTTAACCAAAACCCTCAAGGCTTTTTGTTAGTCTTTTTCAATTTTTTGTTTGATAAAAAAGTAGAAAATTTCCTTTTTTATTTTAAAATTTTGTCTTTTGATAGATACAATCCTTGAAAAATACCAAACTTTTTTTAATTTGCAAAATAAATATTTATTTTTTGCAAGATTGATAAAAAATTATAAAGACATTCTGCGAAGTGATGAATATTCATTTTGTTTTTTCTAGGGTGGGGTATAGGAGTCATCAAATGGAATGAGAGTACAGACTGTATATACGGTTCTTCAAAAACCGCTAATGATTTTTATCATTAAAATTTAAAACAACGAACTAAAGGAAAACATTTAGAAAAAAATGCTTGCAAACTTTCTTTTTGATTCCAAGTAGACATTCAGATATAAATCAACTTTAATCGGCTTGTTCATTTTACTTTTAGCCACACATGTTCCAAACTTGACACTATTTAAGGAAGAAAACTGTCATAGTAAAATGCTGTTGTATCCGAACCATAACAAAACATAACTAAGAACCTGTTTCCAGGCAAAAGTTCAATATATTAAAGAAATGGTCCGTGCAATTGATTCTGACAAAACATCATGGCCATGTCTACTGATTTTGTAGAGAGACTTTAATTTGTAGAAACATTTTTAAACAAAAATACTTTTCACATGAACTTGGTCCTTTTTTACATGAGATTTGTCTACTTTTATATTAATTTGATCTTTTTTCAATCTTTTTCAGTCCTAAATTTAATTTGGAAATACCTAGTTTTTTAATCCGCCCTTTATTTACTAGTTTCCAGTAGTCGGATTGACATATTTCAAATAAGGTTAACTACCGATTTTATAATAGAACTACAGCTGGAAGAATTAAAAAACAATCCGAGTTTTAAGCCGCCTTAAAAATTAGCCCCACCAAAAGAAAGGTGTAATTGTTGGGGACTTATCTCATTTTTATTTATTTTTTTAGTTGTTTACTACAGAACTCAAAACTAGATATTTTTCCAATTATGTCAGTTTCATTTCGGAGTCCCAAAATTCAGAGGAATTTTTAAAAACAGCCCCAAATTGATTTGAAAACGAGGAAGAGTGTAGTAGAGTAGACTGTGTCAACTCTGGGATACCCGTAACATATACATTATATCATCCGGTTAATTACTTTTGGCTTTATTTGGCCTAGCTCTTTTAGTTTTTGAGTTATCGTGCGGACGGACAGACGGACAGACGGACGGACGGACGGACATACATAGCTAAATCGATTTATTTTTCGATTCTGATCCGATCCATACACTTGAGACTATATCTACCCCCCCTCCTTCTCTGCGTCACAAACGTAATGGCAAATTTATTATACCCTTTGACTATATAGTCATATACGGGTATAATAAAGGAATTTCATTTGAAAAGATCAATTTATTTTGAAAAATGATCAAATTCATTTGAAAACAGATAAATTTTATGTGAAAAAGAATCATATTTATGGAAAAAGAGTGCTATATTTTTATCAAAGTTTTATTTCAAGTAAAAATGTTAAATAAAATTGATATATACAGAAATATATGCAGTAGTAAAATTTTTGACATTCCATCCATTTAAAGCAGGATAAACTTCATTTTCTCAGTATTTTTAAAAAGTATTAAGTATTTTATACTAAATGATAATTCAGATTTTAGTACTAAAACTTCCGCTCTTTTTTAACCAAACTTTTGGGTGGGGTGTGCCATACAAGTGTACAGTTTGATTACGAGGACGGTGATTAAAACTAATTTTGGGGTTTAGATTGAGGATATTGAGAATTGAAGATATTTAGATATCGGGAAATTGCATTAGATTTTGAAGGGGGGAGATATTAAGGTTCTTCTTTAACTTATCTAAGTTGTACACATTACGCATTCTCAAATTTTGGAACACTGGTGAAATATGGTCCATTACTAATTCATTTGATTTCAAGGTAACAGAAATTAAAGTTCTAATTAAAATTGTATTATAAAATGTAAAATTTTTTATATAATACCAAATACTCACATGACTTTATTTAAAAAATATCCATTTTCATTTCGAAAGTTTTTATCAATTTTTCATTGATGATAACATATTAGTGTTATTAACCATTAGTACTAGTATAGTTGGGAAATTCTAATATGTAATTTATCACAGGATATAAAATCAGTAACACATACTACTACTGTACAATATATTAAGGACATCGAATGAACATAATAAAAAGAAAATATTCATAATTTACAATATTTTTTCCTGTATTTTTTCAAAAAAAAAAAACGTATAATCAAAGGTCGAATTTCTATTGTCCTCTTTTATAACAAATGATACCTTTTATAAATTGTATCTTCAATTGTTATGTTTTTTTTTTTTTAACAATATTCATAAATTTATAGTACCTTTTCTTATTTTATAATAATAATAATAATGTATAATATAAAAAAAAAAAAATTGATAATAAATTTTCAATATTCATTCTATTGTTAAAAGAAAAATCTTTTTCAATATTTTAAATAAAAAAAAAAAATTCCTTTTAGTATTGATTTTAGTTTTATTTTCTAAAAAAATGAAGGTAAATTATTTTTTCATGTATTTCATATAAAAAATGTCAAAAAAAAATTAAGATCCTATTTTTTCGTCCTTGGAACTAAAACAAAATAACGAAAAAGTTTTTAAGTTGGACAAATGATTTTTAATTCTATATATGTGTATCCACATATTCAAAAGAATCCTATTCACATTTTTGTATCTTTAAAATTTTTATAATTTGTAAATTTTATTTAATAATTTGACCTTAATATAGATTTTAAAATTTAAATTTCTGTTAATTTAATTCAAAAAGTGAAAAGAAGAACTTATAATAGCTAAAAATTTTACGAAATAAGGCTTTTGAAATTGAAATTTCAATGTAAAGTATTAATAGTTTAGAAGTAGTTTGTAAGCTTCCTTAAGATTACTTTTTGGCTCAGATTTCTTTTAACTCGCGCAAGAATTTGCTGTTCATTGATAAATGACTTAAATAGCCTTTTAAACTTTATGCTGTAAATTTTT
Organism: Dolichopus griseipennis; assembly: GCA_963082915.1. NCBI lineage: Eukaryota > Metazoa > Arthropoda > Insecta > Diptera > Dolichopodidae > Dolichopus > Dolichopus griseipennis. The sequence goes on from OY720443.1 coordinate 25,996,897, forward strand.
CCTATATCTGTACATGTAAGATATTTAGAAAAGAGGTCTTTTATAGGCCTACTCTAATTATCGACTTTCCAGATTCGAAAAATAAAATTTTGAGGAAGAAGCAACAACTGTAAATGCTGTCTACTTTACAAACCAACATTAATTTACGAGAGAAATATCCTGGAAAGAAAATCTTCAGAGTTTTCATATTAATCTAAAACTTTCTTAATTGAATCCTCAATTCCTAGGTATTTAATATAACAAAGAATGCCGCCAAATATTTGGATTTCTGTCCCTCTTTATTTTGCTCCACAGGATCTGCTTAATGTTTTTAAGCTCTATAAAAGACCTAAGATGGAGTATAACTTTCACATTTACTACACTTAACTAGCTTCGAAAAATTTGATTTCTTTGTTTTATAGATATCTTTGGACAGCTAATGACACTTGCTTTATTGAACTGAAGGGAATTATGCTTCCTCTTAAGCAATTCCAAGGTGGTTTTAAACTGGTTATGGAAACTTATTTGTTGTGAGGACTGTTAAGATGTCGAATATACCTACATTTAATGTACTCCCTTTTATCAATAACGTCCATCAAAAATTCAATACCAATATTTTCAAATTTGTTTTCAACTTTCCTTTAAATTCCCTATTAACATTCTATTTTTGTAAATAATTAAATATGCATATGGAAAGGTGCGTGATGGAAAGGTCTACGGTAGAAGCTGTATCTTCTCAAATTGTAAAGCTAAAAAAATAAAATTAATATGAATATCATTACAAACCGGTACTTCAAAAAATATAGAGTGACATCTACAGGAATTTAAATTTGTAATTTATAGTTGTTTGATATCACAGTTCTGGTTCGTCCGTCTTCTCTTGCATATGCATGGTCAAACAATGATATTCGATTATTTACTTTAACTCTTATTGGGACACATGGCATTCTTAAGTATTTTAACCCGCATAGCAGTCGATAATTACCTTAAGTATTCATTCCAGTCAACTAATTTTTTTACTCAAAACTCCATGACCTTCTTCACATCATTCAATATGTGTTATAACTTTTATTCAGAACCTCAAAAGTAAAGGAATATATAATACTTTTTTTTATCATAAGCTAAGCTAAACTTAACACGTTTATCCTGCAATTTATTATAATATGAAGTTAATAAAACCACTTTAATTTAAGTTATAATTATCATTTTCTTATAAATTAATTCCTCTATTCATTATCATAAAGTCTATAATTTATGAAATTTAATTTCTTTGAAAAGCTGATGATACGGAATTGAGAAAAAAAACTATAAATACATTAAGTCGATTTTGCTTAAATCAATATCAAATATTTTGCTATTCATTAACTTAAAAAAAAAATGGGCTATAGAATTAATATATTAGAGAAACACATCATGAATACTTCCGTCAAAATCAGAAATGTTAAAATAAGTATAAAAGAAAAATGGTACTCTTTCTAAGAAGCTATATATACACTCTCATTTACACCAGAACAAATTATTATGGACATCTACATTGGAAATCAATTGAGAATTGATTAAATTTTCAATGTGAATACCCATTGATAATTTGGACTATATTGAAGTCTATAAGCATTGAATGAATGAATTTCCTTTCTAGGTATCAAGTTTTATCATTTGAATTGAATGTTTAATTGATTGTTTAGTTGGATTCATTATCATAGGTTTGTATATTTGGTTTGGAATTTTTTATTCATACCTCTATTCAGATCTATGGAATTGGTTCAATTCATTTGATCGGCTATACACGTTTTGGTAATATTAGACGGCAGGAAATGAGGCCTGGAGAAACAAAACCTAATTATGAGTGGGTGTATCAAAAAAGTGTCTGAACTTGGAAAAGTTCGAGGACTTTTTTCCATTATTGTAGCGAGTTTTAAGAAATTGAATGAAAATAATCCTCAACAGTATTTTTGTAAGCAGTCAAATTCAGCTGGATGTACGGAAACTTTGTAAGCAGTCAAATTCAGCTGGAAAAAAAATTTTTCTAAAGCAAATTTAGCTTTTGTTACTAAAATCGTTGCCCGCAACACAATTTATTGGATTACTAATTTTGTAATTAACTCTTCCAGAGTTTTGTAACCATCACTTAACTTTGTTTCATAAATAATAAATTAGGAACGAAGCATTTAATACAATAGGGACTGTCTCCCGAAAATCCTAACTAAAGAAATTATTGGTTTCCTGATTTTGTATGCAGGTCCGAAAACCCTTATAATTTTTTTCATAAATAACATGCCAGCAACAATGCATATTTAACCTTTACCAGGAGATAACATTGAAACTCTAATTTTGTATCAAACTGTAAAAGCCCTCTAAAGTTTTTTCCATATATACTTTAATAATAAAAAAGCATTTAAATTGGGGACTTCTTTCCTTTGTTTTATTGACATTTATTAAAAGTGTATTTTGGGGATCTTTAGCATTTAAAAAAAGTGCATGAAATTGGGCCTTTTCGTAAAGCTTAAATAGGCCTAATTTAAAGGATTTCACAATTAAGTTGAGAAATGAAGCCTAATACGCGATGTTACTTAGCATTTCGCGGATTGAAGTATAGAGGCTTTATTTCACTTTAGAAACTCTATTATTCCAATTCTAAGCTTGTAAATAAGGCTATAAAATCCGAATATTTTAAAATGAATTTTTAACAATTTTCTATATTCTGGTCAGCCTCTGGGCTTTCGTGCCATCTCCTTCGAACCACCTTTATTTTATCTTAGACCTCCCCATCATAATCTCGTTGGCGCTATCCTTGAAATATAAGTTATGAAACCAAAATATTAAAAAAATGTTATTATTGGAAAAACTAAATTACAAATAGGTTTTATTTCTCTAGGTATCATTTCCCCCTACCTAATATTATAAAAGTGGAAAATAGAAAATTTTGTTCTATTACTATTCATAAAACACGTGACATGAATTAATTCTATGTATTTTCATCTCTATATAGTTTTTCTCTTCAATTATAATTTTTTTAACTATGAATTTAATATGACAGAAGATGATGGTGATGAAGTTTTTTATTAGAAGTTTTCAATATTTTTTCAATCTAAAACGTTTTATAAAAAAATAACCATCATATTTTAATAGAATAGTTAGGTATAAAAAAAACTATTGACTTTGGGTTGTTAAAGAAATCAGTGACCGGAATGGGTTCTGTATATATATATAGCATTTAAATAAAATATACATTCAAACAATAAAATTGAATGACATCTACTTTAAAAAATAATTATGAATCTAATGTGATTTGAAATTGATTGACACTTTTAGAGTTGAGAAAAGTCTTTAAACCTACAATAATAGTATTTTTTCTATATATATTCTATATGAATATGTAGTAGCTATGTATATTCAGATTGTGTAGTAAGTGCAAACAAGTCAATATCAAAAAATTTGATGAAAGGCGGGACGTTGTGAAATGATATAGTTTATGTTAATATTAACGAAGAAGAGTGTAGTAGAGTAGACTGTGTCAACTCTGGGATACCTATATTGTACATAATATAAACATTATATCATCCGGTTAATTACTTTTGGCAAAATTTCAAACATACAACTTTATTAGGTGTAGTGTAATGCTCATATAAAAGAAGGAGTTGTATGGCAGCTACTCGAACCCTATGCAGTAGATCAACCCAATTTTACAGTAACTTTGACCATTACACTAGACTATTTTTGTCAAAATTTCAGACACCCAGCTTCAATAGGTATAGAGTAATAGAGTAATGCTCATAAAAAAAAAGAAGTTGTTTGGTAGCTACTCGAACCCGTGGACCAAAATCGCTGCATTTCAATAGCGATGACGGTTATTACATAAAAACGAATTTGTTAAAATTTCAAAATCTTTGCGTCTTTATTTTTTGAGTTATCGTACATACGGACACACGGACATACATAGCTAAATCGATTTATTTTTCGATTTTGATCCGATTCATACACTTGAGTCTATATCTACTCCCCCTCCTTCCCTGTGTCTCAAATGTAATGGCAAATTTAGTATATCCTTTGGACTTATAGTCATACGGGTATAAAAAAATCATATTGCCGAATCGTATCCTATGTTCTTTCTTAATCCCAAACCTTATAATATATTTGGTCTTTAAAGCCCATTCCAAGTTTGGTCTTATAAAAGTGTTGGTTTTAGTTAGTTAAAGTCTAGCAATTCTCAGATGAACCCCATACAGCACTTCTATAGGGCTTGGATGATCCCACCTGCACTTGTAAGAAAGAATGATCTATGAAACCTTATAGATGTTTTATAATCGAAACCTACATATTTTTGTGTTTTAAAAGGATTTTTAACGGACTGAAAGAAGGTCTTTGAAATCGTTACCTGATTATTCGAATGTATACTGTCTGCCCAATAATTGTTCGACTGAATGCAATTATTATAAATTTATTTATGTGAGATGATCTGAATGGCGTAAATTAAAATTAAGGTGGCAAACAGTTGGTTTTCAACGGTTTGATTCTGAACCAAATTAAACATAGTATAACGAAATTCAGTCAAATATGAGAAGATAAGGTCCAAAATCAAAAAATATATATCCTGTTCAGGAACCTGCATTGAAATTATAGTTTTCACAATTCCAGTTTAAATGTAAGGAGCTGCCAACTGCATCGGGTAGTTTTTAAAGATCTATTTCACACAATTTGGTTAAAACTAACATGTGACGTAATATTCAAATTCTCAAAGGCTTTTAAAAAAAATGTATAAGTTCAATATTAAAAAAAATACAAAATTTTTGATTTTTAATGAAAGTATTGAAAGTTGCAATCATTTCAAGACTGATTTTTGCCTGTTAATCGTGATAAAATCAAATGTAAAGGAAATGCCATTGAAAAATCTAAAAAATTAATTTAAAGTTACAAAGAATTAAAATAAATCTAACAACAAGTATACTTTTCTTTTCTTTCTTTACGTATTTTAAAACATTTTTTTTTTCTAAAATTCCTTAAAAAAATACTTAATGTATTATAAATATTCTAAATTTCAAATAGATATAAAATGTATGATATGTAGATTCCCTTAAAAATATTTTTTAACTCATAGAAACCAATTTTCTTTTTGAACAGTTATGAATAAAATTTTAATAATTTTTCCAATTGAAATGGATTCAAAAAAAAAAGAAAAGAAAAGTCTTTTGTAGTGTTGAATTATTATATCATAACTTTTATAAATTGACAACATTTCGGTATAAAAAAGTTACCGTTATTATAATAACAGTAACTATTTTTATAGTAGCTCTCTTTAGGGTCTATAAAACCTTAATATGATGAAACTGTGCCGCACGATATTAAAAATTGTCAATGCGGAACATTTATAATTTCATAAACTTAGCTCTTTTTTTAACCTTCGGACTACCACAGGGGATAATGTGTTTTTAATTTTAATGCGGTTCGGAAATTTTTACATTGATTTTTATTGCAAAATATTCTTTTCAGTTCTTACTACATGTGGGAGTAGCTCAATCTAAAATAACAATAAAGTTGCATTGACTGTCTCAGTAAATTATGCTCTAAGACATTCAGCGTTCAAACGGTTAAAACCCATTTTTTTTATTACAAAATAATGTTAAGCCAAATTTAAGATTATTAAACTACTAACCACTTTACATCTGAAAACTCAAGAAGAATTTCTACAGGTTTTTGTATAACCAACCCTCTAATTGCCCTGTGACAAAGTGTTTTGAAAAAAATCCTTGCCCTTTTTGGTCCGCTTTGAAAACAAGTTATGACTCAAAGCGAACGAATTTATTTTTATTCCTTTTCCACTCTTTTAAGGAGTAAAGGGCATTCAACAATTTCTTTAATCACTATATTCACTAAGCCGTTGATTACTTAGGTGCAGCTATTGTATAAGATTATGAATTCACAAATGTTAATTTTGAACGCCATCTATTATTCTACACAAGAGTTAATTACATATTTATATTAAGTATTATCTCTTATTACGATATTAATTATTACGATATAATTATACAATTTTACGATATTTTTTTATTAGATATCATTTGACCGGATAGGAAGCTAGGTTTAGTATAATTTGTTCACATCAGACTGAGAAAAAATTCTAAGGATTTGTTAAATCAATTACCCTACAGGATGAAAGAGTGTTCACAAAATTAAGGCCATATATATCGGACAATAAGTTCCTTAAGGACTTAATAAATAAATCAGTTGAACTCTATGCCTTCGTAGGTCAGCTTATCTTCCTTCCACTAATGGGTTCTACTAAAACGACCCAATTTAACTTCAAAAATAACTTAATTAGCAAAGTTTGAGTATTTAGGAAATAAACTCTCAAATGTTGATTAAAGTAGCAACCGCCACCTGCTGTCAAAAAATTACAGTTAGTATATTTTTTTTTTTTTTAAAATACATTCAATGCAAAAATATAATATGTTCACACAGACAAAGTTCGTATATGTTTGACAAACTTTAAATAATGTTATTCATTTTTATATATAGAATAAAAATGATCAAATATTCATTTTCTATATTCAATTCTTCCATAGTACATAATATCAATCAATATTGTGAATCAAAAAAAATAAAATAGATTTTTGTACATTTTAAATATAAAGCACAGGTGATTCGTAATATGATGTTGTAAATCGTCAGAGAATTATATCTCAAGTATATTTTTTTACTATATATACATACATTTGTACATTCTTTTTAGTATTATAGAAACTCGTATTGTATAAATGACAGCAATTTGGTTTGTATCTGCCTTTGTTAACTAGAGACTAGTTTTTTTTTTCAACTCAACTCTTAACTATCCCTATCAAAAATTCATATTCTAAAAAAGTTTCTTTGTATAGTTTCCGATATTGAAATTCTTTATACAAACCATTTGAAGACAACATTTAGTGATGATACCATATGATACTTACCTGTGTTATATAGAATTGAATTCTATTCTAAAATGAAATATTTTTTTATAATTCAAAAATATTTCAATATTGGTTGTATTTTTTTTGAGTTGAAATTAAAAAGATTGCAAAAGAAATGAAATATAGTTTTTCAACAAAGAAACACGTGCACTCGAAAATCAGAAGTTGTTAAGGAAGGTGAACTCTAGGAAAAAAAAAGTATATTAGAATATATTGTATCGTTATTTATTACCTACTACAATTTTATTGAATTTGTTTTTTTTTTATTATGAAGGATTTTTCAAATGAAAAATGGTTTTTTACAGGAAATATTATGAAACTTTATATGTTACACGTGCAGATAACAAAGTTTCATTCACCTGTTAATGGAAGAATAAAATTTTTCTAATAATTTTGGTTAGTTTTCAATCAATTAAATTTTGACAGTTTTCATGTGTGTATTTGGGTGCAGGGCCATAACTCCCTAAGGGAGTTTATCACTTTAACTCACTTTCAAATATTTACGTGGGACATAAATCTCTTGACGAGTGGGCTATAACTCCCTAAAGGAACTTATAAAACATTAAGTGAATTATAACTTCATTTATTAAATTGTGAGTTATAAAGTCAGGATTGCCCTTTTTTTCAAAATAGACTTTCAAAATGTAGAAGGGGAAAATACTCTGAAATTCATGGTTGGAAAAATATTCTGATTTCGAATCCAACTCCAAAATGTGTGCTAATTATTTTTGATATTTTAGTTTATAAACTGTATTTATTCGTACCCATCACTGATGTTATGTAATTAAATTTAATATTTGTCTTAAAGACTCTTCAGATGCGAACTGTATAAAGGAGTAATGACCAATCACTCTGAGACAAAACACCTAGGTTCATAAGTTTCTTAGGGACTTGTGGCTCATTGCTATGAGTCATAAGTCCCTTAGTGTATGATAACATAACTTATGACCTTGCACCGTTTACTTGCCCTGAAATTTATTTGAATTTTTATTCTACATTTTTTATATTTTTATTGCCTTAACTTCCCTAGAACTTCTTAGAACTACGGGATCGAGAGGCTCTCATACTAAAACATCAGACTTTTTAAGAAATCTTGAGTTCTTACCATCGGAATATTGATATGAATCCTTTTTTCGCCAGTAGTTGGGTGCAGTTCGTAAATGGTCTACATCGAACTACAGAATCAAGAGGCTCTGATACAAAAACATCAGACTTTTTGAGAAATCTCGAGTTCATACCGTCGGAATGAGTTAAAATTTTGTACATATTCTGTATTGGGTATAGATATTCTAGGAAATTCGGGCGGTCATGCAATTTTTTTTAAAGTTGGTTGACCCTTTCCATATGTAAAAAGTTTTTTGAAACTCAACTCAATTTTTATAAAACCCACAGCGTGGGTGATAATTCTCTGGAATTTTTGTCTTAGTTTTTGATTCACAAGTCCAAAAAGCTAACTTTGTCTCTAAGACAACCTTTATCGCTCAGCATTTTTCAGTGCTGCAAAAAATAACAGAATTTCATAAAACGTTTTTGAATCATTTTCTTAAATTTTAGCCTACAATATAAGAATGTTATAATATCAACTTAAATTCATTTCAGTGTATGAGGTCATATTTTTCAGTGTATGAATTTGTAAACTTACTTATCACGGAATTTAAATCACGTACTAATATGAAAGTTCACATTGCTTTTCTGGTATAGTCTTAAATTTTTTTTAATTTTTTTTAAATATTTTCCTTTATTATTTAAACTTTAAAGTTAATTTTTCTTAAAGAACTTTTAATTTGTGACTTCGTTCAAGATTAAATAAGTACGTTATATTAAAAAAAAAAAGCTAACTATTCTTTAAATCAACTAAGAATTTTTACAAAAGTAATAAAAACTTTTCTTATAAGTTTTTGTTTTTTAAGAATAGTTACTTTAAAAACTTTACATAAGTAAAGTTTAATTTTATTACAAACGGTGAAATGCATGTCACAAAAACCAAAAATGCATGGTTTTAATCAAAAAACTTTTAAAAATTATAAAATTTTTTTAAAAGAAAGTTAAAAAATGGTGACGGGGAGGTTATTTGGTTATCTTTGGTTATTTTCTTGGATTAACATAATTGAAAAAAAAAATATATTATTATTTACTTTAATTAATTATTTAAATTTACTAAATTTTTCAAAGTATCGCTATAAACAATAGAGTAATAAAAGAGTAGTGCTGTTTATGGTTGCATAATTAAAACTGAAACATCTATTAAAGCCACTTACACTAAAATATTAAAGTAATTCCTACTAAACCATAGTAGAGGAATAGTTAGTGAAGAAACTTCTTGTATAAGTCTTCCTTCCTTTATTATACCCGTGCATACATATATGACATCGGGTATATTAGATTTGCTCCTCCGTTTGTAACGCATCGATCTAGACGAGCTAGATATAGTGTCAAGGGTACGTATCGGCTCAGAATCGAAAAATTAGTCGATCTAGCTATGTGTGTCTGTCCGTCCGTCCGTCCGTCCGTCCGTCCGTCCGTCCGTGTGTCAGCACGATAACTCAAAAACTAAAAGGGTTAGAGTCTTGAAATTCACACAAAGTCATTTTTAGACAATTTCTAGGTTCCCTATTGTTTTTGGTTAAAATCGGACCAAGGCTTCGGGGAGCTGCCATACAACTTTTTTGCACCAATATGAATTTCTTCAAAACTATTTATACTACGGGGATGAAAATTACACACGGTTAGTTTTATAATGACTCCGGCACTTATATGAAGTTTCAAAATGTTAGGGCCCCATTTTCGGGGGGCTGCCATACAACTTCTTTGCACCAATATGAATTTCTTCAAAACTATTTGTACTACGGGGATGAAAATTACACACGGTTAGTTTTATAATGACTCCGGCACTTATATGAAGTTTCAAAATGTTAGGGCCCCATTTTCGGGGGGCTGCCATACAACTTCCTTGCACCAATATGAATTTCTTCAAAACTAATTATACTACGAGGCTGAAAATTAGACACCGTTAGTTATATAATGAATCGAGCACTTATATGAAGTTTCAAAATGTTAGGGCTCCATTTTCGGGGGGCTGCCATACAAAGTTTTCGATTCAATAACTTTGAATCTAATGAAGCTACAAGGTTAAAATTAAAATTGGGCAGGTAAATTAATAGGGCAAGTTACTTGGCAAAGTTGGACATCACTCGGACCATCGGACTTTTAGGGTGGGCCAATTTTTTTTTTTTTTGTTTTTTTTTTTTTTTATTTTTTTTTTTTTGTTTAAGCTAAAGGTATGGGACAATGAATGAAAATTTTTTTTTTTTTTTTGTGATTTTTTTTTTTTGTTAATTTTCTTTTTTTGTTAATTTTTTTTTTTTTTTTTTTTTAAGCTTAAGTTATGGGACAATGAATGAAAATTTTGTTTTTTGTTTTGTGATTTTTTTTTTTGTTTTGTAACTTTTTTTTTTTTTTACGTCAAAATTATGGGGTAATGAGTTAAATGTATAAGGGAAGTAAATTACGGTTTATTTTATACACCATAGTTGGGAATGCACGGGTATCTAAAAGTTGACAAGGGCAACTATAATCTTCCTCGTTTTTTTTAATGTTCTTTAAATTTATTCAATTACTGCGGTAATAAACGATTCACTTATCCGAGCGGTTTTTTTACTTACCAATTGATCCACATCTCTTGTCATGATTTTTCCAATTCCCAAATTTTCAATTTTTGTGATATCAATAGAAGATATGGCTTCAGCCTCATCTTAGTCAAATGCAAAAATTTCTATTTTGATAAGTTAAATTTTTTAAGATTTGTTCATCTTTGAGGCAACAGAGACAACAAAATCTATAACTTTTAATCAAATCGTTGAAAGCTACGAATTTTTAAAGTCGTTATTGAAAAAAAAAGTTTATCCAAAATCTATTTTCTTTTAAATCATCCTATATTTTGGTACTTTTTCTAGCATATTTGATAATAACATTGACGTTATACATGTTATAAGGGCTAGTACAATCATATTTATAATTAACATGTGGCAATTGGCTAAGAAACTAAAACAATCTTTGGATTTTAACAATTACCTCTTTAACAACTTCCCAAAATTTACAATTAAATTATTCTCCTGGAATTTCTTCAGATATTTTACAAAATAGTTTTATTCAATAAAATAACTTAATCACAATTTAAAGAATGAAACAACAAAGTAAAGATTATAATTTTTAAAAATTTTCCGAACAAAGCATAGTTTCTTTTGTGATGCAATAATTTTTTCCAATTAGATACAACCAACTTAAAAGTTGGTAAGTAAAGACAAATCTCTAATTCCTCCAAGTGAATTCAATTTACTTTAATTTGTAAGAAAAAAAAACAAAAAAAAAAACGAAAACACCCAATCTATGACCAGCCAAGTATAAAAATATAAAACTTTTATATTTAAGTTTTTATTTAAAAAACGAGGAAGAATATAGTTGTCCTTGTCAACTTTTAAACACCAGTGCAAACCCATTATGATGTATAAAATAGATAAGAATTTCTTATATAAAAAATAACAAAAAAAAAATATGAATTGTAAATATATGATCCGACGTGGGTTTGAAACGAGACGTTTCTATTAAAATTCCGACGTCCTAACTAGGACTTGTCACCACTATTAATTTTCTATTTAGCTATTAGTTTTGAAGATATTCGAAGAGCTACCCGAAGCTTTTGTTCGATTTTAATCAAAAACTACAAATTGTCTAAAAATTAATATGTGTAAGTTTCAAAACTCTAGCTCCATTGGTTTTAGAGTTATCGTGTTAAAAGACGGACGGATACACTCTGCGGGATCGCTTTTTTTAATGCTGATTCAATAAGTTCCTATATGACACTATATCTTGTTCGTCTAGATCGATGCGTTACAAATGGAGGAGTAATTTTAAAACATCCATGGTCTTATTTGTATACACGGATATAAAACCCAAATCAAAGCAAAAGAACTCAATTTTTAAATGCTTTGTGAATAGATTTTGCAACACAATAAAAAAAATAAAAATAAAAAATCCTATATAATAGTCTCCATTAAATAATGTCCTTCTTAAGAAAATAAAACTTCGTTTCATCTCTTTTATTGTTCTCATTGGTTTTGCGTTTTACTTGTTCATTCATGTTTTTTATTGTTGAATTGTTAGTAATCTTGTTATCCTGGCCCAAAGTTTTCCTTAAGAACAACTTTTTATTGTAAAAAAAAAAAAAAAACTTAAAACTTTAAGTGAGTTTTCGATTTTATGGGTGCGTAATTCCTTTTAAAGTTTAAGTCCAATGGTTCCAATTTTATATTTTTTTCAGAATTGTTTTACGATTCATGTCTTAATGAAATTTATTTAAAAAAATGTCATCCTCTTCTTTTTGTACAAATCTCGATACAATAAAGGAAAAAACTTCACTTAAATATTTTTATTGTTACTTTTCAGAATTGAGAATTAAGAAAAATATATAAAACTGGAGTCTTAAGTTGATTGTTATTATATGCTTTAAATGTGAATCGGTAGTTAAAATTCTATTAAGAATTATATATTGTGTGTATGTTTTAAAGGAAGTAATAAATAAGAAATTTATTTCCAAGAGCATTTTAAAAATTTTTTGAAATGGAAACTGTATATGGGTCAACATTTTTTTTTTTTTTGAAAAATGACAAAAAGTCAGTTATAACAATTTGATTTTGAACGCAAGTTAAATACAACTTTTGGAAAAAATTAATAAATTGTTAAAATTTAGACTAACAAGTCTGCCCCAACATATATGATAGAACAAGAGCAAAGGCACTTAACATGTCATAATCATATAATTAGAATTGATCACATTACTTCTAACCAACATGTGACTGTATACCAGGTTTTATGAGTAGCAATTCTTTTATTTGAGTTTGTGAATTATATTTCTGTATCTGTGAGTTATATTATCAAATTAAATTATGTATTAAGTTTTTTCCCTGAGAGAGGAATTGGAATTTTCTAAAGACATCTAGAAAACTGAATCCCCTTTTTCGACTCATTAAAAAAAATCCCCCCTAGTCAGAATAATAGGATAATCACTTAACCTGCTTACAAACATAACTCATACCCCTTAGGTTAATGTAATGATAATCAAAGTTGTATATAATATAGTAATTATGTTTTTACCAATTTTTAGATAAATGAATAGAATGTAGTTACCCAAAAAAAAAGCATCCGATAATTCTAAATAAGTTTATTCTGTTGCATGGTTTATGGAATTTACTGGTAGTGGTAGCTCTGGTAAGTAGTGGATAAAATTCTTAAGTTTGTCAAATTTTTAATGCCGAATAGCAGCAATATCAACATTTAATTACTTTGTAATATACCCACAACATAATTAGGAACAATCATTATTATTTTTAAGTACTTCCTAAATAAGTACCATTTTTAAGAACTTCCAAAGTTGAAGTGGTTTCATCCTTTGTTCAGTTTGTAGGACTCCACAGTACGACCAGCCTGAATATTTGACCCAGTTGACTTCTATAAATTCTTTCAACTAATAAAACCCGTTATATAAAAAATTACAGAATTGTTCTGTGACAACTGCTAAAACTTTATATACTTTTTATTTATTATTACTTATATTTATTTTACTAAAATTATCAATCAATGGCTACTATTTTATTTTATAAATAGAATATAAACATTTTGATACATAATATATATCTATTTCGTACATAAATCACTTAAAAAAAATCTTCATTATAAAACTCAATTTATTTCCTTTCATTCATTCAAGTTGAAATATTTAAACAAATTTAAAGTACACTATATTTATCTCTTTTTCTTAAAAAAATTCTTTCAATATGCATTAAATATATTACCAAAATATTTAAAAGTCAGTTAGAATGAAAGAAAGAGACTGATGATATGAAATGAACATGAGTGCAATTTTTTTTTTTTGAAGTTATAATATATGTTTCTCTTTCTTAAAAGTACCTACTATTATTTTTATATTATCTTTTATCATTTGTAAAATAAATTAAAATAATAAAGAATAATGATAATAAAATAAACACAAAATGGTTTTTTGTTTTATTTTTTTTTTTTGTTTTTTATTGACAAACATTATCTTAAAGATTATTTGGATTAAAAGTAAATAATGAAATTTAATTTGATAACAAATGTTTGTGAGTTTGTAAATCATAAGGTCTTCCCAAAAATTTTGTCCACTTTTAAGTAAGATTGATTTTATTTTATAATTTGAATTAATAGGCGCACTTGTATTTTGTATGGAGTTCTAGGTCTCAAATGAACAAAGATTGACCGCACATAGATAAAAAATATTATTGGTCTTTTATAGGATTCTAGGCCTCAAGTAAAGTGCCCTTGAATTTGACTTTGATTAAGAGTATTATAAGCGGTGTTAAGAGTTCTAATACTTTACCCGAAGACTGTGTTAAAGAGTATTTCAGATCTTATAAGGATTTTAACTGAAATTAAAAATTAAAGACTAACCTCAAAATTGATTAAAAGTACCCTAGTTCTAATACAGGATCCTTTGTTAAAAGGAGTAGACATAGGTTTATTGGACCATGGCTTAAGAGTATCACAAATTTAATGTATAGGAATTTAACTTAAATGGAGCAAATAAAGTTTGACCTGAAAATTCATTTAGAATTATAAGGAATATTATAAATGAAATAAGCCCGGGCTATGTCTATATTGATTTAGAGTGTCTCAGATATTTGCCCGATGAAAGCTTAAAGGGAGTTAATCAGGGCTGATTTAAACAATGAGTAAGTACCCTAGATCATACACAAGATCTAATCTTGAATGGAGAAACCAAGAGCTGACCTTAACATTTTATTAAAATATCTCAAATCTTGTGTAGGATTCTAATACAAAAAGAGTAAACAAAATAATAAGTTATTAAGATGTAAGACATCCGCATCAACTTTAAGGTTTTAAAAGGCTTTGATTAACTAATATTTCTTATATCCGGACTCTAAACAGTATCCTACGCTGAGGAACTATTTCTATTCAAGTTTCCAAAAATATTATTAAATAAATCGTAAACTTTGAAAATTATATGCACTTACTTCTAGATAGGAAAGGTTCCAAACTATTGTGAATCTTGTTTATGGATGTTTCACAGCAAGTCTTGAAAGCTAGATTGGAATAGGATGCTACAATTTAACAATAGGCAGGCAATAAGTTTCTTAAAAGAATTTGACAATCACTAATAAATACCTCCAGATCCCCATTCTCGTAACCAAACTGTACATTTGTATTGCAGGTCCTTTGCTTAAATTTAGTTCAAAAAGTTGTGTTTTTGTTGTGTTTAAGTCGCACACTACCCAAAAGAACACCGCATATATTCAATTGACGGATTACGAGATTTTCCATTTCCCTCTTAAAAAAAAGTAGCAAAATATCAGAACCAAAAATTTTAAGAATATTATATCTGATAGATACATTTGGTAGACTCATTTTTTTTTACATAATATTCCAAGTGATATAAATTGGCATAATTGAGTTTACTATTAAGCCAAAAGCTATTAAATTAATGATCTTCTAAGATGAAATCTAAAAGAATTTCAAAACAATAAATACAAAAAAGAAAACCAAGTATTATTTAAACTTGGCATCCATACTTTTGAGTTTTTGACCATTTTGTAAGTTCATTTTGTAAGAAAATTTTTCTAAATTACATAAATTTAGTGGAATTTAGTCAAAAACTTGTTAAAAGATTATGTGAGTGCAATGATTTTTCTAGTAGAAAAAAAAAAAAAAAATACACAAAAAGAAAGAGATAGCATTAACATTTTTTTTTATTATTTTGTAACTGCAAGCGATATTTTCAAATTCTTCTTTACTATGTTTTGGTTCTGATCTTTTATATCTGAAGGAATGACATTTGTACGTGAGTTGAATTTTTATTTAAAAAAAAAAAAAACATTTTCATATTTTATTTTAAATTTTTTTTATACCCGTATGACTATATAGTCCAAGGGTATAATAAATTTGCCATTACGTTTGTGACGCAGAGAAGGAGGGGGGGTATATAGACTCAAGTGTATGGATCGGATCAGAATCGAAAAATAAATCGATTTAGCTATGTATGTCCGTCCGTCCGTCTGTCCGTCTGTCCGTCCGTCTGTCCGTCCGTCCGTGCGTCATCACGATAACTCAAAAAGTAAAGGAGCTAGGATTATAAAATTTTCACAAATTCGTTTTTATGCAAAAAACGGAATCGAGTTTGAAATTCAGCCATTTTGGTCCACGGGTTCGAGTACCTGCCATACAACTTATAATTTTATATGAGCATTACTCTATACCTATGGAAGCTGCGTGTCTGAAATTTTGCCCAAAGTAGTTTAGTATAATGGCCAAAGTTACTGCAAAATTTGGTTGGTCTACTGCAGAGGGTTCGAGTAGCTGCCATACAACTCCTTCTTTTATATGAGCTTTACACTACACCTGATGAAGTTGGGTGTCTAAAATTTTGCCAAAAATAGTTTAGTGTAATGGCCAAAGTTACTGCAAAATTTGGTTGGTCTACTGCAAAGGGTTCTAGTTGCTGCCATACAACTCCTTCTTTTATATGAGCATTACTCTACACCTAATAAAGCTGAATGTTTGAAATTTTGCCAAAAGTAATTAACCGGATGATATAATGTATATGTTACGGTCATACGGGTATCCCAGAGTTGACACAGTCTACTCTACTACACTCTTCCTCGTTTTATATATTTTCAAAAAGGCAAAAGCTTAATAAAATCTGTCCTCTGAGCAACAATAAAAAAATGAAATAATAATCTAGAAAGAGAAGAGAGAGAGAGATGGCAAATAATATAATATCATGCAATCCTTCTAATATTCCATTCGACATTAGAAATAAGAATTATTTTTTTTTATTTAAAGGATTGTTAAATAATATTTACAGTATGAACCTAGATTATTAAAGACATAATCCCATGACCTATCACAATCAAAGAGTACTTTTAAATTGAGAAATTAAATATTATTTAGAAGCTAATGATGCTAAGGATTATTCTAATAACTAAAATTATGTCTTTAAAGTAAGCTCTTCAATTATAAAATCGTAATATTCTACAAAACAAAATTTTTTAATCTCTTCAATAATATTAGATAAGTTAATTTGATTTTACTTACTTTTTTTTCAATAGGTGGCTCAAATTATTACAATTGATCTAGCGAAGTTTCAAGAGTCTTATTGGTAGTGTTAGAGCTTAGATAAGCAAAATAAACCTACTTTGAAACTCAAACTTTCCGAGAAGGCTCTGATTTGAACACAGATTTGGAATATGGTTTTATAAATTGATAGTAAGATGGAAGTTCAGGAATTATTTGTCATTCCAGGAAGCATACCACAGTACATATCAAAATATCAAAATAAAATTTTGTAGTACCAGTACTTACCAATACCAACCAGTAAATTACCGGTACTTACCAGTACATAACAAATACTACCAATATTTACAAGTAATACCAGTACTTACCAGTATTCCCACAGTATCAACCAGTATTGATACACGGTTAGATAGACCGCGACTAGTAATGATATTGGTGTTACCACTAGTAAGTACTGGTACTGGTAATGTACTGGTTTGTTCTGGTAAGTACTTTTAGTAGCATGCTTATTGGTAAATACTGGAAGTACTGGTTAAGTACCAATAAGTACTTGTTGTATTGGTTAAGTACTTGTAAGTACTTGTAATGTACTGATTGATATTGTTTATGTACTGTCAAAGTAATTGTGTATTTTCCAGTACAAATAACAATACTTATTTTTCCCAGTATCGGAACTGGTACTTGACTTGTATGGTACTTGAAAAACACCAGTTCTGATTATAATAGTTTCCAAAAAAATATACAAGTACTGTAAATTTAATTTCAAATTAAACCAATATCAAATGTCAAAACTTTTTCAATTCAATATTTTTCAAAACTCAAAATTTATTTAAACATCAATTGCAGAACTCAATAACAACTACAGATAAAAATATCCATGTATCATTTGATTACAATCTTGTTCTTAAACTTTTAAATATTCATATGATCATAGTCCATGACCTTAAGTTCAAAATCTTAGTAAAAGGAAAGGTACAATCATATAGAATAAAATGTTTAAATCATTTTGTAAAAGACTTGTAAAAAAAGAACTCACTCCCTTCGTTACATAATATCAATCATATCCATAATACATTCTTACATTTCAGATTCATCAACCAAAATGTTCGTGTATATTCGTATAAGAAATGAATATTTTGTTTCCCTATTACTAACATTTATATTACAATCGCTTTGTCCTTTTCTAAAACATTCTTTTGAATTGATTCCATTTTATTCAAATGTTCTTGCACTTAATGAATATATGTTTTTTCCATCTATATGTACACACTCTACTTAGTAGTCAATATGTGTATTTAAACTTCAGGTTCGAGTTTAAATTATGTACGTGCAATTTTTGAAATCTGTGTTAAAAAAAAAGTTCTGTGCTGTGTGCAATATTGAACAAAAATACAAAGTACATATTGTGTTTGTTTTGATTCTTATCTTTCCTATGGTTTCTTTATCTTAAAGAAATTCAGAATGATATTTGAAAACTATATTGTATTTAAGAAAATTTTGAAGCACGGGAAATTGCAGTTGACTAAATGCAATTTTCATGCAGATTCACTTTAAGGGCACTATGCGAACACTTTACAATTTAAGATTCTATTAGTATCAGCTTTAAACTAATGGTGCAGGGTCAATGTTTATAAACCTATACGTCAGAATAATCTCTCAGATACTTTGACTCAATGCAATATCAATTAGCTAATTCTAGAGTTTATGTGGGGAATATGGAATTAAAGAACAAGCATGACCGAAAAAACACTGTTAGAGCAGCTGCATAATAAGATGATAGGAAAATTCGATTGGCGAAAAAGCTCTTGGAATTGGAAGTCTCGCGGAAAAAGAAGTATAAGTAAACTCAGAAAAAGTTGGAAAAGCCCAATGGAAATGCATGCAAAGGATTGGCTGATACCACATATATCGGCTAATAAATATATAAAAGAAGCTTAAAAATTACACAAGTACAAAGCATCTTTAGGTTTTTAAAGCAATTTAAATTACTATGGAATTCTAAAAAAACCTTTAAGAGATTAAATGATTGTCATAAGAAGTGAACTACAATCCAGATCTGATTCAGATTACAATTTGTTCATCAAAAGTCAACCCATATCATTTTCTAAAAAATTTTGAAATAATTTTGAAAAATCTAAATTCAAAACTATGGGTCAAAAATATTTTGAAATATTGAAAAGTTCAAAAAATTTAAGAACAAAAAACTTTAAATAGAATATCATCGTCATATTAAGATGAAGGACAACGTTGATTATAGAATCTCTTAAGAAAATTATTTAAAAAAAAAATCTTAAAAGAATATTTTAATATAAGTTTAAATTTAATTTATATGTTAGAAAATCAACGCATCTCCAAATTAAATTTATTTCTAAAACAAAAATTTAGAAAATAAATGCATGCATCCGGTGTAGGATTTTATGCATGCATGCATTTCGACAAACAGTACTTGAACAGCTGATTTAAGTCTTCAAGAACATTAGTTTTAAATCCTTTAAGTAAACTTTAATTTATTTTAGTAAAATGTTGTTGAAGAAGAAAAGAATATTGGATACAAAGTTAAAATTTATATTAAAGAACTATAATTAAAAAAATGGTAGACAGCTGCTGTCAACTGTACATTTAACAAAGAGGTAATAATATTGAAAGTTTAATATTAAAAGAAGAATAAACTAATTTACGTGATTCAGTTATTAAAATATCAAAGAACAGCCTTAATGACTTTAAAATGGTATTTAATTTTTAGTGGTAGACATTTATTTGAAGTAATTGTCAAAACGACAGTTGTCACAGTTAAGTTGAAATACGAAAAAATTTGGCATTAGTCCAAACCGTTTTACAATTTAGTGTCTTGAATATTGACATGAATTTTCAGCATCACGACCTAAAATTTTATAACGGTATTTTTAATATTTAAATTTTGTACATTCTTATAGTTTTAGTTAATTAGTTACGTTAATTGTAATAAAATCATATTTTAGTTTAGAAGGAAGCCCTAAGTTGATGCAACCGACTTACTACAAACTTACTCTTGAAAAATTGGATTTAAATATAATACCTAGTAGAAATTTTAATATAAAATCAAAAGAACAAAAGTTTTTATTATTTCCTTAATTACACAATTTTGCAGCTTCGTTTGATTTTGGAACGCTCGTTACCATTGCACGAATCATTGGTCCATTCTATCTCAGAATTCAGGAACATTGAAAATGTAGAACAGAACTACTTTATATCAAATTTCAAGAATCTAGATTAAATAATTTCGAAGATATGCTGGTTAGGTCTAGTGAGGCGTGGCCAGCTTTCTGAACGATTACTATAATTCCTCTAAAATTTCGGCAACTAAAAGGAGACAAAACACAACACACTTGTGCCATATTTGAAATTTCTCAATTGACTTTATTAATTTCGAAGAAATGCTTTCCATATCTAGCTGCTAAGTCGATTTTTTGCTTCTGATGATTGCAAACTTATCTTATTAATTTTATTTAAATTAACTATTACTAAAAATCTTAATATAATTAGACTTACAAAAAACAACGAATCCTAGGAACCCTTAAGCTTATTTGCATGTTAAAGAGACTTCTACTTATCAAGAAAAAATATTCCTAAATCACTTCAGAATATAATTTGGAACCAAAAAAATCCTTACAAAAGAAAATTTAAAGTTTATCGCAGCTGCTACTGGAACAACAGAGTAAATAGATGTTCTTAAAGAAAATTACTATTCAAATTCTAACGGCGACTTCAATGATTAATTGATAGATTAAATTTTTCCTTAACTTATTTTTGGTTAAATTTAATATTGTGTCAAGGTAAAATATTCCAGTTATATTTTTCTTTTATTTTTTCTTATCAATGTTCTCCTACCAACTAATAAATTTTGTTTTGATAGAGGGTTTCCTATCATTCTAATATAAATTATTGTACAGAGATTTGAAAAAAAGTATAAATTGTAACGAATCAATCAATTAACTAGTGACCGTAACATTCCAAAAACAAAAGAGAAATAAAAAATGTACTAAATAAGTCTATTAGTTGATATTTGTACTTAAGTGACCCAAGCTTAAAATCATTAAAGAAGAGTTTTTTTGTATCTTAAAAGCAACTGATATTTAAATGGTATTTAACTTTTAATTCGGCATTCTAGGAAGCAAAGATTGTGCATGCATCATTATTGGTTTTCTATTTATTGTATCTTTCAAAGATTTCTGACCTCCATCATTTACAAAAAAAGTTATTTTCCTTTGGGTTGGAAAAATGGTTCTCTAATAAATCAGTTGTGGATAATTTACCACAACAAAATTAAAAGAAGAGATTCTATTTCTTTTTATTCCTTCGAGCTTAAAATGTCAAGGTGTCAATTCTAAAATGGAACAGAAACAAAAGTTCTTTTCTAAATATTTTTTTTTTTTTTATTGTTGTTTTCTTCAGTCGCTACCAGCAGACTTTTGTAAATGGTAAACTTAATTGAAATAATAGTGTACAAAAAAATTAAATAGTAAACGCCATTTGACAGTGTTTGACCCCTTTTGTAATTCTTAATTAAGATCAAATGTTTTTAGTGTTTCAATTTGCACCAAAAAAAACACGTGATGTTTTTAGTAGTGATTATGACATCACAAGTGTACTAATAAATATTTCATTAGGATTTAACCTTCAAAAAATAATGCATTTAACAAGGGAGCGTCTTTGGGTAAACTAGATGTGAACGCTTGATTGGTACTTGTTCAACGTAAGATTTATTTTATATTGGTTTGCTCCTTCATTATTAACTTTATTAACGGTCAGGAGGTGTTGATAGCTTTGTTCAGAAAGAGGTTTCAGTCAGGGCTGCAAATCCGCGAAATATCAGGTTCAGTGTCAGGTTCAAGTTCAAGGTTTGACATGGAAAATTTAGGTTGATTTGATATGAGTTCGGAGCCTTGACAACATTTTCGCAATAATGGTTCAATAATGTTTTTTCTATCAAAATACTAGGGCTTCCAGCACTATTTCAAACTGTGCATACAAATTTATTGAAAATAAATCGACATCGACATAGAAAAAGTTGTTGGACTTTAAAAATTTGATGTTTTTTTCAAAACTACCGGACCTTATCTCACAAAATGAATATTTTTAAAAATTCAAAGTATTTGAATGAAATAAATGACGACCAGCAAATAAGTAATAAGACTTGCTCTACACTTGCATGTGCAGGAGGAATAGCTAATATTTTTTGAACAGCTTCATATTGTAAAAGTGGCGTGCTTAGATAATTAAGGGAAAGAACCCATAAATTCCAAACTCATTTCTGGTGACATTATTTAATTGGACTTATCAACGTTTTTCCTGCGCGTATGTTTAAGTTATCGTCTTCGCTTGCCATATTTTTTTTAAATTCTCTCTAAAATTCCATTTCTTTTCTGGAAGAACTGAAACTAGAACTAATTATATTGACATTCGTATTTCAAAAAAATTTGTGAACCTGAACCAAGCTTTTAAATAGCTTCGTAAAAATACTTTGTTTGGAGATAGTTTCCTGTTCAGATTCAAATGCGGTATGAAACTCTAGGTTCAATTAGTTCTTGAATAGATTAAATCCCTGCTTTTTATAAATTTCCTCTAGCATAACACTATTGATGTAGTTTATATTTGTTTAGAAGCATTAAACGACCAAAATAAGAGGTTTTTGAAACTTTAACATTAGGTGGAGTTCTCTACCTGTATTTACTATTAACATAAAGATTGATGTCTCCGTATTATAAAGAGGTGAAAATTTGTTAAAGTTCATATCTATACAATAGGGTTATGTAGGGTTATATAGGGTTACAGTACTTCTGTAATTCTGGTCAAGTTAGATTTTTTAAAGGAATCGAAAACTATACCCAAATGACATGACGATGAACTGGATGCTATGATAAAAAAAACCCTTCCCAGGAAATTATTTTAAACTTAAATTTATAAAATTAAAAAAATTATAAATTGTACCTTAATCATAGTTACATTGTAATAATATTTACTTTGAAATTTGATTATATTTCCAATAAAATAAATTTACTAAAGAGGGGTTAAAATAAAACTATTCCCATTTTGATCTTAACTTTTTAAATTATAATAGTTCTTTTGAAGTATCTATTATTTAACACTAAAAACACTTCAAAATGTAATTTATTAACAATATATCTACAATTTTTTTTATATTTTTTTAACCACAAAATCATTTGAATATATAATTACATCGTAACAGCCTTTTTTAACCCCTTTTTATTAGTAGTATTTGTGGTTTTTCACACAAATAAATGTAAAAAACAGATTTAAATTGTGGTTTTAACACTTTTTGTTGCTTTTTTTTAAAGGCCGTCTTCAAAGGAATTCCTGTTTAATAAAAAAGGGCATTTATTTATAAAAAAAAAAAATATCCAATTTAAAACCACAACTACTTGTCAATCTTTATTTAAATTTCCAAACAATTTACTAAACACTTATACTAAATATAATTAATCTAAATAATTACTAGTTATGCACACTTAACCATTATGCCTTTCAACTTTCAATCATGATTTTCAAATAAATGTAATAAAATTTTTATCAAAAATCAAAATCTAATCACAATTTACCCACAAAATACTAATTAAAAAATTATTTTTAAATTAGATTTGTGCAAAGAAATCTTAAATCTAAAAATGGAATTCTAGAAAATTCCACAATATAAAACCGTGCTTCAATAATGGTTTCCAATTAAAATAATTAAAAAAAGTTAACGGTAATTCCTCTTGGATGATTAAAAAATACAAAAATAAAATTATTATTTTTTTTTTAATTTAATTCTTCTAAGTATTAAGAAGAAAATCCATCAGTTTTTTTCCCCCAAAATTACTATAATAAATCCCCAATAAACTAATGTCTTTGTTTTTATACCCTACACCTATAGAATAGGTAAAGGGGTATATTAACTTTGGTATGGTGTTTGTAACCACCTAAAGGAAGCGAGCTAGATATGGAAAAGTATATATATTTGTGATCAGCGTGACCGCCTTAGTCGATATAGCCATGTCCGTCCGTCCGTCCGTCCGTCCGTCCGTCCGTCCGTAGGCACGATAACTCAAAAAATAATGGAGCTATCTTGATGAAATTTTAACTGTAGGTTACTAGGACTGAAAGTACGGCGGGGATTGCATATGGGCGAAATCGGCCCATGGGTTTGGATTCTGGACCTTTTAATCGGTTTCAGGGCTAACGAACAAATATAAAAAATCACGATAACTCAACAACTAATGACGCTATCTTCATAAAATTTGTGCTGTAGGTTACTAGTAATGAAACTACTTCGGGAATTGCGTAAGGTCGGCATTGGACCAATGGTTCGGAACCTAGAACTTTTTGATCGAATTTAGGCCAAACGAGCATAATTCCGAAACCAATGAAGATAGAACCTCCAAATTTAGTATCAGGGTGTCCCTTCCTATTTCCTAGGTGTCTTGTGAATTTGGTTCCCATTGGAGTAGTGGGTCGGGGACCAGCCACACATTTCCGAAGACCTTAAAGCATATCTTTAAAATTAATAAAGATAACAACTTGAAAAAATGTAGAAGCTTCCAATTTGTCACAAGGGTGTTCTTTACTATCTCTTGCGTGTTCCCCTAATTTGGGATCAATTGGAGTGGTGGTTCTGTACCCCTCTCAGACCTCCCAAGTTTTAAGGCTTATAATCGAAATTACTAAAAATAGTTACTTAAAATTAGGATAGACCGTTCAAATTGTGTACAAGGGTTAACTAGTACTATAAGTACAGCGCGGACTATATAAGGGCGAAATCAGCCTAACGGTTCGGATTCCGGACCTTTTAATCGATGTCAGGGCTAAGGAACATATATAAAAAATCACGATAACTCAACAACAAATAAGGCTATCTTCATGAAATTTGTGCTGTAGGTTATTGGCAGCGAAACTACGGCGGTGATTACGTACGCTGAGGATTGGACAATGGGTTCGGAACTTAGAACTTTTTGATCGAATTTAGGCCAAACGAGCATAATTCCGAAACCAATGAAGATAGAACCTTCAAATTTGGTATCAGGGTGTCCCTTCCTATTTCGTAAGTGTCTTTGAAATTTGGGCCCCATTGGAGTAGTGGATCGGGGACCAGCCACTCAGTTCTTAGGCCCTTAAAGCATATTTTCGAAATTAATAAAGATAGTAACTTGAAACAAATGTAGAAGCTTCCAATTTGCCACAAGGGTGTTCTTTACTATTTCTTGCGTGCCCCCCTAATTTGGGATCAATTGGAGTGGTGGTTCAGAACCTCTCTTATACCCCCCAATGTGTAAAAGCTTATCATCGAAATTAATAAAACTAGTAACTTAAAATTAAGATAGAGCGTTCCAATTGTGTACAAGGGTTAACTAGTATTGAAAGTATGACGGGACTGCATATGGATGAAATCGTACCATAATTTCGGGTCCTGGAACCCTTGAAAAGTTCAAGGACTAACAAACATATATCTTACAAACACCATAACTCAAAAAAAAATGCCGGTATTTTGATGAAATTTAACAGTAGGTTACTAGTAATGAAAGTACCATGGGAATTGGTCGTGGTCAAGTTTAATTTCGAAGCCAAAGAATATATTTCCTATGTCCTATGTGTCTCCGAAATCTAGACTTAATTGTAGTGGTTCAGCTATGTTCAATGGTACTTGCTGCATTTATGTAAAATTTATTTTTATATTTAAATGAATTATATGAAAAGGTGTAAACTTTTAATTGTATTTTAGAAATACATTTATTGAATATTTTGCGTTTATAAGCTTTTCTATTAGGTGTATAAACTAACCATTTAAAATAATTGCAATTTTTAAAAATTTGTATTATTAAATATATTATGCTTTGATTATCTTTTTATCACAAAATTTAATAATTAGAATTTTTTCATTTTGTAATTGAATTGGAATAAATATATTTTCATTTATTTCAAGTTTTTTTGTTTTTTAATATTTTTAAATAGATAAATTAGTAAGAATTTGTAGTATTTTTTAATAGATAGGGTAATTAGAAAATGTTTTTAGTATTATACAGTTAATTTGGTTAGCTATGTCTTACGATCAAATTAATAACAGCTTCTATGGTGTTAAAATGACTTATGGATATATCCTTAAATTTGAACCAAATAGGTGTAGGGTATTTCTAAGTCGGTTGCACCGACTGACTGTTTCTTTACTTGTTTTTTGTTTTTTTGTTTTTTTAATTTTAGTTTTCCTTTGAAATTCTTTTACCTTTTACCTTAACCACAAAAATCTCCCCTTCCTTTTTGGAAAAATACAAAATTAAGGAATAAATAACCAACATGTAAAAAAAAAAACCTTGAATTTACCATTTTGAATTTTAATCCCTTAATCTGTTCTTCTGATTATTTTCCAAAATTTTTTGAATTATTTAAAATTCATAAAATGAAAAATTCTTTTTAATGTTTTTTTTGTGTACGCGGTATTTTCAAATTTTACAACAAAAGCACCATAAATACCTTTTCTCATCTCAAATTGCAACATTTCAAATAAAATAACGGTACTTTATACCGGTTAAATTATTTAATTCTTTGAAATAAAACAAAAAAATAAAACCGTTATAATTCCATTTTAAATTCGAAGTGATTTACTTGGAGCTTTATAGCAAATTTCCAAAAAAAATTTTGAAAAAGCTGTGCATGCTTTATCTTGTCCGTCCGTCCCTCCGTCCGCCCGTCTGTATGTTTATCAAAAGGGTTTGAAAGCGGGCAAGTATTACAAAAAAATTAATTTCATGAGAGAACTATTTTCTGAAGATCCAACACTACCGGAGTTACAGCATCCCTGAATTCTGAGACAGCCCTACATACAAAATTATCATGACAAAAGTTTTCTAACAAATATTTGAAATCTGGAAACGCCAAACTAGCTGTTTTTATGAGCTTTCCAAATATATGTAGCTCAGAAGTATATGTTTGCCATACGGTATACGATTGGCCATAGTTTAGAGGTATGCCATACGGTTCTAAAAAATTAGTAGAGGTATTATAAATATTTTTCAGTACTACCCAAAATTTATTATGGAACCAATTGCTTAATTAGGAAAATGTGATTTTACGGTATTTTTGTAAAATTCTTGAGAACTTATGTTTCAAGTTAGAAACGTTTGAAATCAGGAAAGGAGGTAGATTTTAAAATATGTAAGAAGTTAAGAAAGTATAGCCCTCAGTTTAGGCACTGTATGGAGTCAAAATTTAAAAATTCGCAAACTTTTAAAAACATGTAACTTATAATCGGCAGTCATTAACTTTTTTAATGTAGTTAATATGCAAAAAATATAGAGCTCCATACAATATAGTTCGAAAATGTGTAACAGGTTTTTTTAATAACATAGAGTTTAATTAGAACTGTAAAAAGTGTATCTTGATGAAATTCTAAAAATTAGAGGTATTATAACCATTTGTCAATACCACCCAAAAGTAATTATGGAACAAATTGTTTAATTTTGAAAATGTACTTTTTTAAAGGCATTTGATATTTTTCATTACTGGTTTTTATTTAATTATATTTTGTGTTTAAATTAAAAGAACAAAATCAAAAAAAATTTACTTAATGTTACTTAATGTTCCAAACAAAAGTTTATGTTATATATGTATATTTACAAACAAAATTTTCCCGAATCTTTAAACATAATTAAACTCGACTTAAATTTAATTAAAAAATTGAAATTTACTTAAAAATTAAAATTTTTTTTTTAAAAACCTAAAAAGGGGGAACAAAATTTTGTTTATAATTAATGTGTAAGAAAGAGACAAAGAGTTTAGAATTCGTTTACAGTATGGTGGGCTATTAAACAGTTTTCAAGTTGGAACATTATTTACTATTTATTCATTCAGATTAGGATGTAAATTTGAGTATAAGTTATAATACTATAATAAGTACGTTCTTAAGGCGGAAAAAGGGCGTAATAGGTCCAATTTATAAAATTTTTCAAAAACAATTGTAAA
This sequence comes from Dolichopus griseipennis, assembly GCA_963082915.1. Lineage (NCBI taxonomy): Eukaryota > Metazoa > Arthropoda > Insecta > Diptera > Dolichopodidae > Dolichopus > Dolichopus griseipennis. Next base: position 26,024,925 of record OY720443.1, read on the forward strand.
AACAAATAGACCCCCTCCCCTTTCTCCGCCAAAGAGAATCTGCTATTGAATTTTATTGTTTAATTTGACAGGCAGAATAAATTATTTATTTTTAAATACAAAATGTATTTCGCCCTCAACTTGCAGACTGCTTCTCATACTCGATTAGGACACTATTACATGTTTTACTTATATCCATAACTTAAAAGTATATAAACAAAAAACTAAAGATAACTTAATTTAAATATGTTGTAAATTAGCGTTTGTACCATGAATCTTATAAACCCCGTATATTTCTAATTTATTTATATAATCTTTTGTGGAAAAAGCCTGCAATTTAATTAGTTATTTCTACTACTTAACAACTAAATCAATATTAAATTTTCTCTAAAGCATTCGATAAAGGAAGCCATTTTGTATTAATGGCTATGGTTTGAATCATAAGGGAATACCCGTTTTGTGATTGTTAGTCTCAGGTAAATATCAAAGTCCCAAGTTTAAACATTTTATTTATGTTTTATATAATTTTAATCTGACCAATAGTTTAGTGGTATAGACGTGCCTCATGCAGGAGGTCTCGGGTTCAAATCCTGGCCAAATCATATCTATTAAAAAAATATAGTAAAATTGTAAAATTATATCGTAATAGTTAATATCGTAATATAAGATAGGATTTAATATAAATATGTAAATAACTCTTACGTAGGATAATAGATGGCGCACAAAGTTAACATTTGTGGATTCATAATCTTACACCAAAGCTACAACTGAGTAATCAACGGCTTAGTGAATGTAACGCTTAAAGAAACTGAAGCTTAATCCAAATTGACTAGGTAGATTCCCTATACTCGCCCTATACTAAAAGGAGTGAAAAGGGCAAAAAAAATATATATATAATTTTACAATAACTAGAAATTCGAGTAATGAACGTTTTCCGTAAAATAAATGATTTAGAAACCAGATGCTAAGAAAAAACCACTTTGTGAATTTCCTGTGGTTCTTGAAGCAAAGAGCAATCATCAAAGGAAATTAAATAATTATTATAACAGAAGGCAATTATTTCACCCAAATTATTAATTTATTTGTTTTAACTTTTTTGAAGTATAACTGTTTCTTGTTAACTTAGCTAGAATTAACATCAGTTTAAACGGATTTGCACAAATGTTATTCGTAACTAATTGAATTGAAACAATTATGAGATTATTCAAATATAAACAGACAGAAAACAAAGAACTCTTGCAATAATAAACTCTGCAGAACTATAAAAACAAATTTTATTTATTGAAACAATAAAACTAAAATTCTCTTATAAAATTTTCAATTATTTAAAAAAAAATCGATTCAATGCAACATAATCTACAATATCATACAACAATCTAAAATTGAAATATAAATGCATTTATAACATTGAAAATTTAAATTTTTCTTTTATCTCACTCTGACTTTTTTCTTCTTCTAATTTTAAATGAAATATAACGGTTAAACAATAAAATTAAACCGTTGATCATAATAATAAAATACTGATGAGAGCATTGAAACACTACGATATCCCAGTAAAAATGTTAAACAAAAGTCCTTTGTGTATATTTTCTTTCACATAATATAATTTTGTGTGTGGGTGTTTTTGTTTTTGTAGATAACAGGATTTTTTCAACTAATTTTTTTTTTTTGAAACAAAACAAAAACCGTTAGTTTTCTAAACACTAAAATTTATTATGTGTGTAGTTTTAAATTTGAATATATACAGTACGCTATTATTTTGAAAATTGGTCTCTAAGGAACTGAACTTATGCATATGTATATATTAGGTGCAGGGTCAGTACTCCCAGGGTCATAAGTCCCTTAGGGACTTATGACTCACTTAGTGGGTCATAAGTCCCTAAGGGACTTATGACCCACTTAAAAATTTTTAGGTGGGACATAAGTCCCTTTACAAGTGGGTCATAAGTCCCTTTATTAAATTATTAGTTCCTTTAGGGACTTATGACCCACTAAGTGAGTCATAACTCCCTTTTTTAAATTTTGAGTTATAAAATCATATAACTTAAATTGTGTGATTGAGTGTAATATATGAAAGTCGAAATTTTGAAATAATTTCTGAAAGTCTTTTCTGATCTTTATAATTTAAAGTATGATAATATAAAAATATATGTAAGTAAAATATTAGATGTACAACAATATGTATTTATATATTTATCTATGCGAAATACTATATATTAGGAAGCATATTTGGGTTTGTTAAAAATCGAAGTTTACCCTTTTTCCAGAATATTTATAAATTCATGTATGAAAAATTTGGTTATAAAATCAGGATTGCCCTTTTTTTCAAAATCTTTATATATCTCTACTTCATTTTCTAATAAAAAATAATTAAATAAACTAAAATAATTTAAAATCAAGTAATAGAGTAAATAACAACAAATTGTTATTGTCATAATTTTTATCAGTAAAACTTACTGCAGGTGCAAATAAATTTATATTATTTTATATTTTTTCAAAAACAAAACAATTATTAGTGGCGTAGCATTTTATAAGTTGAAGGTATATAATGTAATTTCATACTTTTTACAATTACACTTTTTTCCTTTTTTATTAAAGATGAACTCCAATAACAAAAATATTATTAAAAGAAAAAAATTAGATGCTATGAAAAAATTTCTAAATAAGATGGATATAACGGACTTTTCAAAAGTACCAGACCATATTGTGGAAGCTTTTTTTGAAAAGGCAAGCTATAAGTCAAGAATGCTTGTTACTGTCTTTGCTTTTGTTAATGGTATAAACATAAACCAATTATTTGAACTTTTGAAAAAAAAATTATTAACAAAAGAGGACAAAACAAAAATAATATATTTATTCAACGCTTTGAAAAATCCCGTATTTTCTTATAAATATTATAGTTATAATGTAATACGGAATTTAATAATTTTTTGTAATGGTGATATTCGTCGATATGGTAAAAGAATTGAAAAAATAGCTTTTTAAAATGTAGTTTATATGTAAAATTTTGTTTTTTTCTTTATTTTGGAAAAAGGGAATACCCTAGTTTCTAATCCAACTGCAAAATATGTGCTAATTATTTTTGAAATTATAGTTCAAGAGACTCTGTATATATCGTACCCGTCACTCATGTTGCTGTTATTTTATATAATATAAAGTAGAAAAATATATTATATTCTCAACATTGAAATGTATAAGTAGTGTTTCTTTTCTATAAAGCTTCTACATAACTTCTTGCAGTTCAGTTCTAATTTTGTAGTGCAGTTTAAAAGTAAAAGTAAAAGAAATAAATTAAATAAAAATAATTATTTTTAATTCATAATTTAAATTAAAATATGGATAATAATACGGATAATGACAATAATTGTTTTGAGGTTCTTCAGGGATTTAGAAAAAACAGTCAAATAATTTATGTGCCTGCTGAAAAACAACTATATATTAAAAAATCGAAACAAAAAGAAAACATTTTTCGGTGTATATGCTACAATAATAACACAAGGCATTGTAAGGCCAGTATAATAATTGACTTTGAGAATAATACAATTATAAAAAAAAATGAAACTTTGCATCCTCACTTTTATGCAGAAGATACAAGAAATAAAATGAAATTAATTAATTCAATGAAAAATGATTCTAAATCCGTCACAACGTCTTTGAAAAGACAATATTCAGCTAGAGAAATTTTTGATGTAAACCGACAAAATAATCCTACTGCAGCGAATTTGATACAATTTAAAACAATTAAAAGATCTATAAATAGAATTAAGAGTGAAGCACTTCCGAAACCACCAACAACTCCAACTGAAATTAAACAAATTTTTGAAGAAAATGAAATTGTATAAAATTGTTAATAAAAATATAATTAAAATTAATATGTATTTGTTTTAATATTACTACCTTTCAGCTGAGAACTGTAAAAGGGAGTTATGACCCACCACGGTGAGTCAAAACTCCCTAGGGTCATAAGTCCCTTAGGGACTTATGACCCACTTTAATGAGTCATAAGTCCCTTAGGGAGTTATGACCCACTAAGTGGGTCATAAGTCCCTAAGGGACTTATGACCCTGGGAGTACTGACCCTGCACCATATATTATATATATTTATATGCAAATGTATATTACGTTTGTCTTCTTCCATTGTATATAATAGACAAAAACGCTGGAAAAAAAAACAACTAAAACAATTTTCTGGTAAATTTATGCTAAACTAAATTTTCCTTGGAAAATTTAAATGTTGCATATCTACACAATAAGAATTTGAGTGGGTGGAAATTTAAAATATAACTATTATAATATTTTTTCAACTTAACTCACTAAGGGTTTAAAACTCTTAATATATGGAAAATCAAAACAAAATATAAATGAAAATTTATATACATATATATAGAATAGATGAATTTTAAAAATTTATTATAGTTTTAGTTTTATATAATACTCTAGTATATCTAAGTAGGTATAGGGGGTATTTTGACTTTCTAATATAATCAAGAGGATGCAGCGCGACTTTGTCAGTTGATCAGCGCTACTTAATGAGTTTTTTTAACGATTTAATATTAATCTTGTAAGCTAGTAAAACTATCTTTATGAGTATTATATTGAAGATTATTAATTATTAAGTAACGCGAGAAATGGCATCTGGAAATAATTGAAACATGGGTTGGGATTCTGAAATCTTCTGAAGTAGCTCAAACGAGCACTTTTACAAATTCAGTCAAAATTGAAGATTTAGTCCGGTGCAAAGGTATTCTGTCACTTTATTATGTCCAAGACATCTTGGTTAAAAACTCCCATCACGAAACACTAAAGTGCAATAGTACAAAACGCCAATAATTCCAGTTCTGCTCTACGGTTCAGAATCGTGAATACTGCCAAAAGCAAGTGAGCCAGCATTAAATATTTTTAAAAGATATATTTTATATAAAGGCGGAGAAAAACAGAGAACTGTATATAATGACGTTAATGTAGTCACGAAAGTCAAAATCAGGCGACTTCATTATGTCAAGTGGATATTTAAAGCTATACCACAAGCAAGGCGACCTTGAGGAAAACTGAACCACCATTAGAGAGATGAGACAGCAACAGATTTAAAAATAATTGCACATCACCAATTGGAGGAGATCTGCACAAAGCCGAGAAGAGTGGAAGAAGGTATTACATCAAACCGAGAACTTCCACTCCAAAGTATTTCAACTTTATGGTTTGTAGTACCTAAAAAGCAAGAAAATTACCACGTTTTACTTATAGTAACCCTTAACTATATAGTTATGGGCTCTGAGTTTTCTATTAAATATTGCATTATTATATTATTAAACCAAAGAATGCAAATGCTCTGGTGCAGTCTCACATATTCCCAAAGATTCATTAAGATGTCTTCTAATAAAAAAATTTTATGGATCCAATATAATTTCCATTGAAAATAATATACAAAAAATTAATACATATCCCTAATCAGGTGTCATGAAGTGTTCTTTTATATTTTAGTGAAATGAAATTAAATATCTAGTTAGTAACGCATAATATATGTTATAAAATATGAAAATGTATGAGGCAAATATACAGATAAAAATATGATGGTTTAGAAATAATATACTTTTGAGGGTAAGTATAATAGAATTATAATTAAATAGTTTAAAAGAATAATTAGCAGTTATAGGTGAAGTTTATAACTTCAAGAACCATTTAATAAAAATTCAAAAAAAAAAAACACAAAACTTAAAACTCAAAATAGCGTAAAGAGCACAGATTTTCTACAATGAAACATATACTGTAAGTTGATCTGTAAAAGATATAATCTTTGGAATGAGGTATTATTATAATATACCACGGTGCATAATATACACGAGGAATATACTCAAAACTTTTTTCAAACTTTTCATATAGTTTCAATATTTAAAACATTCTTAAAAGAGCAAACATTAAGAAAGATTAGTTAAAATTTAATAAATAAAATTGTTTTCTTTAAAAATCGTATTATTATTAAAAAAACTTAAACTTGCAGATCTGAAATAAAACTTTTTCAAAGAAAACTTACACTCTTTTAAAAAATAACAATTGAAAAAGTTATTTATTAAAGATTAGAGATATTTTATTATAAACAAAAGTTTAAATATTATCTTAATTAAAATTATTTAAGTAGATTTAAATGAATCTATTTAATTCAATTATAAGTTAATTTAAATAAAACATATTAACAGAATATAAAATATTTAAAAATGATTCATTGAACAAGTTTTACGAATTGTGTAATTTATAATAGAAGTTTTATTCTCTTCTATATCTTGTTATACAAGAGACAGTGGAATGCTTCGAAGACACCCATTAAGACTATGCGTAGTTTCTTTGAGGGACTTTACCACACTGTATACACACTCTTTTTGGTTCAAACTTTAGGGTGGAACCTGTGATACCAATGTTAAGTTTGATTTTGAGGAACCGGATATGGAATCATTTTTGGGAATTAGAATACAATACAAAGTTCGAAAATCCAACTTAATTAGATCATGATGTATATGTAGAGCAGTTATTCAAACTTTTCGCTATACAATTTTAATAACAGACTTCTGCCAAAATTTTACAGACTCAGCTTTATTATGCTAAGTGTTCATGTAAAATGTTTTATATTTAAGTAATCGACTGGTTTGAACGGACACTTATTGCTAATTAATTTTTCCTTCAAATTTAATTAACAGACCTTAGTAATAAACAACAACCTTAGAGATAGATATATAAGAAAGAAATATCGGTAGATACTGTAAGCATTTCTGCATAATATTTAGTAAATCATTTCTACATTATTATAATATTACAAATTCTTGCATATCTTGAGGCGTTTGAATTTAAAATTGAAAATTTTCATCAAAAGTGCATTCAAATAATTCGAACAAATTTATGATAATATTAAAAAGATTTTTTGAAAATTTTGATAAAATTAAATTATTTCAATTTATTCAATATTATAAAATCTGAAATTATTCTTTATTTCTTGCATATATTTTTGTGATGATAAAATTTTGGTGAATTTTAAAGCGTGCTAGAATTCATGAATGAACTTCAAACATGAAAAACATATTTTTTTAGGATGGTTATCTACTGTGAATGCAAAATATACTGAATTTATGAAAAAATTCCCACACTAAACTATTATCAACAATATTGTAGTTTAAAAAAAAAATAGTGCCACAAAGTATGCAATTAATAAATTTATTTTGAACAGTTTTTTTATTTTTATTCTGAGTGCCTCGGCCATAGATTACAAACAGGATGAAAGCAAAAGATACCTATATTAAAAAAATATTTTGGTCGAACCCAAAAGTTTAACCCAAGTGTACTATGATTCCAGCAATCTCTATGGCAACCATTCTTAGTTTTGTTCCAAGAAATCTCAAAGTATTTCTATCAGGACTAGATCGATACTTGTAATAGTTTCTAATAATTTTATATTACCCGTGACTTAATCTGCTTGCACGGGATTTATATCCTATTTAACAAGAATTCCTTGTGCTTGGAGATATTTTTTATAATTTTTAAGTTTTGCATACCTACTGTGTTTTTTGACTTACCTGAATAAAAATTCCATATTTTGTATTTTAACAGATTTAAGTTTTTATTCATCTTACATTAAGTAGTCTTTTATGTAAATGGAATAATAATTAAAACGTATTTTTACCTGACTGTAAAATATTTAATAATTTTCTGGTCAAAAACGTGAATCCTTTTTTAATTCTGAAACATCAAGTGATATCACACTAAAATCCGTACAGAATTGACCAAGTGAATTCCTACAAAAAGTGTAAATCAATATCATGACATCAATATTAATGAAATTTTTAATTATTGCCATATTACTTAATTTTTTTTCCAATTCAACCAATGCTCCACCAATTTCATTAAATATGAATTTAATCCTAATTAAACAATGGCATAAAAAAAAAACCACTGTTAAAAATCATAGGTGCAAAAATTTTAATAATGAAGAGTAAAAATGTAATGCTTGAGTCTTTCAGTATATTTTGTGCAATAAATATTTTAAGTAATTGATGAAAAGTTAATTAATGCAACAGTATATAAATTTTTATTTTAAAAAGTTCATAAAGAAATTGACAATGCAGCAACGACAAAAAATGAGACTGTATAAACCACCATCTAGGATACCACCATGAACGTAATTTAAACAATATATCATCCGCTTAAATACTTTACTGTTTACTACTCGAACCCAGCTGGACTAGATGAACGATGTTTTGGCAGCCCCTCCCTCACAGTGCTACAAACTAAATAGAAAAATTAGTAATACACTTTAGGTATAAAAATTTCCATCTTTTCCAAAAGATTTCTTACTTAAACCATTTGGCGAAAAAAAGAGTCGAACACTTTTAAAAATTGACTTTCGCATAACGGAATTTTAAAATACCGTACAGTAACACTAGAAGCTTATAAAAATCATTACACTTAGGCTTTTCCAGATTGTATTACATAATAACAATTTAAGGAATGGACTGTTTCGAACTTTGGAGGGCTGTAACAGGTTAAGCTATAGAATAAATTTGGTCCATGACATTCAATTTTTTACGATAACTAGATTTAAATAAAATTCCACAAGGACAGACGGAAATGAAATGAAGCAATTTATTAGAATTTTTATAATTTTTTTTGAAAATGTGCTAAAAATACCAAGAATCCCCATAATTACAAATTATTTACAGAAAAAAAAGATCCGATCCCCGATCATAACAGCTCAGCATTTCATTTATAATTTTTTTTGTGTGGTTGGTTGACAAATCCAACTTGTAATAAATTTATTTAAATTGAAATAAATTCTCTTCCGTGGAATCATGTAAAATGTTTTTTTTTTTTTTCAATTTTCCATTATTAATTTTATTTTAAATAAAATTTTACCAATATTTACACCAAAAAATAAAAAGAAAACCTGGATTTTATTTTGGGCAAAAGGATTAAGATGTTAATCTAGGTTATTGAAGAATTTATATAAATTAAAATTTAATTAAGAAAATTAAAAAATTTATTTTTTAAAAGCCAGTATTATTTCTCATTTTAATAAAGATTTATATTTTTTATTTATATTTATTTTTTGTATAAAGGATTTTTGATATTGAACTTTTGGATCAATTAAATTAATTGGAGATTAAAATTTATTGAACCAAAGTGTCTCAATTGTCTAGCTTAAAAAAATGCGTGCATGAAATTCTTCGAAAGCTGATTATTGGAACCTTGAGTAGTTCCTGTAAGTAGCGTGCGACTTTAACATATAAAAATTCACAACACTTTTGAACTAAGTTTTAGAGCGAAAGAGAAAGGATATTTGGGAATAGGTTTAGGAAATATAGGATTCTGGGATTATGGGAGATGAGGAAAATTGTATGGGATATTTAGAATCCATATCTAAATCGTACACAAGTACCACCAACCTAAGTGAATACTTTTGAGGGGGTATTGTTCTATACACGCGATGAGCCTTCCAGAAGCCATGTAGCGCCGACTGGATAATTCAGCTGTGTATGGATGAGCATCTTTTACATTCTTTGTTTCGTATTGGAAAATCTTGAAAGAAGTCTTGAGTAGTTTTATTTTACAAGATATCTATAAAACAAGGTCAGTGACCCAACTGTACGACGATGACTGCGTTGGGATGACGTTGAGATAAACCAATCTAATGACCCAAAATACGTATATTGTACTCATAAAAATCATATTTTTCAGCTTATCTTATATTAATAATTACATATTTCATAAAAAGCATAAGCTGTAATTTTTTTTTAACTTCCGAGAACAAAAGTAATAAATTATTTATTTAGATATATGTAATATATTAGATATTATTTGTCTAAAAATTTCTAGAGCGACTTTATGAATGAATAAGTTGCTGACATACAATTTTTAATTGCAATTGATTTAATAAAACAATTTAATATTCAAATATTGTATATGTATATGTACATTTAATTCTTAAAAGAACCGCAACAGAAGTTTGACAGTTAATCAATTTAAATTCTAAATTCATAATAAATTAATTAGCATCACGTCTTTCAAAATATGATCAATTTTAATGTCAAACAATATCTTTAACAATGTCAAAAAAAACAAAAAAAAAAAACTAACCCAACAACAACTATACAAACCTAATAAATTTAATTTAAAAAATATTTTCTAAATTCATTTTACATTTCATTTCATTTAATTCTTCAAAAAAAAACAAAACAAAAACAATTGTCATTTGTCATGAATCACTTATGTGTCATAATAAATTTTAATATAAAATTTTAATAAATTTCATTACAAAATTTTTTTTTTATCATACAAAATTACATTAATTTCATACATCATGTAATAAAAAACAATAAAAACACAATAAACAAAAAAAAAAAAAATTTTAAATCATAAGTCAAAATAAAAGTATCCATTCATCTACTTTTCCTTTTGATAGGCCTCTCTGTCTATATTACTCATAATTCCCAAAAAAAATGAAGTTATTTCAATAACAATCAACCATTTACTTCAGAATCATTTAATCAATTTATAATGACAATTTTATTTATAACTTATTACAATAAATGACAAAAATCATATCAGTCAGTTATTTTTTTTATTTTGACGGTCAAGCCGCATTATCTTTTGCCATTAATGCATAAATTTATGAATGTTTAAAATCATGCTTTAAATATCTTTTAAAAATTCAACGAAATAAAATTTACAGTATCATGTTCAAATTCAACGAAATCATTTAATTAAAAAATTAGTTATTAATGTGAAGGATCACAAATTCAGAGAAAAAGCCAAAGAAATAACACTAACACCCTACTAATGAAAAATAGTACATTTTATAATTATGCTCAGCTTTTCGCATTTGACGTATGCAGAAGCATCGAATTATCAATTTTTAAACTTTAAAAGTAAACTTAGTTAAAAAAGTGCAAGCTTCAAATATGAACCAAAGATTGATACTTAGAACGCTCTAGGTTCTCATATTAAAGTACAATTAGTTAGCTACGTATATATCCACGCTTCCTGCTCCAGATCTTTTACTGTTTTAATTCTGTTTTAATTCTCTAGGAAGCTGCTTCTTAGATTGGTGATTCTACACTTCGCATCTTGGATTGTCCTATAGCAATTCTCTTCTTTGTATTTATTTCTAATAATAGCTACTTAAGGTGTAGACATTTTTTTTTTTATTATATTATAATAATTATAATATTCACAAAGCCGTTGATTACTCGGCTGTTGTTATTGTATAAGGTTATGAAATATAAATGCACAAATGTTAACTTTGTGTGCCATCTATAATCATAAACAAGAATTATTTATACATTTTTACCCGAGACCTTCCACATGAAAGGCAGCGTCTTTACCACAACGCCATTGGTCAGATATAAGGCGTAGGCATGATTTGTTTTAATTTTATTTTTGTAATGGTCGGAATTTATCATTCTTTAGTTTGGATGAGCTGGAAATAAAATTCTAACTATATAATGTGAAAATAATTATGCGTTTCCCAAAAATTTTCAGTGAGAATGAAAAAATATTATGCACGCAATACTGTCACTCATGTATCTGTCATTCTGCCAATCATTCCAAAATATCAAAATTGATATAAAAATTATTTTGATTATTACCATAATGTGTGACATGCATTTATTCAACGTTATTCTCTGTGCTACATGAAATACCACCACTCATATTATGTCACACATGAAACATAGTGGATATGGTTGTTAAGAAACTGTTAGTTTTCAAACGATGTGCCGATTCCGTTGCCGAATTATTTTTCAAGAGATTAAAAATTTCTTAGTATATTCTGAAGATTTCCTAATACCGCCTGAAAGCATTAAAACTGCCATATTTACTAAATATCCTATGGTTTCCAATTTATAAAATCAAACATATAAAATAATTTTAAATTATTTATTTATTAAATAGTTAAAAAAAAATATATAATAAATATTAAATTAAATTTGTTTAAAATATTTTGTTCAATACTGTACATTATAAGTATTTACAATACAATATACATATACATTATATACATAAATGTAATACACACTGTTGAATACTACCCTGGACTTCTGACTACTCTTATATTATAATATATCAATCAATTAATGAATGTCAAAATATATTTTGACATTAAAATGACATAATATAAATGATTTTTATATCACCATTATTATCAACACCATTTCAATTCATTGGAACCGAACAATAAAAAAAAAACAAAAGATGACCAAAAAAGAAATAAAAAATTTTTTAATAAAAATAAAATTTTTTGAAGAGGAGACAACAATTTTACAACGTAAAAATGTAGTAGATTTAAATGAAGTAATGGACGAGGCCTAATATATTTTCTTTATGCCTATTATTTATTTATATAATTGCTATACCTCCATAAATATTTTATTTTATTATAATGTGTAAGCTTTAAATAAAAAACCATTAAATTTAAGTATTTAAAAGCAAAATAAAAAAGTATTTAAAATATTATATGTATGTATGTACATATTATAAAAATTCAATAATTTATGACAACTTCCTGTCTATTGTAATGTGCTGCCGTTTCAAATGAAATTTGTTTGTTTGGTTGTTTTTTTTTTTTTGGATAATGGTATGGAAATTTTGATTTTATATTCATTACTTATATTTAACTTTTATTTTTTTTGGGTTCAAAATAAAAATTATGATTGGGTGGAGAGTTTAAAGACATTTTTTATTAATATATATTATATACATATAAATGTATGTAAGTAAATTAGTATAATATAAAATGAAATAAAATGATTGGAAATTGAATATAAAATTATTAAATAGAAATATAAAATTTTGATTTTTGTTTTTTGTTTTTTTAGATTCAAATTCAAGTACAGAATTAATGGTTGATCGTATTCTGAGTATGTGACTGGGAGTTCAAATATTGCTAATGTTTTCAAAAATTACCCCCATTTATGGGTGCCTTAAATAATTTATATTGATATTTTAATAGTTGTGAATTAGAAGAATAAGTAGGCGTTTTTACTATAATTGTAAAATACATATAAACTTGAATAATTATTATTTCAATAATTTAATTATACTTAAAAAATTTGTTTTTAATTAATTATATCTAATTATATTGTTTAATTAATATTAAAAGCAACAATAAATTCTTTATTGGGTCTGCATAAATCATAGTTATTCAAAAGTTGTTTTATCACTTTAATTGATTTAATTTTTAAAATGAGATTCGAATAGGGTAATAATAAATGTTATAGTTTGAATTAAAAAAAAAACAATTAAAAAAATTTTTTTAAATATGTGAATGAATGTCAAGGGTATTATCACAATAAATGAATTTTATAGATATAAATTAAAAATTTATTAAATTTAAGTAGATACACCATATTTGACTTAATTAGTTTACAAATAATTGACGCAATGTTTAACAATTCATATTTATATATATAAACTTTTGGGACACAACTTAGAAATATTTATTTTGTTGAAGATCCTTTGGAAACTCTTTAGAGTTGAGTAATTTGCAAAAGATCAAGACATAAATAAACTTTTTTATTTCGTAACTGTTTATTAAATCCCAACCCTTAAAATAAATTATCCATTCGTATTTACCCTATTCCAATCCTTGTTCCGAAGCTATTTCAACATATTTCGAACCAAAAAATTCGGCGATACCACTATTGTTAGACTTTGTTGTTTTTTTGATATGGGAAATAGTATGTGCCATCCCGTAGACCTTACCCTCGTTGTGCTCCCACTTTCAATAGTTTCTGTCAATTTATAAGTAATATTTTTTTTTATGTTCACATGATATTTGGTCGCCATGGGGATTTCAAAAGAAAAATTATTTTTCAATAATTTTTTTCCAATTAAAAATCCATGAGTCGTTCGGTAATCGAATCTAAACCTCCTCGTTTAGTAAACCAAATGCTAACCCACTAATCCACCAAGGCCCCGGTATAGTTCCACTTTAAATTTGAACTTTACTAGGTCATATATAGGTTAAGAGAGTAGACATCCCATACTACTTCATGAGATCAAAAATTTCTTAATATATTTTGAAGGTTTCCAATCCAACAACATTTTTTTAATTAACAACCGCATGAATTAGTTTAAAATATAAATTCAGTTTTTAAAAACCTTCAAAAGTTCTTTGAAGTTTGATTTGATTAAGAATTATGTCTAGGTCTATCAAAATGTGTTTAAATCGAATTAGAATTAATAAAATTGTACAATTTTCTCAGCGGATTCAACGAGCTGAACAACCATTGCCATTTAATTTTTTTTATAAATTATTTAAGCAAGATTTTGTTCTACATAAAGCTGGGTGTCTAAAATTTTGCAAAATTTGTTAAGTTTTATGACTAACATCTCTACAGAATTTAATGCAGCTAGTGCACGATTTTCAAAAATCTGCCAAACAATTTTTTTTTCAGATTAATTCAAGGCCTGGTTAAATTGTGGAACTGAAAGAGTTGCCAAAATGGGTTTAATATACTTAGTTCTGTAAAATTCTAAATTAAACTATAAAATTTTATCAAGTTTTTTTTGCAGAAACTTTTGTAGAATTTGTCTTGGAGTAGCTGGCATACAACATTTAAATCTAATCAATAAATTAATCATTATTATTATTAATAATAATAACCATATAATAAATCAAAATTAAACTTTCGTAATAAAATATTATCTATATCTGTTATTATAAATCTATATCTGTCTTTAAGTAACTATACTTTGCTTCTGTTTTTTTTTTAAGCAATTTTTCTTTTATGGAGATTTCAGCATAAAACTTTGAAATTCCTTAAAAAAAATTTCGTGTGAAATAATGTAGATATAACACTAAGATAAAACACTATATTTTCTAATTTTGTTAGTTGTCTTGTTTTCGAAACAATTAATTAAATTTTTTATAATAAATTATTTAAAAAAATAATTGCAATGCTAAATATATTTACAAAATATTTCAATTATCTACTCTGACACGATCTATACCAAAAAACAACTCTTGAAAGTCGTCTTAGCAAGGTTAAAAATCTTAGATTAAATACGATATCAGATATGATACTATGTTAACTCCAATTTGTAATATTTCTAGTCTGTTGTATCTACAGATTTCATTTAAAATTTATATTTTCAATTACGGGAATTATTAACATGGTTTGCATGTTCATTATTCAGCTTAATAGAGAACAATATTTATAAAATTAAGTATTAACAATAACCAAAGTGGTAATTTACATGATTTTATATAACTATAAAGTTATTGAAACGTTCAAACCATTAGTCATGTTTAATATAATTTAATATTTTTTTAATCATTTATTTTTAAGATTTAAAATTTTAATTAATATAGCATGTAAATAGTTATTATTGCAATTAAATTAACACTCTTGCCTTAAGACAGCAAAATAAATTATTATATTAATCATTGCATGAATCTCTTAAGAAACTTTTGCATGGATCTTTTAAGAAGTCCTTGCATGAATCTTTAATTGGAAATCAATGCAGCAGTCCAGGCCGCTTATATTAAATGCTTTTTTGCTAAACGATTATGTGTGAAATAAAGTTAGGAGGAATTTCAGATTTACAAAATCAGGATTTCAATAAATTATGCAACTTGCAGCAACTTCCGCTAAACAAAATACTGAAACCCTGAGATCATATATGTGAGTTTTTCATATATTAGTCCAAACAAAGCGTTTAAAATAATGGGACTGTCACCCCCAAACCGTGAAACAATTTATTACTTACTTACTTTCCTTGAATCCCTTCATAGGATCCCTTCGATGGCTATAAATCCTCTCCACATTTCACTATCTTTAGCAAATCCTTTTATTTGTAACCATGTTTTACTTTGTCCTTCTGCTTCATTCAAAATAGTACTTCTGCATGTTTTCTTTGGTCTGCTTGCTCGTCGTCTACTTTGTGGATTTCCCTCAAAACACTTTGCTTCTGGGTTTGCCGAAGTATATGTCTAATTAATCACCATTTTCTTTCTCGGATCTCGACTTCTGTTATACTCTGGTTTGTTTTTTGTCACAGATGTGTGTTGTTAATAATTTGCGGTCACGAAATCTTTAGATGCGGCGCAGACATCAGTTTAGATTCTTCAGCAATTTTTTGGAGATATTGCCGGTTACCTTCCATGTTTCACAGTTGTAACGAAGTACAGATCTGACATTTGTTTCCATAATTTTTCGCTTTGTGTGCTTTTGGTGATATTATTTGACTGCCATATGTTTGACAGTATTCCAAAAGCAGCTCTAGCTTTATTTATTCTGCTGTCAACATTAAATTCTGTTTTTTTTACAACTTATTATACTCTTAATTTTGTATTCAACTCTTAAACCCCCCCTAAAGACATAAATTACAAATACCTATTTATTCACTCTGTTTATTATAAAATTCTTATTTGTATCAATACTTGGTATGTGGCAGTATTTTAGAAACTGATATGACTTGCATTTGAATGGCTAAAAAATTAGTGACACTTTGTTTTATTTCGTATGGTTTTATTACACTCCCCCTGAATCAACTTATATTTTCATGCATCGTTAAATATATCTAGTAAATTCAAAAATCATATCAACTTTTATGAATTGTAAAAAAAAAAAAAAAAATTAATAAGGAATTCATAATCGATTTAAGGAGAATCGATTAATTATAAAATTGTTGACTTCTATTACAGACTCTCTGAACTATTATCAAAGAGAAAATTTTTAAAATATTTTTAAAAAAATGTCATACTTAATATCACGCTTCAAAAATTTTTAAATTATAGACGGAAAATTTACATTTTTAACATTTTATTATCACTAATAAATACTTAAAGAATAACTAAAACAGTAATTTATCAATTTAATGTACATTTATCATATAAATTTTTATTGAAGTAATAAAAAACCCGCCCTTCCTTAAAACCCTTTTTTTAAACCACTGAAACAACATTTTAGAGATTTAAAACGACAATACCGGACAATTGAACAAATAAAATTCGGTTCTTTTATTAAAAAATTAACGATTTTTAAAACACGATCGTAAAAATTTTATTTAATAATCGTTTCCAAACGATTTTCAAAATCTTTTACGATGTTTTCAATTAACAGAGCATGTCTTAACATTGAACTTTAAATAAAATAATTATATTCATAATAATTATGATTATGATTTACAAAAGAACATAATTATTATGAATTTGGATTTTACAGCGGGGTCCTATTAAAATAATTTTAAAGTTATTTTGTAAGGCAATAAAAAAATAATTTGAATTTTTTTTTTTTTAATAAATTCTTCAGAATCAAATTGGAGAACTTTAATAGTTTCTTAGAAATTTGTTCTTGTATCCAATGAATGGTTATGTAATTCCATTTTTAATTTCTAAACATATTTTATAGTTTTTATGATTCATTTAATTTATAATATTAAAGAATTAAATTGATCATTTCATATTTCATAAATGTTTACCAAAATGTCAATAATGGTTTTTTTTATTACAAAAATGACATATTGAATGAATCATTTACCAAATATGTAATTTACCGTTTTAATATTTGTTAGTTAAAATAAACATGATAATGTTATGTTCTTGTGTTTATGAAATAATTTGCTTTTAATATTCAAATCATTAAATATAATGAGGAAAACACACAATTAATAATGTTTAAATAAAAAATTAAATTCTTAAGAAATATGGCAAATATTAAAAATTGTGATAGAGAATGGAGTAGATTGGTGTTAACTCTAGGATATCCAAACGAACGACTCACAGTAATGTATAAAAAACAGGGAAGAGTATAGTAGAGTAGACTGTGTCAACTTTGGGATACCCGTATGACCGTTATATAAACATTATACCATCCGGTTAATTACTTTTTGCAAAATTTCAAACATACAGTTTTATTATAAAAGATGGAGTTGTATGGCAGTTACTCGAACCCTCTGCAGTAGACCAACCAAATTTTGGAGTTTAGCCATTACACTGAACTATTTTTGGCAAAATTTCAGACA
Source organism: Dolichopus griseipennis (assembly GCA_963082915.1). Classification (NCBI taxonomy): domain Eukaryota; kingdom Metazoa; phylum Arthropoda; class Insecta; order Diptera; family Dolichopodidae; genus Dolichopus; species Dolichopus griseipennis. The sequence continues at coordinate 26,042,910 of OY720443.1, forward strand.
ACCAACTTTAATAGGTATAGAGTAATGCTCATATAAAATAAGAAGTTGTATGGCAGCTACTCGAACCCTCTGCAGTAGACCAAGCTAATTTTGCAGAAACTTTTGCATTAAAACTAAACCACTTTTGGTAAAATTTCAGACACGCAGCTGTAATAGGTACAGAGTAATGCTCATATAAAAAAAGAAGTTGTATGGCAGCTACCCGAACCCACAGACCAAAATGGCTGGATTTAAATAGCGATGACGGCTATTGCAGAAAAAACGAATTTTTGAAAATTTCAAGATCCTAGCTCTTTTTGTTTTTGAATTATCGTGCGGACGGACAGACGGACGGACATACATAGCTAAATCGTTTTTTTTTCGATTCTGAGTTCCTTCTTTGCGTCACAAGCGTAATGGCAAATTTATTATACTCTTTGACCTACTATCATACGGGTATAAAAACGAAATGGTATGAGAGATACTCGAACTGGTTGAGCAATCTGGCGGATCATCAATTTCCATAATAACGATACCTCTAGTTAAGAAACAAATTTGTAGAAATTTAAAAATCTTAGCTCATTTAGTTTTATGGATGTAGACCTAACTGACAGAAAGTCGAACGGGCAGACACACTCAGCGGAATCGATTTACTTTTCGATGCTGATCAGATCTTTACTTTTGAGTCTATATCTAGCATGTCTAGATCAATGAGTTACAAATGTAGGAGTAATTACACTATACCCTTTAAAAAAAAATTGCAACCCTCCCCATGCAAAGGCTCTTAGTATTTAAAAATTTCTTTTTTTTTTTAAATCGTTTAACTTGTTTGCAGTTTAGATGCTTTTGTAGACTTATATGCAAAATTAATGGGCCAGTAATTAGTATAAAATAATTATTTTATATTAATGTGCAATAATATGAGCACTTAAATAATGATTAATTTCAATAATTTGAAATTGAAAAATATTTTATTATTTTGTTTAATTTGATTTAATGATAGTTTGATAATATAAATGAATATCATTCATAAATTCATTTAGAAATCGCTGCATATTAATAAAATTTATAATCTACTCAAAAAAATTTATTAGATTATTATTAAGTGCTTATATATGTATATTTTAATATATATTTAAAATATATAATACATTTAATATATAAATATATATTAAAATATATATTAAAGTTAATTATTTTAAAAATTTATAGCTTTTTATACTAATAATTAAAAACCATTTGTCTAAAGCAGATTTAGATGATCTAAACCAATAAGTTATAATATTATTAATTAAGTAAAATTAAATTTATTTTATTATTATTAATTACATTAATTTATAAATATTTGAATAATTAATAATGTAGATTTCATAATAAGTTAAAAAGTTCTCTACAAAAACAATAAATTCTTATTGTTCAAAAAAATTTTAATTTTGATTTTAAATTGGGTTCTAAAAAATCAATTTTAGCTTATATGAAAAAATGTTTATATTAAACTCGAATGCCTCACTATTTTAATACCTTATCCCTTTTAAAACTCCGAAGAACTTTTCGAAGCTCCCTTGTTATGCAATTTAAATAATTTTTTATTCAATTAAAATTTACAACTTTTAAAAATTGGATTAAATTGGTTATGAAAGACCTAGAAGAAACGAGAAAGAGGGTAGAGTAGACTATGTAAATTCTAGAGTACTGCAAGAGAGTATTATTAACACGATAAAATTCAGATGTTCAGCTTAATATTAATATTTAAAAATGATTGTGTGGCAGCAACTCGAACTTGGTGAGTAAACTGAGTAAAATGGCTTCTTAATTAAAATTTCAATAGCAAAGACGGCTTTTGTATGACAAACGAACTAATGAAAATTACAGAATCCTATCTCTCAGCAAAGTTGTAGTTTCTGAAAACAGACAAATATACATAGTTAGATTCACAAAATTTTCGATTCTAACCTGATTCTAACCTGATTCATAGACTTCAGTCTATATCAACTCCCACCTCTACAACATACTTTACACCGTCATAAACGTAATGGTAAATTTGGCATAATCTTAGAACTATATGTGCGTAAAAGTGCAAAAAGAGCTTTCTCCATAGACTTGATGACATTTTTAATGATTCTACACGATGATATGACTGACTTTTACAATAAAATGAAAGAAGTTTTCTACGTCGCCGCAGCATTAATATCAAATAAAACTTTTAGAGTTCGCCCAGGCCTTTCCAATGCTATCCGATTATGGGATATTGGGAGTATAAAAATCTCAGTACAAATTATAAAAAAACCTCTCAGAATAAAAAATTTTTCAAGTTAAATATTTCCACCACACGTCCTTGTCTTATATCTGAAGCATCATGTTAGACAAACTTAAGAGCGGCTCAAATTAGAACCTTTTAAGCTGTGTTAGTATAGTTATAGGTATAGTTTCGATGATTTGACTATATTTTCTTTTTGAAAAATACGGTGTTAGGACATATTGTTAAGGAATTAGACAGTTTTTAAAAAAGGTAGAAAAATTGAAAAGACAAAACCATGAAGCGTAAAACATAAATATGAAGTACCACTTATTATTTCATTCAGGCTTCAGCCCTTTCGTAAACTAGAAATTATAAATTTTATAATCAGTAGAACATCCAGAGAGCCGTTTAATATGTTGTACTTTTAGTCCCTTATTTTTACTGGAAAATTCACCGAAAATTAATTTTTATTAGACGTCTTAGGACTTTTTCCTCTTCTGAATTTTGTTAAAACTCACTTTCTTCTCTTTAAATTATTTCCTTTATCCAACATAATCACAATTCCCAAACCCTAATTTTCTTCCCAATGCCGATTCAAAAAACCAAACAATACATTAATGTATTTAAGGTGCATTCCAAGTTTGGTTTTAAAAATGGGGGGTGATTTTTGTTCGTTAAAGTCCAATACTTTCCAGATAAACCTCGTACAGTGATTCTGGGCGACTTTCGATGCTTTTCATCAACCCTCGCAAAAAAAAAGTAGAATTCCTTAATATTTTAAATAAATATTTCAATCTATTTAAATACAAAAAATTCTATTTATTATTTTTTTTTAAATTTTAAATTACAATGTTCATATTTTAATATAAAATTTTTATGTAAAATACCTTGATATTTAATTAAATTATTAGGTTAATTAAATTATTTATATTTAAAATGATATTATATCTTATTATAATTAAAATTAATATATTTTGACACCTTAAACTTTAATTAAACTTCCTTATTACATATAAATTTTATTTTATTATGAAATTTTTGTTTTGTAATAAAATATTGTATAAAATTTTATTAAAATATCATATCTCATTATAAGATATATCAGCTAACTAATTAGATTTAGAAGAAACAATGTATATATACAAAATTTATAAAATGTAATTAAGTTACTTACTCCTTAATACCTTTAAAACGTATAACAATAACAACAAATATGATGAGTTCCTTAATTAGGAAAAATTTACATTTTATATTGATACGGTACTTTCGCGTTTATTTAAAACTTGTATAGGTGTACCTATACATATATTAAATTCTTATTTTAATTTAAAAATTTTCTTAGGAAAATTTAAAATATTTTCCATATAATATTTTCATTGTTTTATTTTATTCATTAAAATTGTATTTATTTATTCTATACACACATTTTTACTTTTAATCTTTTGAAGGTCTTTTGTTTTTCCCTGTTTTCCAAATTTTAATTTTTTTTTTTTACGATACTCTTTGATTCCGTGGAAATATACATATACTATTCCAATCATGTTTTATTTGATATTTTAAATATTTTAACATTAACAATAATAAATAACAAACAATATAAAAAACAAAAATATTTTTCAAATAATGTAATCAAGAATTTGCATAAGCATATGTAAATCATCCCCATGATATTTCAATAAAGCAATAAGATATACAATTTTTGGAAATATTCAGTGGAAAACTCGAGGAAATTAAAATGTTAACCGTTATGATAATAGTAGTAGTAGCACTTTTTCGACTTTTAAATCTTTAATTAAAATTTCCTAAAAACTGGTTTCGGATCGTCTTATTAGAATCATCTATATCTAGTTTAAAGCAGTCTTGTATATTTCAAGTACCAGTACAATTACTAGTACAATTACCGGATACTAATTACTTTGTCAAGTACCAGTGTTACTTAGATTTCTACTCTTACAAATTATATGTATAAGTAAAAGAATCAAGTAAAAATACTTGTAATTCTCAAAAAGTAATTAAATATTGAGTTTGATTACTTTTGCAATTTTGTTTTTGATACTCATGTATTTTCAAGCAATTAAGTACCAAGAAAGAGTTAAGTATCACGAATCCAAATTTTTCCAAATAGGTATAATTATTTTGCAAATATTTTCATTCATTAATTGTAAAAATATATTAAAAAGTATAGTCTCGGTATTTAATTACTCGAAAATACTTAGGTATCAAAAACGAACTACAAAAATAAATAAACCCAAAATTTAATTATTTTCTTAGAATTACAAGTGGGAATTTTTACCTAATTCTTTTACTTATACTTAAATTTTGTAAGTATAGAAATCTTAGTAATACTGGTACTTGATAATGTAATGAGTATTGGGAATTGGTACTTACAACTGATCTTAAGTACCATTTTACTCAATATTATACAGATATGGCCTGAACTATGGTAATATTCTATCAGAAGTTGTTTTTGTCATTTTTTTTCATTGTTTTATATATTTAGTATTACTTTTTAGATTCTTAATAACAGTTCAGTTTCCGGGATAACTATTCCTTCATCTTACGGCGTTTACAACCACTGAAAGAGAGTTCTGAATTTCGATTTAGCGCACCTCGATGTCCGTCCATCCATTCGCCTATCCGCCGGATAAGCCAAAAAATAATGATGATATCTTCATAAAATTTATACTGAAGGTTACTCAAGACGAAAGAACGGCTGATATTGGAAGAAATCGATCGATGGGCTCGGAAGCTCCTAGAAGCTTTAAATCGAACTAAGATAAAACGGGCATATCTTATCGAAACCAATTAAGATAAAACCTTCAAATTTGGTACACGGGTGTTGCTTTCTATTTCCTTTGTGTCCCTGAAATTTCAAGCGTTTTTGTGGTATCAATTTTTCCTACAGACCTTCCTGCTGAAACAAATAACGGTAAGGAGACATTCCTTTAATAAATGAAGAAGATTTGAGCAGGCTGATTCAACAGTAAAAAAATTCTTTGTTTAACATTTTAATATCGATACCATAGCGCACACTTATCGTAAGTGACAAAAACAAAATTTTGCAGGAAAGCAATTTGAAAGTTCGCCACTGTGTTAAAGGTTAGAGGAGCATGTGTGTCCTACCACCAGAAAAGTTTTTGTTTAAAAATTTTATTATAATTCATTTGAAACTGAAATTTTAAAGTTTTATGAATTTTAATAAGTTAAAAAAAGCTATTTAAGGATGCGGGGGTGGACTTAAGATAAATGTGTCTTTACAAAATGCACTTAGCATATTTGTGCGCTTAGTTAAATAAGCAAAAAAAATGTTTTATTGTCATAAAGCTTTTTCCTAAAGATTCAAACAATTAAAATTAATACTATTTTAAATCAAATAACGTTTATTAGAAATAAAAACTTCATAAAAAATAAATTTATAATACACTCCATGTGCAGTTCTATAATAAGAATTCCTACAGTAACAATATTCATAAACATTCAAACAATTCAAATTAACAAACTTAAAATAATCTTCATTAGAAATAAAAAACTAACTGAAAAATAAATTTTCGAAATAAAATTCGTAACAAAAATTAAAAAAATTTAAAAAAAAAATTAAAAACTCAAGTCTTTTCAATTAATCTTCCTCTTCTTCATCTGAGTAAACGGGAATATTACGACTTAACGAAGGAAGAGTCTCGTAAAAATTCCGGTAATCCTCTGGTATGTTCTTCTTTTCTAGTAAAAACATTAAATCGTTTTTTTTTGCTACACTTATAGTCAAAGGTTTTGGATAAGCTTGTTTTACTTTATATTTGTCTATATTAATAGTTGATGGATTTCTTTTGCCGGATGCAATATTTAGATCAAAAAACTCAGGATTATTTAGGTTATATTTAAACTGAACTATATTTGGTGTTGACTTGTTGAAACTTAGCCACTTTATTTTTAACCAGTTTACAACACCGTTGTCCGTATTACATTTTTTAGTATTGAGCAAGAATTGAGAACTCACATCTTTCCAGTCATAGAAATCTGAATGATGTAACGAATTAACTTCATATGGCTTGGGATTGATTCTAGCCGTTGATATTAAAAGTGCCCATTCTCTGGTAGTGTATATTTGCTTATGTTTCCTTGCTCTTTCAATAGTGGCATGCATTGCATCAGCCTCTAAATATGAATGTCCACTCTCCATAAATTTTAAGTCTATAATTTTAATATTTTTAATCGTGGAAACAGCATACAACAAAGCTGCACAAATATTTTTATTCTTGTTCTGCCCTCCGCAGGTATCTGCAAATCCAGACACATGCTCTACACTTTCGGGCAATTGTTTTAAATACTTTAATAAACAAGTTCCAACTTCATTACTTCCTTTCATGCCGTTGCACTCATCCCAAATATAGCAGTGCCTATCTTTATTAGAAGCATCAAATATCGTAAAATTATATACATTTAATTTTCTTTTGTAATAAAGTTGATTATCCCCCGCATGTGGGGTTGGTAATATAGCTTGAATGTCGAAAGTAATGCTCCTATAATGTAATCCTTTGTCTTCTATAGATGATTTTTTATCTTCTTCTTTCATTTTCATGGAATCGTTTTCCCTCTTTTTATGTAGCAAATAATCTTCTTCTAATAAGTTTTTATCGACTGCTCTCATATAAGCATTACATTGCGGGCATTGGTCTTTTTTTGGTAAAAAAAAGGAAAATTTTGGTAAATAGCTATTGAAAATATTTTGGTACATAAAATGCGACACAGGATTTAACTTTTCCTGAGGACAAAAATTACTTTTATAAAGGCGGTACATCATAGAAATATTTAATTCTGCGCTTAAGTATAATTTTGTCGACTTCTTTCGACAGTAATGTGACTCAATCCGTGGAAAAGAATCTATATATGTCTCTTTACTGATATAACATCAATTTCTTTGGTCTTATTTGACGGAGTTTTGTCTCTTCTGCCATCATTTCCTAAAAGTAACCCATTTTCATTTATTTTCCCTGCAACTCTTTGTACCATTATTGTACTAATTGAAAGAGTTGCATAAAAATTTTAGGCAACATCTTATTTTTTTCTGATTTTTTGTTAAGGAGTATTCCCTAGAAATACTTCTATGAGACTCAGCACCCACTTTTCTTCTCTTTACTTCACTGTGATGTACACATGAAGCAATGAAAGATCTTTGCTTGTCGGTGTTTGTCCATTACAATACAACAACTTAGAATAATAAAACAAACTCAACACGTGCATGTATTGTTTTAATTACTACAAAAAAAATTTTTTATTTTTTATGCACATTCATGGTAAGTGCTCTTATGATATAATTTTTAATCAATTTAACTAAAATTTTCGAAAGAAATTATGATAAGTGCTTTTAGCATATTTGTGTTTTGTGTTGTTTTAATCAATTTAACTAAAATTTTGGAAGCAAATTATGATAAGTGCTTTTAGCATATTTGTGTTTTCAAAATTGATAAAAAATGGACTTATCATATTTGTCATCTCGCTATAAATCGTTTATTATTGCTCCAACACTTACAATATCTTTGCACTATAAAGATTAATGCTCAGAAAATTCAAAAATGTACTTAAGTCAATTTTGAAAAAATTGTCACTTACGATAAGTGTGCGCTATGGTATCGATATATTCTTTAATGAAATTAAAAAATATACATATATACACAAAATATATACACAAAAAAGATACATATTTCTACCTTGATCTTTTATCATCATAGGTTTACAACTTTTATAACATATGTATAACATTTTTTTACTTTCAATTATTTTTTTTTCATTTTTAAACTTTTTCATTTGTTTATTTATCATTTTTTCAACGAAACCATGTATGTAATATAAATTTGTTTACATAACATGTATTCGTATCATCAAAAAATTAATATCAGTTTAAAATTATTGTAATGATCAATAACAAATAAATATCCATATATATAAACAATATTGACATAAGTAAATTTTGCATGTTAATAATATACACATTCTTTGGGTGGGAAATTATCATTTGGTTTTTTAACTATAGAATATGTTTATAAATTATATTTAAACTTTCCTAATAGATTTCCAGGAAGAAACAATTAGGACAGTTTTCTTTTTCTATTTATTAGTACTGACCTTTTTAGTTTCAAAATCTATTTTAAAATTTACTTTATTTAAAAGAAATCTTAATGAAAAACACTTTTATCTTATTTCATGTATGAAATTTCATAGTCTTGCATACAACTAGGCCTCGACATATATTATTTGTTTTGCGTTGATTTTTAAATTTAAACATTTGAAAGCTCTAAATCTTAAAATCTTAAAAGGTTTTTATTACTGTTTCAATTTCTTTCGCAATTTCTTTCCCCATATTTTCGAATTTCGATTTTGTTTTACTCTATTTTGTTTTTCAATTCTTTATTCATGATTTATATCATGAGTAAAATGAATTTAAAAATATGAGTATTACCATCATTATTTTGTGTGTGAAGTATTTATAATAAATCGAGATGTGAAGTTTGGCATGTTGACAAGGTCTTGCCAACTCTTGTGTATAATGATATATGATGATGATGACATTTATGATATATCTAAAACTGAATTATCCAATTTCATTTCCTTTACATTGGAAGATTGTGAAGCTATTCTATGCATCCAAAATTTTTTAATCCGGAAATTGTATTTAATTAATATAAATTCAGTATGTGACTGTCGGTATCTGAGTTTTCAAAACTTCTAAAAGCCTTTTACCATATCTAAAGAATTCTTCAAGGTTTGAAAGACTCGGTCCTGAGATTCGTAACTGGATTCAGCAGGTCGATTTTTATGAATTTGCCCCGAAAATAATTTTCTGAGCTGGAAGGAAAAGCGAGCTCAAAATTCATTGGTTATTAAGTCATGTGATTACCAAATGCCCCACCGTGGCTATATTCAGTTTTCATATTTATTTTTTATTTTTAACTAATTTATGAAGCAATATTAGAAATTAGGGTTATATTATCTAAAGAATACCTAGTCAAAAAGTACTGTTATCAAAATCTTTAAATTTAAAATAAATTTTCCTAATTACCACTGATTTGTATTTGAATTTAAAAATTTAATAAAAAATTATGCATTCTAAGCATAAAATCGTTTTTCCAACTTATTCAAAATAATCTTAAAATAACAGATTACTTTAAATATATAATTTATCTTTGTCTTTATACGCTTCGTTTATCACGGTTCATACCTCTAAATAAAACTATAATAGATAACTTATAAATATATATTACATAAAATTCTAAGATACAATCATACACATACATATCTTCAGAATTTTGAGAATTCAATTTAAGAAAATATTTCCGTAATTAATTTGATTTGCTTAAATGAATATAATTTATCAAAATAAGTTAGAAGATATATACTATGATTCATATATATATACTTATAAAATATAATATCAAATACATAATCATATGTCTGTATTATACATAATATACACACATTAATATGAGTTAATACTATTTAAAGGGATAATAATTTTCAGTATTATTTATTCGCTTTAAGTTATTATTTGAAAATTAAATTTAAGAAAATTTCATCTTGAAATTCAAATATTCGAATTTTCATTGTGAATGTGAATGTACACATATATTAGCGTAACATTTGATTTTAATATTACATTTAATATATATTTGGTGAGGTGAAATAACTATCAGTGAAATAAAGTTGATGTAACTTTACTGAAATTATTTTCGAAACTATTGATTAAGTTTCCGATTTGTACTGACCAGATCTGATTGGAGCAAAAGAATTTTTTTAAAAACCCTCGAGTTTTAAGACTCTGGTTTTACATTTCAATTTGGGATTCAAATAAATACAAAATCAGCATTGTCCGCAATCTAAACTTTTTTTAACCGAATATTATTCTGCACAAGGCAATTAAGATGAAAAGGGAAATGAATGAACGGATTCCAAGAAAATGCTAAGTTTGGGAGATAACTCCTCTTAACATCAAAGTTATGAGAAGGATATGAATACGATATTCTATTCTAAAATGTAATATGATATATAGAAGGTGATTTAAAAAACTGAAATCAAAATTATTTGCATGTACTATTTTCTGGAAAATTAGAGTCTAATAATTTTTGCAAACAAATCTGAAACCCTTATCATTTGAAGGACTAACTAAAATTTTTATTTCTTTCGGTTGTTGTGTGGTAGTGTTATGAAAGTCACTCATAAAATTGTCAATTAGATTTTATTTCCGTTAGTTTTTAATAGTAATACATTAGGACTCCAGCTATTCAAGTTGAATGCCTCGAGTTCAAACCCCTTTCAGATCATATTTAAAAAAATATCGTAAAATTGTAAGGATCATAAAAGTTTATATCGTAATATAAAATAAGCTTATATAAAAAATATATATAAATCTTTTGTAAAATAATAGATGGCGCAGAAATATTATTTTATGCTAAAGCCGAAGAATCATTAACAACTTAGTGAATATAACAATTAAAGAAACTGAAACCTAGTCTAAATGATTTGTTAAATACTCTATACTCATTAAAAGAGTGGAAAAATAAAAAAAAACGTTTTCAATTTTACCAAAGTCCGTTAATTACCAAAACTCAAAAAAATAAAACTTGTACTTTATTTCATTCAGTTTTATTTCACACCACCTCTATTATATTGAATATATAATTTTTCTACGAGAAGATAAATCCAATCTTAACAACGGATATTTGTATTTTACTATTATAAAACTTTCATATGTAAAATCCTTAAATAATCATCTAATTGCTCTTTCACATAGTGACTGTCTGTTATTAAAGAAGATTTAAAATAGAAAATAGCCTTAAGTTATAAAATAATTAATTCGTTACGCTAATGGCAATATTTCTATGCAAAATTTTAAATAATAATTAATATAATACGAGTGTTTAAAGAAAATGAAAATTTATGAAATAATTTAGATATTGTCAAAATACCATTGAATTTGTATGTTTCATGTTTAGTTTTATTTTAAAATATAAATTTTAATAAGAAATAGATTTGTTTTAAAAGTAATTTATACTAAAATTTGATTTAGAATCCTTTTATGTGATAAAATATTCTTTTTGCACTTTTAATTTGTAGATGGCATTTTTTATATCATCTACAAATTAAAAATTATTAAATTAAATTATCTTCATCATTCTGTTGGTTGTGTTATTAACCTTTTTTATAAAAATTAAATAAATATTCATGTATTTTAAAGGTATAATACCATAAAAAGGTGATGATTGCAATGATGAGTTGTACAGCTGTGGATTGGTTCTATTGGTTTTAAACATAAAGCTGAATTTAATTTTAATTGCAATAAAAATTATGCTTTAACTCGCAATTTTATTTGAAATACATTTGAAAATGTAAGTTTTACCTGAAATGTAAATTGCTGGATTAAGGTTAACAGAAATAAGAACTGTGCTTTATTTTGGCAATTTACTTTTATATTAAAACACTTTTCCAAATCCAAAGGATCTTCCATCAATTTTTGTTTAATGAAAACTTTTAATATTTTAAGCTTAAAAGTTTACAAACATTTTAATTTTACATAAACTTAAAAGTTTGCAAACAAGCGTGTTTCTTTTAAGTTAAAACATTTTGTACGTTAAGCTTCAGAAGACTATTGAAAAATTGTGATACGTATAAATCTATTAATTATGATTATTAATAACTCTGCTCATTCCTTTCAATCTATATCAGTTTTTAGAACATTTTCAAAAAATCTTGTAAAAATATGCCTATATTTGATTTGATTCTCTTTGTCCATCCGTCCATGTGTTGACAAAACTTCTACACAGTTTAAAATAAAAAAAATTAAATTTTAACTACTATATCTAGGGTAACCACACGGTACTTTAGTTTACCGTTATTCCAAACTCTATTTTTTCTCCTCAAAATTTTTGACTCCTCATATTTTCTGAACGGCTTTAGCTTGAAACTTGATATTCTCTTTAGAATCTTAAGATGTTTAGAAATTAGTATGAATCATTTAAAATTTTTTTGTGACACCCACACTTCAGGAGGTATAAGATCTATTAATATTTGGTGCAAGTCACAATTTAATTACTTGAACATAAAAACATTTGGCAAGTGAACAAATAACCTTTACTTCCTTGACAATCAGCATAAATTTGTTAAAAAAATCTCGAAACTTCAGCTTTTCCTATTCAAGGAGTATTATGAACTAAAAATTTTAAATTTCCAATTTTCAAAAATTAGTAACTAAGGCAAAATATTAAGCTCTTCCATTTTATTTCGACACACATGTAAACTGGTTTTCTGGATTGTATAGTCTTTTATTTTAAATAAAGATTTCTTTAATTTATTTTAATACATGTTTTATACCCAAAACCCAGTAGCCATTATATAATTTTGGATATATGCTTTTTTAAAAACCCTTGATTTTTTCATCACACATTATTATGACTATTAATACTAAAATTAAAATATAATTTAATTTAATTTGCGAATTCACTCAGACAACTAATTTTTGCAATTTAAATTGAAAATTCAATGAAAAAAATGTTCAACACACGATCAATAATAGTTCATTAAACTTAAAATAATTATTTTCAAAAACTTCTTAAAAGTATGCTCTGAATGCTATCATTAGATACACCCACATCCAATTTAAAACATTTTATTCAACATAATTCGCTTGTTAATCATTAAAAAGTTAATAGACTATAGGCAAAAATTATAATTTAAAAAAATTAAACTTTGCATAAATATATTGTAAAAAATGTCTTTTTATTAATGAAAAAATTTTTTTAATAATCAAAATTTGACTAGTCATCAAAAAATAAAACTTCCAAAATGTAAATCTAGTGTTAAAATCAAACTTAGTTGTCAATTTAATAAAAAAAAAAAAAATGTAATAATTAATAATAAAAAAGTAATTCAGTTTCAATGTGGTTATTTTTCTAGGAATTTTTATTTAAAAATATACTTGATTATTTAATTCATTTTAAATTATTAAATAAAAATTCTGTTAAAAAAAAAAAGATATTAAAATAATATTGTATTAATCATATTTAAGTAATATTTTCTGTCTCTTTCTTTGTATTGACATTCTTGTATAACTTTTTTTACAATTGAATAATTTAAAATATTCAAAAATTAAATCATATTCATTGTTATAATTATTTTTAAAATATACTATATTAATTAATATTCAATTCATTAATACTCATTGTAATTCAATACTTGAATCATACAAAATTCCTAGTAAATATTGCAAAAATGTTTTGTCATATTTTAATACTTCTTAATTTTGTATTACTTTAAAATTTACTTTATTTTAAGATGTTTGATTTTAAGTTTTAAACAAATAAAATCTGTGCAATTAGTTTTTAAGAAAGTTAGATTTTTACTAATTAACATAAGTATAATACGAAGAAGAAATAAGTACACATCTTCAGCTTTCTGTGAGTGCACATTATATCTAGTTTGGAAACCATGATTGTAATTTTCTGAGTTTATTTTTTTATAAAACAGCTTACTCCTTCTCCAATATCCATTATTAGTTGTTCTACGTTTGTGTAACTGAAGCAACATCATAATTTAAACCGTTGTTTAACAATTTCATTTGCTTGTCTGAAAGAGTTTTTGAAGATTGATTCACTACAAAATTTTCAATTGATTTCACTGTTGTCTTAGACGGGTGTTATACTTTCTTTGAAATTCACAGGTTGTACATTTTTTTGTGAACTTTCCTTTTTTGTACGGTTTCACATTGTTCTGCTACACTAACTTTGATGTAGTGGGATAAACAATCTATCTGATATTCGTTGGTAAGTTTTAGATGAAGATTGTATGCTTCAAGGCTTTAAACTTCCAATTTACCGTACAAACTTTTGATGCTCTGAGAGTTTAGGCTTCCTTCGATTGACAACTTGTTTCTTAAAGTTATAGCTGATTTTATAAAAACTTTTTGGTGTTATGTGAATATTTATGCACTTTTTTAAAAAAGCAAGTTCCTTACTAATTGAAGCCATAGAGTTTCTTAAGCTTAGTAATTTATTAAAAATATCGACAATCTAATATCTAAAAACCCGTTGGACGTTGGATTTCCTCTCAACGGGTTTTTAAATAATATATTGAAAAAATTAAAGCAAAATTACATATGCTGTAATTTATTTCTAGAATGTACTAAAGTGATTTTTTTCAAACTATATTTTTCTATTGCAGTGCCAGCAACAAGTATACAAAATTTGAAGTCAATCATTCAAACCATTGCTAATTAAGAGCCAAGTAACTAACAAGTCTTTGAAAAATGTTCCTGCAATGGGTTAACTGAAAATTTTTTAAACCTTTTTGGTAGAAGCAATACTTTGGAAAATTAAACGTAATTTGCTAGCAATTTTTTTTTTGTTAACAATCGTCGATTTTGGTTGATAAATTCCAACTACCTTAATAGAGTCAACTCAATTCTCAAACACCATCGAGCTTAAAAAATTTTAAGTCGATATTTTTGAACAAAAAAGTTTATGAACTTTAGCAAAAGCCCCAAAATGGCGTTTCATTAGATATACGCTAGAATCAATACGGTAGTCATGGCCGGCTAGCTTTCTGTCTAATGATTTTTGGAAGATACTTTTGATCGATAAGTTCATGCCTACCAAAAGTTCCTATTTTATAGCTCTAGCCGGCACTGGCCTTTTCCGAGTAAAATGTGTCAAATAGTTTCTTTTCAAATCTGTCTACCGCTGCTACAGTACAATCATTACAGTTTAATCGTTCATCTAAGTTTAAACTCACTTTTCCGATGAACACCCTTAGTGTTCACTAGCTGTGTCCCACTCTAGAAATTAATTAAAAAATATCTAAACGTTTATTTATACAAAATTCAGCTTTTTGAACATATTTTATAGCATTCACAAAATAAATTTTATACCTTTTGCAAATGATATCACACGCCCATTATCCATATTTAAACTATTATTGTAAGAATGTCATCTCTATTTAATTGAATTTGTAAACTGAGTAATAAAATTTTTAATTACCTGTAAAATTAAATTTATTTGGGATATAAAAAAAATTATTATTATTTTATAATATTCGTACCTAAGGTGATATAATATTTGCTTAAGCTGACAATCATTTCTTAAAAATTTTATTAGTTTAAGAATTACATCATTTGTGTATAATCCAAAATTTATAAAAAATATGGTGATATATTCTGTTTTAACTACTAAAACAAGTTATCGAATAATTTCATGGTCCCGAACTGTCACTTTACCAATATCAAATTTGTGACTCCTTTAACTGCTTCTGGAAACCGTATAAAATTTTATTTAATCAAAATCAATAAAACAAAGTTCAACTCACGTCTATGTTGTTTTACAAATATTTTAAGTGCAGCAGGGACAACTGCTTTACAAATGCTTCCTTCGACTTCTATTAAATGGATAATATTTTTAAAGAGGTTTCTTGCAGCATAAATTGTCATTAAAACATTTGACAAGCAGACGTCTTAGTTGGATTGACATCAAAATATTTGACAGACAGACGTCTTAGTTGAATTGTCATCAATATATTTGTCAGACAGACGTCCTAGTTGAATTGTCATCAAATATTTGACAGACAGGCATCATGGTTGAATTGTCATCAATATATTTGACAGATGAACGTCCTACTTAATTTTAGTTAAATAAATGTTTTCTGGCCATTCAAACTACAAATCAAGTTAAATAAACAAAATGTTTGTTAAACGCCTCTGGCAAATTTTAATAAAACCATTTTTCTTCACTCTAATTCTACTTTAAAATATCATCCAATATTATTTTAAGGCGGTCATATAAATACCAAATAATTATTGAAATGTTTACCTCATTTGTTTATTTTTAATTTAAATAAAATTCGCTTTTAACAATTACTTCTTAATTGTGATTGTCAATTTCAATCCAAATTTAATTACTTTAGTTTTTTTGCTGATGTCAACATTATCAACACACAAAATTATTTAGATTAGGAATAGTAAAATGAAATACGGAATTATTAATTTGATGACGGTATATCTAGGTACACATTAGTGATTATTTCATTGTCAAATTTTAAAAATGAAGCAAATAATAAACGTTTTTTAGAAATTATTTAATGATTAGAACATCAAAAAACTTTATATTTTGAATGATATCCAAGATCACCTTGTTGAAGGTTTTAGTTTTTAAAATGGGTTAATATTGATTGGTAAAATAAAAAATGATGCAAAGAGAATGTTATTTACATTTTTTAGGGAGCATGAAATAAGGCCCTAGAAAATTACACCTCGGTTTCTTATTTCTCTTTCAATCTAAAATCTCTTGAGAAATAAAGTTCCGGAGTGTTGATTCACATATCTAGATGATATTCTGAAGGAATCTTAGAACTAGATTTAAAAATAGGAATATCTATCCCTTTTTCAAAAATGTTGAGTGCAACTTTAAAATTTATAATAACCCAGAATCTCATCTACACATATATAAATAATCTGGAGAAGGAAAATACTTTCATTTCGAATACCAAAATTCTAAAATTCCCCGTAATTTAATACCTTTCATTTACAACGGTTTAACAACCAAATTCCGGGGCATTGTTTCTCTTCAATTCTATCTTCAAATTATTGAGCAAAAAAATCCCGGGGCTTTATTGCTTAAACAATTTAATGCTTAATTGAAAAAGAATAACCCCCCCCAGGTATTATTCCTTAAATTTTTCTGTCTTATTATATGAAAGAAATAAAATCTGGGGTATTATGGTAAACATTATAGTATTGAATTGATTGAGAAATTATAGCTCGAGAATTTTATTTCCCAGGGTCTTATTTCATGCCCCTCATTTTTTATAGTCCATTAATAAAAAAAATTAACTTTTCTATTTATTTTTATAAATATTTAAAAATTTATAAATTAAGAGCTGCATACCAAATTTTGAGTATAAACTTTGAATTAGTAATTAAATTGAAAAAGTTGGTTATTCAATACCCACTTTTATTATTATTAGTATAACATTTTTTTTCATATTAAAATCATTATCCGAGAACAAACTTCTTTACTAAAACTTATAACAAAGGTTCAACTTTTAAAAAATCCCAGAAATCGTCTAAATCGTTAGCTCTAATAATTTTATCTCCGTTGCATAATACGGTCAAAATTTATTTAACACCTGCATTGTAACACCAGCTTTTGAAGAAAATGATTTTCACCCGAGCAAACCCTTAAAGAATAAGTATAGGAGCCAAAGAAATACTAGAGGTGAACCACTTAAATATTATACATTGAAACAAACATTGAAGACAAGTGATTTAGATATTAAAATTTTAGACTGTCAAGAAATTCCAATAAATTTACTTAGATTGAGAGAGTACTAGAGATGGAATCTATTCAATCGGAGGACAAATTTAATCTTATTAAAGAAAATTTCAGAATCACAATTAGTTTCAAAAAAATGAAACCACTGTAAGACTATGGAACCCTCCTTTAAAATAAACTTTATTATAAAATATGCACATCATTCATAATGATAAGTAGGAATCATTTGAAGCTGGACTAAACAACAGTGTTCAAGACATCAATTTCATAGAAATATAAATCTAAATTTCAATTGAGTTAGCAGCTCTTTTTCTATTTATGACATATATGCATATACTGTTTAACCTAAGAATGATTAATTACTTTAATATTCAAATTTGAGTCAATTTTGAAAGATAATTTAAACGGATTTAATTATTAGTTTTTTTTTTAAATACATACATATTTTAAATAATAGTTATTATTAATTATATAATTACAAATGATTTATTATACTATGAAATATGAGCTCTTTTATGAACAAATATTATATTATGCAAATTCGGTAACTGGCCGCTTAATGGTTTAAGATAAACGATAACACATTTTCCCGTTATATAAGAGAATTAATTAAAATAAAATAAAATTTAAATTGTCAAGGTGAATGCGATATATTCGTTCAATGAATTTAATTAAAAAGCCCAAACTAATCATCATAATTACTTACGCGATAGCAGTACAACATTGTAATTCCATTTACAGAACCAAATCAATTACGCATGCGCCTTTTTTGGATCTATTGATTTAAAAATTATAATTCTAAATACTTTTAATAGTTTTTAATTGACTTTAATTATGATTAAATCTTAAATTTTTATTTAAGTCTAACTTATGGCATTTTCCCAAAAGGTTCCTCTAACACTTCTATATATTCTGTAATGCGTAAGAAATAGTAACTGGTGATTAAATGATTTTCAATCTTTAAAATTGCTTAAATCCATTTCGATAAAGCAAAAAAAATTAATACGCGTCCGTGATGTAATTTCTTAATTAATTCAAATCCCAATACAATGTTTGTTTCACTATATATTAAATATAAACGCTCCAAGTATTTTAAAAAACTCTTTTAAAATTTAATAAAACAAAAAAAACCACGTTTTAATTTACTTTTAAAATTAAAAAATTTTAATTTCAGTGTTTTAAAAGCAATTATTTAATCATTAGCTTGGTGTTATAATATGCGAATTTATTAAATTTATTCAATTTTGCCTGAAGTCAGAATAATTAAATAAATTATTAAAGTGTGGCACAATGTGGCACTTAAATAAATTTTGGATTTAAACTTCTTTAAATACACTAACCTTTTTTATAGGTTAGTGTATTAAGAGCCAGCTACATAAAAAATCCACTTCAATTATTAAATCAAACAGGTTATTGTATTGAATTGTGTTAATTGATCATGATCTGCTGCAGAATCTTAGGAAATTTGCAGATTAATTTATTAATTTTTATTTTGTAATTTATTATATATTGGAAAAGAATCTGATGAAAGGAAACATATTAATTCTAACCATATTAAAAATTTAATAAAATGAATCTGTAGTTATTTAAATAAAATTAAGAGTAGTTTTCTTATAACAATCAGCAGTTTCAAATTCTAGAACTACAGTGATCATATATAATATAAATAATATATAAGAGTTAGCAAGACCTTGTCAACATGTTAAATTACACATCTCGAATTATTATAAATACTTCACATACTAAATAATGATGGCAATACTCATACCTTTAAATGCATTTTATTTATGAAATGAATCATGATTAAAGAATAGAAAAATAGAATAGATTTAAACAAAATCGATATTCGAAAACCAAGGGAATTGAAATTAAATAATTAATAAAAAAAAATTAAAAATATTTTATTGTCAAATTATATCATATTCATAAACTACGAATTGCGAAAATTTTGTTTTATTTTTTTTTTTGACAGAACATTTTAGAAAAAGACGAGGAAAAGTGTAGTAGAGTAGACTGTGTCAACTTTGGGATTCCCGTATGACCGTAACATATACATTATATCATCCGGTTAATTACTTTTGGCAAAATTTCAAACATTCTGCTTTACAAAAGAAGGAGTTGTATGGCAGCTACTCGAACCCTTTGCAGTAGACCAACCAAATTTTGCAGTAACTTTGGCCATTACACTAAACTATTTTTGGCAAAATTTCAGACACCCAGCTTCATTTGGTGTAGTGTAATCCTCATATAAAAAAAGGAGTTGTATGGCAGCTACTCGAACCCTCAGCAGTAGACCAACTAAATTTTGCAGCAACTTTGGCTATTACACTTAACTATTTTTAGCAAAATTTCAGACACCCAGCTTCATCAGGTGTAGTGTAAAGCTCATATAAAAGAAGGAGTTGTATGGCAGCTACTCGAACCCTTTGCAGTAGACCAACCAAATTTTGCAGTAACTTTGGCCATTACACTAAACTATTTTTGGCAAAATTTCAGACACCCAGCTTTATTTGGCGTAGTGTAATCCTCATATAAAAGAAGGAGTTGTATGGCAGCTACTCGAACCCTCAGCAGTAGACCAACTAAATTTTGCAGTAATTTTGGCCATTACACTAAACTATTTTTTGCAAAATTTCAGACACCCTGCTTCATCAGGTATAGTGTAAAGCTCATATAAAAGGAGTTGTATGGCAGCTACTCGAACCCTCTGCAGTAGACCAACCAAATTTTGCAGTAACTTTGGCCATTATACTAAACTACTTTTGGCAAAATTTCAGACACGGTGCTTCCATAGGTATAGAGTAATGCTCATATAAAATTAGAAGTTGTATGGCAGGTACTCGAACCCGTGGACCAAAATGGCTGAATTTAAATAGCGATTCTGTTTTTAGCATAAAAATGAATTTGTGAAAATTTCATAATCCTAGCTCCTTTACTTTTTGAGTTATCGTGATGACGGACGGACGGACAGACATACATAGCTAAATCGATTTATTTTTCGATTCTGATCCGATCCATACACTTGAGTCTATATCTACCCCCCCTCCTTCTCTGCGTCACAAACGTAATGGCAAATTTATTATACCCTTGGACTATATAGTCATACGGGTATAAAAATATCGATTCATAAGGATATCGATAATCGATATAGATAAGGATAATCTTTTTAAATAATCACAGCTTATGACCATTTTGTGACTATTTTATAAATGTCAAAATATTATTAAATTTTTTGAAATCCTAAAAATCATACAAAAAGTCACAATAGCGAGTTTGTGAATGTGTAGAATTATGATGTCGTTATGAAATTTCTGTAAATTTTTTATTAAGATTTTTATTCCCTGCTTTATTTTAAACGAGGAAGAGTGTAGTAGAGTAGACTGTGTCAACTCTGGGATACCCGTATGACCGTAACATATACATTATATCATCCGGTTAATTACTTTTGGCAAAATTTCAGACACCCAGCTTTATTTGGTGTAGTGTAATCCTCATATAAAAGAAGGAGTTATATGGCAGCTACTCGAACCCTCAGCAGTAGACCAACTAAATTTTGCAGCAACTTTGGCCATTACACTAAACTATTTTTTGAAAAATTTCAGACACCCAGCTTCATCAGGTGTAGAGTAATGCTCATATAAAATTAGAAGTTGTATGGCAGGTACTCAAACCCGTGGACCAAAATGGCTGAATTTAAAACTCGATTCCGTTTTTTGCATAAAAACGAATTTGTGAAAATTTCATAATCCTAGCTCCTTTACTTTTTGAGTTATCGTGATGACGGACGGACGGACGGACATACATGGCTAAATCGATTTTTTTTTCGATTCTGATCCGATCCATACACTTGAGTCTATATCTACCCCCCCTCCTTCTCTGCGTTACAAACGTAATGGCAAATTTATTATACCCTTGGACTATATAGTCATACGGGTATAAAAAGATCGCAATCAGTTTCGATATGGGGAATCTACAGGATAATTCGACAATGACTTATTTTATTTTTTCTTACCTAGAATGTGCCTCTTAATATTCTTTTTGAAATCCAATTAAAAAAAACTAAGAAATTAGTTTGTAAAAGCAGGATTCATAGATTAATTTCACTAATACTGGGAACTTAAAATATAGGTTAATTTTTGCTGCATTAATTTTGTATTTTTTTAAAGCTATTTTTTGAAATTTTTGAAAAAAACTTCCATGAAACGTAGCTATTTTTGAAAAAATGATTTCCAGTTGCTTTACAATCGAAGCAATTTCACTAACCCCTGCACCATACACAATGCGTATAAATGTGTATAGAATTCCGATATCAATGTTTTATTTAGTAAACGTGACAGAATTACAAATGTATCCCCAGATACTTGCAAGTTTATATAATAGCACATAAAATTACATTAATTTCACATAAATCTATGCAATGTAATTAAAAACCACTAGCTCTACGTAAAAAATTCGAAAATTTATTATCAATTAATACAAGCGTCACCGCGCAATATAGTTGCGATAAAAATTCGCACATCTATACTACAATTATAAATTTTCAATATTTTACAGAAATCATCCTGGACATTTAATTGTTCGCTATTCTTCAGAATTCTTAAACGTTTTTAAAGTAAAATATAATGTTTTGACGGTACTTTCCTTAATTCTCCTTCAGGATTAAATAAAAAAAAATTTAAACAATGAAATCGTTAAGATATTAAAATATTAACATTAATCACCAATTAATTTCTTAAGGTGTGAATAACTGTGATGATTTTTTTTTTAAATATTTTTTTTTTCACACAGTATACCGTATGCCAGTGTATTATAACAATGCACTATATACATTCATATTCATACACATATAACTAGTATATACATCTATAATTCTGGCGTCGGTGATTTAAACAAGTGAAATAATAATGAAAACGTTGGTTAACGAGATTTGTGTGCTCAGAATAAAAATTAATTATACATTGTATAGTTAAGTTTAAACTTAACTAAACTAAATTTTAATTTCTGAAAGCAATTTATCATATTTTTTATTTTAATTTTTTTTAAAATTCATTTTTATTTTTTAATTGGTAGTTTATACAAAAAAAAATTTAAAAAAGTTTATAATTGCACGCTATTAAGTCAATTCACATTTTTTGATTATATGAAATTTAAAGGCGCTTGCACTTTTATAGTGGTTTTTTTTAACGCTATTCATACCAAAATTAAAGTAGCCTTTTATTTAAAGTGAAAAAAACACCACCACTCCACTAATGGTTAAAAATTAAATATACAATGAATGGAATTTTTTTTTAATAATCGATTTTTAATCGAGTCTCACTTTTTTATATTGCAGTTATTATAATTTTATCTTTTATACACGTGCTTTGAGTTTTTTCATAATGTATGTATTATGTATTTTTAATATATTATTTAAGTATTTAACCCGCACCTTTCTGTGTTGTTTCGTATATATTTAAATTTTTAAATTAAAAAAATCATTTTGGACATTTTGGGATTTTAAAAAATATGAATAAAATATTTAATTGATTGGTTAACTCAAAGTGGATAATTAAAATTAAAAAATAAAACCATTTTCCCCATTTAATTTTGGTTTGAGAGATAATAATATTGAACATTTTATACCAATTAAATCTTAAATTATGTCAAATATTTTGAAAAGAAGAAATTGGAAAAATTTCTGACAAAATATTATGTAGATATAATTAAGGTAACAATAATGGTTGCAACCAATTCGCATAACAGAGCGTTCTGTGTCTCATTTAGTTGGATAAATAAAATGTAACGTTCGTAGACGCAACAACACGTTCAAGACAGCTATAAAAAATTGGTGCAGAATCTGTCAGATATCTTAGTTGATTCTTTTGATCAAAATTTATTTTAGATTATTTTCAAAAGCTGTATACAGATTTGTCGCCTTCTTTTAAGAAGCGCTGGAACTAGGTTTAACATGCGCTTCACATTTTGCAAAAGAATTCCTTTAGCCAAATTTCGTTAAGTCAAATTGCTTCGATAAAATTTGTTAAAGATTAGGATCTAAAATTTTTAATTATACTCCTGATTAATTACTTCTAGCATCTCCCTCTACTGTCGCTTAAAGAGGTTCTCACTTATAACATTATACTACTTCATTCTATTTCAGAATTTATGAAACTCACGATATACGTTTTAAGCAGACATATGTACAGAGTTCAACGATATTCCGTTGATTAAATTTTATTTTTGACACTCTGGCGGAATAAATGTTATAAGCTTAAAGTAGGTTCAATTTCTTTGACTAAACGTCATTTCTGAATGTTTGAAATTCATTATATTTTGTATATGTACTCATAAAATTCACATCATAAATATATGACACTTACTTGTCATTTTATATTCACGCTTCCCGAAATTTGTTATTTAAAGTGGCTTTAAACGTCAAATGTCATATTTTGGAGACAAATTTAAATTAAGAAAGAAACATATGAAAAAAGCATCAGAACAAAATCATTTAATATAATTTTTTTAAAAATTTTAGAAAAATTAACAAATTATGTCATATTCTTTCATATATTAATAAAATTAAGAATTTTTCATATTTTACCAGACGTCTCTCATATCAACGCAGCACATTATTCTATCTGACACTTTTATTATATTAATAATGTATGAATGTTCAATTATATCATATGTATGAATGAAAAGGTCTTCTAATTTATAATAATTTCTTTTATTAATTTATAATAAATGTACAAATTATTAGAATAAAGAATAGAAATATTTTTTATTATTTTAAAATAATAATTTCTGCTTAAATTACCAAAAATTATTAGAATAATAATTTTTAAAATTTTGTTATGTTTTTTTATTCCAAATTTTTTTTGCAATAAAAAACAATGACTATGGAATGAACACAAGAAGCAATAAAATATTTGAAGTAGAACCAAAAAAAAAAAAATTATTTAACATTTTATTAGAACATATTAAACTCCATTAAAAATTATGTTTTATGATTTCTTGAAATAATTTTTTGACATTTTTAAACCAATGACAATTATTTTATTCTTTAACAAAAAAAAAAGTATTTTTAAAGAAGAGCGTTGTAGAGTGTAACTATGTCAACTCTAGGATACTCGCACGAACGTAACATAGACATTAAATCATCATGTTAATTAATTTTGGCAATATTTCAATTACACAACTTATTAGACTTTGAAAAATGCATAAAAACAAGGGATGAAAAAAAACCAAAGGTTTTTAAAAAAGCACATTTTCAAATTTATATTGCATTGCATACTGAGTTTAATTTTGGAAATATATACACTGGTGACTAAGTTACTGCTTACTTATAAAATTTACTACTAACTACAGTAAATTTTTTATTTTAAAGTTCTAATAGCCCTTCAATGGGGAAGATTGCCAAATTTCTCAAAGACCTAACTTCATCTTTTGGAATTTTACTTAGAATTATACTATCTAGGCAAAAATAGGTAAAACTGAGAGACACTTTCTCAATTTAAGGAACCGGAAAACTTTTAACATAGAGTTTTGCATAATGTTAAATTTTAGTATTGTATGGCAAACCTAAACATTTGCCTTTTAAAAATTTATAATGCTTATAAAATCAGCTATCGTTTGCCGTTTTTAAGTTGAAAATATATATATAACACAACTCTTTTTATAAAAATTTAAATATAAGGCTTTTTCCAACAGAAAAAAAATCTTCTACGAAATAATTTTTTTTGCTATAACTACCCATGGTTAAAATTTCTTAACTCTATTTGAAACGGTGTAAAAGTTTTTGTAAACATACGGGCGGATGGACAGACGTTCGGACAGAGTGAAGCTATATAGGCACATTTTTACAAAAATTTTTTGAAAATGTGCTAAAAAGTATCAGTTTTGCAGATTTCATTCGCAAAGACGTCATTTGTATAAAAATAAATTTGTGAGAATTTGTTACCATACGGAAAAATCGCCACACATAACTAGATCGATTTACTTTTTGGTTTTGATTTGATTCAGACCTTTGAGTCTATATATAGTCTTTTCACCTTTACAGCGTCACAAACTAAATGGCAAATTTAGTATACCATTTGACCTTCGTTCGTACGAGTAAAAATATGATACGTGTATTCAAAATTTTTATGATCGTTGCTTGAATAACAGTGAATTTTTTAATTCTTTATACACTATCAACACCTTAAACATGTACTGAGAAATTCTTTTTCAAATTAATTTTAATTTCTATATCCCTATATCTTGCAAAATGGAAGAGAATCAGGTTTCTGCAAAAGCAGTTACTTACTTGTAAGAAAAAAAAATATAATTCGTTCCGTCTTAACAATAGTTGTTCCATTTTGTCGGAAACGCGTAAATCCTAAAATTTTTTTGTGTGATCGTAATTTAGTATGAAATATTTTTTCTCCAAAAGTAAGGTTAAGTTCGTAGATGGACCAATTTGGACCACGGGATCGGTAAGCTCCCATACAAAAGCACCAAACTTTTCTAGAAATCTCAAGTTCCAACTATCGAAACGAGTTCAAATTTGGTACATAACCTATTGGTAGACATGAAGATAAGCTTTTATAAATTGATTCTAGTATCATGGGGTTTAGAGCTTCCAGGAGTTTAGGGAATGTCAAGTTCTAATAACTTATCAAAATCTCTTTCGACGTGTAAATGTTTTTTTTGCCAAAATAAAGAACGGCTTCGCAGATGGGCCAAATCGGACCAAACAAAACAGGCAATTTGCAAGAGAAAAGCTTATATAATCCATCTTGAATTTGTTCCTACATTTTAATTAATGTTTTTAATAGTGTTTCGTCCAAGCAACATGCCTACTAATAAACACAGTAGTATTACAAGACGTTTAAAAAACTTATTCTCATGTGTGGGAACTTATAAAGACGGTCTAAAACTGAACTTTAAAAGTTTATATTTTACTTTTAATTTTAAAAAAATAAAAAAATACTATGCATAAAAAAAAACTTTAATTGTTATCATTTTATACAATGAATTTCGTCATACAACATGAATTTCAACAACTTTTTGTATCTTAAACTATACATACACAATTCCAAAACTGTATTGTGTTATATAGCGGAAATATTACGATTGTTATATGGGAAGTGTTATGATTCCTTTTTCATTCCATCTTATTTTTTTTTTTTATTGTTGTTTTTCATCCATAATTCGACACAAATATATGATATAATTTATGATTTAAGGATGAAATTAAAGTTAATTTTAAAAGGATAAGATTAAAGTTTTTGTGTTTGTTTTTTGTATTTTATGAATCTGTATATTATGAAAATTGGGTTTTTTTGGTTATGATTATGTTACGCTAGATGAAAATTCATTTTTATGACTGATATTTTATTTTTTTTGGTTTTTTTTTAAGAAAAGTATTAAAATTAAACGGAAAATGATATATTTTTAAAGTAATTGTTATTTAAAATAATCTGAAATTAAAAAAAAAATCAAAATATGTTATTTTTAAATGTTTAAAAGTTGATATTTAGTGTTAAACTTTTTGTATTTAGATTTTTTTTAACAGAAGACTTAAAAATGTTTTTAAAATGATCTTAAGTTTCTAAAAATGTTGTCAAGAACAAAGAACCATTTCCGTTTCTTTTTATAGAAAAGTACGCTTCGATATATTTTGATTGGAAAGACAGGGGTTCAAAATTAAAAATTTTTGAGAATTTGAGATATTTTAAAGGGTTTCATAATCATATAAGATTAAGGTTAACTACCTTGCCGAGGTTAGAGTGCCGATCTTTCATTTGAAAGGCATGGGTTCGATTCCCGGTAAAATTAAAAAAAAAACTTTTATCTAGTTTTCGTACTCGACTCAGCTACCATTAGCTGTAAATTAATGGCATAACCAAAAATTAATAGTGTAAAAAACGAGTAGTTTTCTTTTAGTTTGACTAAAATTATTTATTTTTACAAATACCAGTATTTCGTCTACGACATGGAGACTTCTTGAGTGCTAGTACTCAATTATATACATTTCACTCAAATGCTCAATAATATATTCAATATTCAATACAAACAAATAATTTAATTTAATAATATAATATAACTCACAGATATAGAATATCATATAACTCAAATACAAAATTATTACAATATAAACAAAAATAGAATTGTATCTATTGAAATATATAAGGCCTCCTACTATCTTATGTTTAATGTGGAATTAATTAAGATCAATCTTACGTTGCTATTAAGGTCAATCAGTTATTTTATTTAAAAATAGAACTCCTAATAATAAAGTAATAATAAATTTAAATTTAAATTTACATAATAAGACTTCTGTTAAAAAAACTACAATGTAAATGATTATTTTTAGGAAATATAATCCAGTGTTACATTAATGTGTACCATTTATTAATAATTCTGATGTTAGATAATCTCATTTAACACAAATCCATTTTTCATTGTCTATTTTACATAATTTATTTTTTTTTAAACCCATTTTCTTAAAAACAATAAACTATCACTTAGTGTGCACCTAAACTAAATTCAAATATGTCTTGTTTTTTTAATTCAAAATAAATTCTATTATTCCTTCATTTATGATCATTTACAAAACTAAAAAGTGTCACAATCATAATACTAAATGACTCAGTGTCTCTCTTTCCAACTCTAGATTTTAAATAATAAATATATTACATGTGTCATTTAAAAAAGAAATTATTTCAAGTAAAATAACAATAAATTTTACAATTACATATTCACAATAAATAAACAATTCACAATAGAATATAATTTTTTTTTTATAATTTTTCATTTAATAAAAAAAAGAACTGTAAAAAGAAAATACAAAACAACTCTGAAATTGAAAGTGTAAATGAGAACAAGCAGAAATAACAGTGAATGCATTTATTTAGTTTTAGTTTGTTTTTTTTCTATTTTCTGAGACAAAATGGAGCTCATCACTGAACAAAAACTAAAAAATTAAATAAATAATTACGAAAACAATACAAAAACAGAACAAGAACAAAATAAAAAAAAAAAAATTGTAACAAATGTCAACATTAAGAGCTGGTAATAAACTGGCACATTTTATAGTTTACATTCTTTTTTTTTTTCTGACAAGATTTGCTCCTTTCCATATATGCATGTATCTAGAGTTATATATATTATATATATATATTTATTGTAAATACTACAAAGTTTTAAATGAGGACCCTAAAAACAAAAGGGTTCCATGTTAAATTCCATTATCTTATAAAATACAAAAAGAAAAATGAAGTTAAATAAAAATAATTGTTTGCTTAAGAGTTCAAAAATGTCATACGAAAAAATAAATAAGTAGTTTTGTTGTCATATTTTATATACCAACATTATATACAAAAATTACAATATACCAAGAAAAACAACCATTAAATGTGTTGAATTGTAATGCAAAGAAACAATACAGGAAAAAACTACAACAACAATAAAATGCATTTAACACTTATTTTTACTTCAAGACAATGCTAAAAAATATAAATAAAATTATAGTAACTTATAATATGTATATCTTTACATTGTTTAAATGAAGTTTTTTTTATAAGGACGATTTCAAGAATAAACGATAGCGACAAATTATTACATCGATACTAAAATTCATTTGTTTTAAGTATCAAATCACATACAAAATTATAATACAAACTTAAATAAAAGGTTCACTAATAAATTCTCAGTAATGAATTTACCTTATCTAATCTAATTGAAAGTGCTACTCCAATCTTGATGCAGGCAATTTTTGTGCAATCATTTCAATACAACATTTCTTAACAGTCAATTATTGAAACTTTTAAACTGAAACATATGCCAATTTGACAGTTTCTCTGCCAGATTTAGCAGGATTCAACCATGTTTGGCTGGATATTTTTTTTTTTGCAGTATATGTTTCAATTGAAATTTAAATTTACAAAATTTTTTTTTAATATTAAAATTTTTTTTTATAATTACGTTGAATAAAAATTTTACTAAATTTTATGTCATTAAGTATGGTATGTGTAAGGCTCCTTTTACCTTGAAGTATGATGTCATTTATCAATTCAGTAAATTATTTTTAAATTAGCAATCTATGCTCTGCTGATTGAATGATTCTCAACTGAATTCTTTATGTATATTCTACTTTGACAATTGGCAGAACACTCTCATTTCGATCTCTACACGTAGCTATCTGTCAAAATAAGTTAAATATATTGAATTATATGAAAGTGCCTACAATAGACGCAGCCATGCCGTAGCCATTACGAAATTATTAAAAAAGTTGTTTAACTTTTAACTTTTTCGTTTTTCTCTACGTATTCAAATGTCATACAATTGAACTAGAAAAATTTTTTTATTGAAAAATAAAAAAATATATTGTCAGAATAAATAAAAATTTAGTAAAATTATTAATTTTTTCCTCTATCTAGAGTTAAATAATATCAAATTATTATTCAAAATATACAAAGTTATACAATAAGCTTTAAACTATTGAATATTTTTTAATTCATGAAATTTGTAAGGAAAACAATGTCAAAAACGCTGTCATGTATTTTTTATTGTGGACACTTATTTGTTGACTACGTAATGAGAGCGAAATGAGAGCGAAACGAAAGCGTCATTGTGGATAGGCTATTATACCTCTTATCGTAAGTCTTCTAAAGCGAACCAGTGCAATAAACTTTATAAAGTTATACATACAAAACTGAAAATTTAGAGCGCTTATAACTTGTATTTTGTGAATTTATATAATGATTCTGAATCCTGCTTCATCATCATATATGATATCTATCAAACAATACAAAATTTCGATAAATCTATTTCCAAATACCCATGGATGTAAAGTCCAGCTTCAATAATTAAATCAGCAGAGATTTAGGCGGCTGCCATTGATACAAAAAATTAAATACTTTTAGCTAACATTATTACATTTTATTTGAATTGTCAAAAAAGTTTTTGTTTTAATATAAAGTAAATTTCGTAGCCAACCCATCATCATCAACCCAATACATCATATTATAAATCAAGGAAATCCAAAAATAGGGGAATTTTAAAAAAAAATTTGATTTTTCTTTTAGAGATTTTAAAAATTGAGATATTGTACCCGACCTATTATAAACTGCTTACACAGTTATGTTGAGGTAAAAAAATAGATAGATAAAAAAAATGTAAAACCTTTTAAGTAGTAATAATTTCCCTATTCACAGACTTCAAATAGAAACACATTTGAATTGATTTTTCGGAAAGAATCAACATTCACTCTAGGGACTCTTTTTAATCTATATGAATTAATAAAGAAAATTACATTATAAAAATTACAAAGCTATATATATTTAAATATTTCAAAAAAAAAAACAATTACCCCTTTACACTTACGTATATTTGTATAATCCATTTATTTATACTTAACATCTTTTATACACTTAAATTGCATACACTACATAATATTTTAACACTAAATTGTTTCTCTGTAGTCTTCACCTGTATGCAAAAAGGAAACATTTTTTCTTTTATTTTTATACCCGAATAACTATAAATAAAAAGGGTATACTAAATTTGCCATTACGTTTGTGACGCAGAGAAGGAGGGAGCGTAGATATGAATCTAAAAGATATTGATTGGATTAGAATCGAAAAGTAGATCGATCCCCGTCCGTCCCAACAATTTTGAAATTTTAGAAGAAATCCAGCCAGTTTGCTTCAAGGGTTCGAGTACCTGCCATGCAACTTCTTTTGAGCATTTCTCCATACTTAAGGAAGTTGAATGTCTGAAGTTTTGCCAAAACAGTTTAATTTTATGGCCAAAGTTTCTGGAAAATTTTGTTGGTCTACTGCAGTGGGTTCGAGTAGCTGTCATACAACATCTTCTTTTATATGGATATTTCTCTATACCTACTGAAGCAGGATGTCTGAAATTTTACCAGAAAATTTTAATTTTATAGCCAAAGGTTGTGTAATGCCAGTAGTAGTTAACTTTAATGGATAATCCAATGTCTGAATAAAATATAGGTGTAGTGGAAGAGGTTTTGAAGAGCTGCCTTGCAACTTTTATTTTCTTTTGTACATAGCTGAAAGTCTAATAAGTTGTGTATTCAAAATTTTTCCAATTAATTAAATCCAATCATACGAAATAATCGGTCATAAGGTATCCCAGAGTTGACACAGTCTACTCTTCTACACTATTCCTCGTTTAAAATAAAAATAAAAAATTTATTTGATGTGCATGCAAGTAAAAAAAACAAGAAGTAAAAATAGTTTTATTGGAGTAATTTTTAAAACCAAGCCATGCAACAATTTTGTTTTTAAGAAATGATAACCATTGTTAGTTTGTAAGTAGGTAAAAATAAAAAGAAAAACTAAATTAATGCAAAAATATAGAGCAAATGGATATAAAGTACAGAGTTTTTTTTAAAAAGAATTTAATAATAATAGTAAAATAACTTATTTTACACTCTCAACATTTTAGTATCCCATTCTTAAAATATTCTTTTTGATATTACAAATAAAAATTTATTTCATTCTTTTTATTCTACACCCATTTAAACTCAGAAATACCTTTAAACAAACAATCAAATAAATAATAGCAATTTATGTAAAATAAAACTTTTAAAAAATTAAGTAATTAATTTTAAAAGAAAGTGCAATTTTTATTTATGAGATAGCATTAAAATTTAATTGAAAGTTATTAAAATAAAATTAATTAAAAATAAAACAACGTGCATAAATTACAAAAAGAAAACAAATTAAAAATAATTTATTCTTAAAATATTGAAATGTTTTTCCTTTAATCGCAGTTTAAGATAGTTTAATTAAAAAAGTTAAGATTAAGATAATAAACAAGTAAATAGTATAGAATTAATAATTTTGAATGGAATGATTACTTACCCCTACTAATCCAATTTTTTTACTAGGAAAAGTGGAGGAAATTAAAAATGTTGAAGAGTAACACAGGAAGTACGGGATTTATGCGGGTACATTTTGACCTACTACGGCTAACACCTTTTAAAACAAAGTTTGAAATTGAAGAGAGGATTCCTTAGGAATGGTAATTGAGGATTATGAGTTCCTAGCTAATACACGGTGCGCGTTGCTGCATTGAAAATGGAGGTTTAATTTAAGTTGATGTTATTGAAAAAAGTTAATACAAAATTTTCACATTGTGTAAAGGTAATTTAATTATGTATTAAAGAAATTTTTCTAGGATTATTCTAGGAAATTTTCATCAAATTTATCCAATTTCACTTGAAATTTTCATAATTGTTAATAATACGCAGAAATTCACTTAACAGAAAAAAAAATTCACTTAACATTATACGCCAGAAACACACCATCCTCAACTCCATCGTCAAAGAGCACAGTAAAATAAAATTCAACAAAAATTGTTTGTGAGTCTTCTTTTTAGCCAAAGCAGTACTTCGGAAAATTAGACGTCATGGGTTAACAAATTCCAAATCTGTTAATAGTGTCAACTCAATTCTCAAGGAGCATCACGTATAGGAAATTTGAAGTCAATCGGTCAAACCGTTTTCATTTTAGAACAAAAAAGTTTAAATAATTGAACCACAGCCGCAACTTGGCAGTTCGTTAGAGCAAACTTAAAGCCCAGGCTAAAGCCCAGGATTCTTCGTACCCAAAAACCTCTATACACAAATCTTCATGATAATCGGGTAAATAATTTAGAGATATATTTTAGAATAAATACTGGTTTAATGTCTCAGGTGCATGTGTTCATTGACTTCCTTATTAAAATTAGTTTTCAAGAGAAACTATATTTCAAAAAATTTTAATATTTAAAAATAATTAAAAGTACACGTATTTTATTTGTCAGTTTATTTCCAAAAAATTTTTCAAAAACTAAATTTTCTTTTCAAGTTTTTCTAATTTTTTTATGATAAATTTTCATCTATTTGTTCCAAAGTCTTAAATATTTATCATTTTTTCAGAACTGCAAATAATTTTTCAAAACATCATCGTACCTAAAAAAAAAAAACCCCAAATACAAATTTACCACCAGGTATAGAAATTACCTTCTTTTTTTTTATTTTTTCTTGTAACATGAAAAGTTTTTTTTTTAAATTCATTTTTTGTGAAAATCATTTTTCATTTTTGAAATTTTCTTTTTTACTTTCGTAAATTTTCACAATCAAAATACTGATGATGATGATTTTTTAAAATAAATTTTTCTAAAATTTTAGTTTATATTTTCCCCCTTTTCTATATTGTGTAGCATAGCACAGTGCATCTTGACGTTTGCTAGTATCTTGTAAATAAATTATTCAGGTTATTGTATTTGTTTTCTTTTGTTATGACACCTTATACAAAAAAATACTCCATATCTACTTATCTTGAATGATTTTTATCTTCAGTTGTGGATGATGTTGGAAATATCTTAAACAAAATTCCACGGACTGAAGAGCTGGCTACCATTTTTAGAACAGTTCTAATTACAGGAAGTAAGTTTAGAAGAAAGAAAAAGTTAAGGTGTTCTTGCTGTGGCATTTACCCTGTAACTAAACTAAAAAGACACTAACGTATCTGAGGTACATATTAGATGGAAGCATGTTTCATATCTCAAATAGTCCTCACAACAACTGAGTTTCCATAAACAGTTTTAAACCATCCTTGGCTTTCCACAATTTATATTTTATCACTTGCAGGATACTTGCAGGGGTTAGGTTCGAATTGTATAGCAGATAGCATAATTGACTTCAGCTTTATTGAAATGCTTTATTGAATTATTACCTGATACATGATTACAAGATATCAAAGCAGATTAATTTCTCTTAAATGGCGACGATGGTAAAGTGGAATAAGTTTCACAATAATTCGACGATGGTTAAGTGGAGTAAGTGTTACAAATGTGAGAGCTGCTGATCATATATTGACTTTATAAATATTAGATTCTCGGGAAGAAACCAATCTTTTACAAAGGAAAACCCAAACATTTGGCAGCATTCTTAGTTTTATCAAAAATACGATCATTCTACAGGAACTTTTTTATTGAAATAGTATAGAATTTCCGAAGGTCGTAATACAATTGGTGATATTTTTAAAGACAATGTTTAAACCAACCTCCTTCGGGAAATTTACCGTGGTCAATTCGGAGTTTCCTGCTTTTTTATCAATTGGGTTTTAGAACTTCACCCATTAATTTTTCAGTTTTGCGTTCTATCTAAAAGTTCTTGTATTTGATATTAAGTTCAATTCATTGAACGTAAATTACTTTAAACTAAATAGATTTATTGAAAAATATTTTAAAGGAAGATTTTTGCAAGAGTATGTGTGAAGTATATTTTACAAGAATATATGATAGTAGTAAACTGTCACCGTCAGCAACTACAAACACCATTCATATAATAGCAGTTCATTCTACATCACGAAATATGTGTGAACAGTGAAATGATTCTATTATAATATCTTCAGTCCCATTAAAATGTGACATATGAAAGAATAAAACATTTTGTAAAAGAAAAGTGCACCTCTAAAGGTTCTTTTAAGGCAATTTTAAAAGTGGTGCTTTTTGAGAAAATTGCAACGAGTTATTGTTAAAGATATATAAAATAAGAAGTTAGGAAAATGCAGTTAATTTTTTTTTAACTCAACACATTTCCGTTTTTCACGAAAATTGAATAAAAACTTTTTATTTAAAAGAAAACATAGATGGAAAAAAAAACCAAATATCTTAGTTCGTAGAATCAATATTTGAGAAGACATTATTAAAAATAAATAAGTTAGTAAAATATGTTGAATTACGTTATAAAAATGTTTGAATATTATAGACACCACTCTGAACCATACAGTCTATTTTTTTAAAAACAAATATTTAGATTCTTCTTATTACACTTTTGTAGTTTAAGGATCAATAAGGTTCAACAATTTGCAATTAGAAAATAACAAATGTTGGGAATTGAAAATGAAGAACTAATCAACGGCAACAGCTGGGTGACACAGTGGTTAAAGTGCCAACCTTTCATGCGAAGGCCCGAGTTCGAACTTTAGTGAAATTGAAAAATCTTTTCTAAATTTCGACTTGACTCAGCTACCATTGGCCATTGGGTTCAAATTAATGGCTTAATTAATAATTATATATCTTAAATAAAAATACATTAATATAACAATATAAACAAATAATTTAATTAAACAATGAAACTCACAGATATAAAATACAGTTATACAAAATATTAAAATATAAACAAATAAGAAATGTATCTAGTAGACGTAGTATCTCTTAGATTTTCAATGAAGCATAGACCTAGTAGTATCTAATGTTTAAATTGTATGTGGAATTCATTAAGATCAATTCTAATAATACGATTATAATATGACTTCCTGTTCCAAACGCGAAATTAGCATTCTAACTTCTATGTCATCAAGTCATGTTAATAATTCAAAGAATTTAGGAAAACTAGTTTTATAAAGGTATTAAAGAAATTTAAGTTTTACCCGAAAAATGGCGCAGTAGTTAAGACGTTGACCTTTTAAACACAGGATAGCGGGCTCAAACGGTAGTCGGATCATATCAAATTAAAACATTATAATTTTTATAATAATATCACCCTGCATTTGAAAAGAGGTGTTACAGCTACTTGCTCCATTCATGTGGTACGATACATAATAACCAAATAAATATCAAAATACCAGTATGCCTGAATTTTTTTAGAAACCGCGTTTTTTTAGTCGCTTTATCTACGTTTCTGCTCCTTGGAAAATGATAATGATCTTTTAAGTAAAACTAATAAGGAAGTATAGTATCTAATGAATTTATAGTTATGATATATTTGTAGTAATCAAAATCTAAGATGAAATAATATAAAAATTTAACTCCTTCTTATCTTTTTAATTTTTTTACACTTTGACCTGCGGTTTTATCCCTAAATACAATGGCTTTCTAATTTTTTTTCTAATATTACTAAATTCACCTCATTTAGTTTTTTATTGAATAGCTCCACATAATTAAACTAGGATCATTCGCATTCACCTTCACCATACAACAATTCTAGTTTTAATTGACTTTAAAAATAGTCTTGAAATTTAATTTAACCTTGGAGAATTTAAAACCCTTGTTAAAATAAATAAGAGAAATACCTAATTTAATAGATTCTATTAATAAAACATTTTTTTAAATACAAAATAAAATTAATAGAAATAAAAGAAACTCAATTATTGCTATAAAATATTATTTTGAAAACTTGTTATACAATCAATTGAAATAAACCAATATCAACTTTAAGATTATTTAAATTTTACAATTTTTGCATAACTACAACTCTTACACAACCTTTATTACATTCACTTATTTAATATCATATCTATTGAATTGTATTAAAAATTATTCTGTCTATTTAAAGGGGGTCAATAATAATTATTAACATAAATTAAATTTTATTTTATTATTAATGCTTAGATTCTGACATTTCAATTGTTTTAATAACAAGCTCTTATATGTACTAAAGTGTTTATATCTACTACTACTGCTTTTGGTTAAAACTTTGTAATTCAGTTAATAATAAATAAATAATAACAAAATATTACAATAAATTCAATTACTTTGTAATATTGTTTTAAGAAAGTATATTGAATTTCGAAACCCGTTTTAAATACCTACTGAAACAAGAATAAATATGGCGGGAAATTTACAATTTCTAAGAAACAATGGCAAATTTGTAAAATTTATCAAAATTTTGATTTCACTAAAATCAATTTACAAATTAAAACAAGTGATGAAAAAAACCAATAGTTTTTGAAAAACACAATTTTCAAAATTTTATAGGGTTTCTTAATGAGTATTTTATCATTTATTTTTATAAAAATATGATATAAAAATAAATGATAATATTATAATTTAGTTATTTCATTAATGCACTCAAGAAAACCTAATAATAAGTGCAAAATATAACGTAGGAGCTTTAATGTTAACGTTTAATTTTGGAAAAACATACACTTGTGAATAAGTTATTTTTTTATAAAAACATAAAAGTTTTAATTTTTAAGTCCTAATAGCCCTTCAATGGGGAAGTTTCCCAAATTTTTGCTTAGCAAATTTATGACAGATTTGCCCATCTCCCTCCTGTTAACACCCTTCCATTTTTTTAGGTTCTAGGAAATCAATTGTGAATCCCACCAAAATTTGAAATTTTACCTAGAAGTTTAATATCTAAGCAAAAATAGTTAAAACTAAGAGACAATTTCTTCAAATTAAAGAACCCCTTTTAAATTTAAAAAAAAAAACCTTTCTTAAGTTGAAATATGCAGCATTATATATGCAGCTTTAAATTTTGTATATCTGTAAAAAAAAATTTTAACAGGTATTCAAGTTACAGGTGTTTAATTCCAAAACTTCAACCCTATTATTAGAATAAATCTTAAATAAAAAGTGCTTCAACCCTATTATTGTATTCTATACTTTGCTTGCTGTACTTTTTAAGTCTAGCTTTCAAAAACATTGGTTTTTCATTATAAATTCTGTCTAGTAAATATGAAATTATTTGCATAAATCATATCTTATGTCTAATTCAGATTTAGATATAAACAAACAATTGTATTGAATTAATTATAAAAATAAATAAAGACATTATTATTACTTAGTAATTTCAATAATTAAATTAAAAAAAAATATTTCAATTTAATTATAAACAATTTTAAATTATTAAGAATCCGTTTATAATATTTAAATATTATTAAATGGCGCTATTGGCTAAATTTAATTAAATTGCGCTATTTATAATATCTAATTAAAATTGCATACTATTGTAACATCAATTAAAATCACTATATAATTAATAGCCCAATTCTAAAATGTTGTCACCTACTTCTGTTAATTTTCCTATAATCCTTTAACATAAATCAAGAGCTAAGTCTTTATATCCAGATACTAGGTAAAGTTTAATACATACGTATATTAATATATACGTACAAAAATTAAAATCCATTTTCAATCCATTAGGAGTTTCATTTTATTAAAAACAAATTATATTTATTAATAGTCAAATATATATATATATATATATATATATATATATGTATATATATACATATATATATCAAAATAATCTATTAATTTATTTCAATACAATTCTATTAATTTATTCACACTCTTAAATGCCCGTGTTAAATTAGCTTTTAGTTTTAAAAAGTTATCATTTAATTTATCAAAATTAAATTAAATTATTAAAATCACATGTATATTGGCGCCTAAAAATCGATTAAAATTTATATTGTATATGAAACAAAAAGCTTTTATTTAAAATTCTTTTCTATTAACTAATTCAACTAGAATTTAAATTAATTTTAAAATAAATGTATTCTGTGATACCAAGACATAATTCACTATTTTTTGTACACCTGATTCTTTTATGTGATTGATACTTTTTGCAAAATCCATCCGCGTCCATCCATCCGTTTTTCGCCATCAGCGTAAAATCGTTTTTTTTTATAAACATTTTTTGCCTGGAATATCAAATCGTACCCGATCGGTGGCTTAGTGGTTAGGATGTCGGTATTCAATCGAAAGGTGTCGAGTTCAAACCCTGATGCTTAACAATGTAAGAAATTCGCATCGCATCTGTCAAAGTCGCATCGCAAATATTTTGAACTGCGACGCGTAAATCAACTGATACTTAAACATATATTTTGGTACGAACTATTAGATGGAACTATATCATATTTAATAAAAAGAATATGATTTGATAATTTATATCATTATATAAAATAAAATATCTGCCCCACCCGAAAATGCAAGGTTGAATCACTTGTTTATTACATTGTATTTATTAGGGAATTGTTTATAAGTAAATAGACAAAATCAAATCTTTTTAAAACGAACTTAATCATATTTTTCAAATCGCGTTATTTTAAATTCGATAGCGTAAAAAGAGAATTGAATTATTGTTTCAAATCGCGTTTTTTCAAAATCACCAAAAAATGGAAATAAGCGTATTTCAATTTTCAATATTTACGAGTCTTTAAAACAATTGCTATGGTGATTTAATATTACCTACTTAATTCTTTAAACCACCAATTACTAAGTATTAATCCCTTAGTTTTTTCAATTGGATAGGGTTTAAAATATATATCGAATGATAAATAAATACTTTTAGAAAGATTTATCTTAATTTAACACATAAGAGGTTATGTCTTGTTGGCACATAACTAATAGATACATAATACTTATTAAAAACAAATTTTGACATTCATTATTACTAATAAATTTGTAATAATAACATAAATTGACTCTTTATTATTAAATTAATTTAATTTTTTAGAAAATATAAAAGTATTTTTGTTTTAGCGTGAGTGGAATTTATAATATAAATTAAAAAAATTTATTTCAATTGTAAAAAAAATTATTTAAATAATAATTTGTAGCAATTTTGTCCGGTTGTATGGAATTTTAATGTTTTAACACAAGATTAATACAAGTAGCTATAAGATAAAAATTGATATTACTTTATTTTTTCGTATGTTGGCTGTCTGCAGACAAGTTCACAGACTACAGACATTTCCTTAGAACTTTCTAGATAAATTTTTCAAAATTCAAAATAATGATGCAAATTAAATTATAATACGAATATCCATTTAACTAAGGAGTTAGCGAAGAAGTATAAAGTTATGTTTCCGAAGGTGTGCAAATATAGAAATTAGATGTGTACAACCCCTGGAAAATTTTTTATGAAATTATTCTACAAATTCCTTTAAATATTTCAAGAAACCTATTAAGAATCCCATCCTATAGGTATAGTAGTTTGATATTGTACAAATAACTTTAAAGCTACAATTACTAAACTTCTTCAACTGGCGTTGATGAATCGAATTGTTAATTTTTTATAATATAACACCTTAAAGGAATTGATTTTTAAAATATTTTGGCAGGAATTGAATTGGATATTCACAGACTTTATCAAGGTTATTACAATGTATTTAGCCTTGATCAAACTTAATAATAGATACTAAGGTTTCAATTTGAATGAGTATACGATGCATTAGTCATTTAAGAAAAAATATGAAAAATGATAATGCTTGACATTATTGTAATCAGATTATTTAAAAAACCTTAAGTTATTTGAATCTTTAGTTTTAGATTACAGAAACAACAAGTGCCATTCTAAAAAAAATGAATTACCGTAAGGACGAAAAAATCATTTTAATATCTGTACTTCATTTAAAATGTTTTAACTTAATTATCAAATTGGGAAGAGCAATATGTCGGAAGCTGTGTAGCATATCAAAGAGAGGTCGACAACTATAATGACAACTTTATAACGACGTTGGAAAACTTGGTCATAATGTTAAGATATTAAATACATTCATTCTGATCGCATTGTATTAATTTCCATAATCAAAATTTAATATTTATTTGTAGTACAAGACAATTGCAAATATTGCCTGACAATATTAAACCTTTGCCGATTTGACATTTGGACTTATTATTAATTTATTGTAATATACACTACATTTTTTATTATTGTATATGATTCGACCAGGGTTTGAACCCGAGACTTTTCGATTGAAAAGCTGCCACTTTACCACTGAGCCACCGGTAAGATAAAAATTTAATAATTTGATATAAATTATAAGATAATGTCTATTTTAGGAAATACGAGATGAAGTAATGCTTAATTTTTCGTATTAGTCCCCTCGGGAGTGAAGTAAATACATTAGGCATCTCCAAATGATGGTTCAGTTCTTTTTTCAACTTCATATTTTGCGTTGCATCGTTACACTATAAGCGTATGCTGTCTCCACTTTAATCTACTTTTCTTTTGATTTGCAGCCCATCGATTTTCCTTTTTCATCGTCAACACTCAGTGGCACTTATTGATTATTGAGCTAAGTTAGAAAATTCCAAATATTGCCTGCAGATACTAATTATTATCTTTAACTTATCTGTAATTTCTATCATCTGATGTCAATCTCTCTGTGGCTTTGATTTCCTGCTATTGTTTTTACATTTTCTCATGTGAGGATAGATTGGTAACATTTATTTGGAACTGTGCGTCCCCAAATAATATTTGGATACCTGCGTCTTCTGTGCCTTATTAGTGGTTCCCATTTATGGCAATGCGACTTACGTTATTGTGATTTTTTCACAGAGCATTCGCTATCCAGCTTCATTATTTTATCTTTGTTTCCTCAGTAAGGGTTCCTCTCCTGTCATTCTCCACAGATCTTCATTGCTTATTCTGCCAGACCCGAATTATCAGCAAAAGAAGCTTAATACTGCATAAAATGTACATGGTGCGATGATACATGTTACTAAGTAAATAATAACTCAATTCAAGGGCTTCTTTTGTATTAAATTAGCTTAAAGCTTCAAACAAACTCTGTAGTACAAGCTTGGAATATATTTAGTAAATTTGTAGAATTAAGTTTGAACCAATTTCTTTTTTAAAAACAATAGACCAATAAAAAATATAATTTAGTCAAATTTTTTTCAGTTTAGTCGTATAAGTTTTTTTATGAGTTATTATATTAATATATTATCATATTATGTCATTAAATTATATAATACTAAAATAAAAGTCATAAAATTAGTTGAATTTCAAGGAAGTTTTTAACTTTATGGTAGCAATTAAACTGACATTTAAAAATTTTTTTTGATCTTGTTTAAGCAATTCTTTTTTTTATCGGTCGACCTTGGTAACTCATCTTACTAACTTAAAATAGTACTTAAATTATAAGTTTTATTTCAATTATTAACTGTAAATTTTATGATATATTTTTTAATGCTTTTCATAGTAATTTCAATATTAATTTTATTAGTTCTATTTTAAAATTATTACTTTTAAAATTTTGGCAATTTATGTATTAGTTGAAATTTTAAATGCATTTATTGGAACAGTGAAACAATTG
Source organism: Dolichopus griseipennis (assembly GCA_963082915.1). Classification (NCBI taxonomy): domain Eukaryota; kingdom Metazoa; phylum Arthropoda; class Insecta; order Diptera; family Dolichopodidae; genus Dolichopus; species Dolichopus griseipennis. Next base: position 26,085,251 of record OY720443.1, read on the forward strand.
TTATTAAATAGCTTTCTTTTTAACTTAAAATTATTTTTGACCCCTTAGGGTATGCAATTATTTAAACTATAAATTTTTAGATTTCGAACTCACTTCTTTAAATTATTAATTATTAGTTGTATGTATTAGTTGTAATCTTAAACGTTTTCATTTTAATTTATGAATGAGTTGTTATCTTAAACGTTTTCATTGCAACAGCGAAACAATTGATATAAAATAACTTTATATTTATTAAAATTATATTTTACCCCTCTAAGTATGCAATTGTTTAAAGTATGAATTTTTAAATTTTGAACTCTTCTTTAATGTTTTTAATTTTAACTTTTTTATAAGAGAATTTGGGAAACCTCCTCTGCTCGTTAGATATTTAATAAATAAATAAGGGAAATATTTTGAATATTTAAATATTTAACAGACGAACGAATGAATTCTCAAAAATTCTTAATAAAGTAATTGAGAAAAAAACTAATAAATTTTATTATGAAGAAATTAAATGACAAATTTAAGAGTAATTGAAATAACATTAAAATTTAATATTTTTTTTTTAATAATATAGTTTACAATTAAATTAAGTACTTGACTTTTCGTTTATTTGCTTTGAAGACAAAATCAGTCATTTAAGTACGTGCCAAAATGTCATGGCAAAAATGTGTGCTGCACATTTAAAAAATAAAAAATACGTACGACTTTTAAAATCATTTAAGAGGCTCTTTACAAGTAAAACATTGTTAAGTCTTTTAAAAAAAACTGTGATAAAACTAATAATTTAATTTTTATATACGTAACATATTGTTTAATTCTTCCATGTCCAATAAGACAATATATTTGTTGCTAATTGCCATTTAATGGGAATTCCTGTATTTAATTCAAATAAATTGTACAGAAAACTTTTAAATCAAATTATAAAACAAAGTAAATTCGCAATTTAAATAGAAAGCATTAAAAGGCTAGGCTTGAACTATGTTGTTTAGAACGTGTGACAAGTGACAACAATAAAGTTCACTGTATTTATAATACTGAGTCTATTTGTGTTCAAATTTTAAACTAATAAAATTTTATAACTTATTGTTTTATGACACCTGTATAAAATAAAAAGTATTTTTAAATAATAGATGATTAAAAAATATCATTATCACCTATTCAAAAAAACGTGAATATCTCGTATTACTCACTTTTGAGTGAACATTATAAAAATTTATTAAAAAAATTATTTAATATGATTTTTTAATAAAAATAGATAATAGATAGAACCAGGTTATGATTCAAAATTAAACTATTTAGTTGAGATATCAAGGCTTGAGGTAAATGTTACTATTTACTATAAGTGTTAGTACCTATAAATGTTGATTCTGATTTTTGCCTCTATAAATAAAAGAGGTGCAACCGCTATGGTAAATCATTTCTTATTTTTAGCTAATTTAGAAATAGTTTTGAAATTTATAAAAGCTATATAGTATAGTCTGGTGTAATGAACTATAGCTATACAAGGAAAATAATATCAACTAATGCATATGGGCTATGCTATATCATATACTCGTAGATTTTCATGATAAGGAGGATATGAATTGCATCTCAAACCCATGCAAGGCCCAAATTTTTAATATAGAAACATTTACCATATATAAATCCCCGCCAATTAAAATGCCGACACTGAAAATTCCCGAAATTCAAAAAACCCAAAAAATTCAAAATCATTTTTAGTTAAAATTCTAAAATTCCAGTTTTACCAAACTTCATGACTTTAAAATTTTACAATTCCAAATATAGTTAGTTACCTAAAATTTTGAAATAAAATGAAGATATCTTTTCTAAAATTTTCAAATATAGGTGGAGTATTCAAAATATCTAAATTAATTTAAAAATAACTTTGGTACACGTCGATATCTTAATAACAAAAACTTTGCGAGGCAAGCTCTTTTAAACCAAAATCTTAAAAATTAGCATGTTTTGATCATCAGTTTTAAAATTCTAAAAAAGCAGATATTCTCGTTGTTGTATCTAGTGGCGACGCATTAGTAAATTAACGAAACAATTCTAGAAAAAGTGGAATTTATTTTAAAAATTAACAAAAGCAAAAAGGGATTTTGAATGTCAAGATTTTAATTGGCAGAATTCTTCTGTAGCTGGATTTTGAAAAACAGGATTTTTTTTTTTTTTTTAAGCGCTAACTGTTCAATTGTTAGGCTAATAACCCTGTCCATACCATAGGTACATGTTGGAACAGGGGGTCATATTATATTCGTGTTATTAGAATTTGTCTTATTGAATTCCACATACAATTGGAACATGAGACAGTACTAGGCCTTATAACATATAGAAACGTCTTAGATTTTCAATGTTCACAGTTCTATTTTTTGTTTATATTGTAATATTTAGTATTTGGGTTATATGGTATTCTATATCTACGAGTTATATTATTCAATTAAATTATTTGTTTATAATTTGCTTTTGTTTATATTGTTATATTAATGTATTTTTTTATGAAAGATATATAATTATTAATTATTTATTATTCCAATAATTTGAACCCAATGGCGAATGGTAGATGAGTCGAGTCGAAAACCAGAAAAGTTTTTTTCACTTTCACTAGAATTCGAACCCGGGTCCTTCCGCATGAAAGTTCGGAACTCAACCACTGTGCTACCCAGCCGTGAGGATTTGGAAAAATCGAATATCCACACGGACCATTTTTAATGAAGAAGATTAGAGAATATTATATAGTTTTACTTTACAGGATAATTTCTATTTGTTTTATAATTATCTTACTAAACTTATAAGTAATCAAGCAAAAAGCCTAAAATTTTTAAATAATATATTGTATAACAATATATATATATATATATATATATTAAAATTCCTTTTGAATCCACTTAATCTCCATTACAAAATAATTAAATTTAATACATTTTACATTCATTTTATGTTAAGTAATTCTTCATTCGGATAAAGCCCTCAATTCTTTTGATTACTAAAGATAAAATGTTAACAATCTTTACAAAAGAGTAGATATCTAATACAATAACTTTATTTTTATAAACCTAAATACTTAGTTTAATCAATATTAAAATATTTTATATTAAAACCGTTAACTGACTTAAAATACTTGTTTTGTTAACTCTACTAATTTAATTAAATTTATATTATTATTAATCTTATTCTTATGCTGTTTTTTTGATAATAAATTACTATTAATTTTTAATAAGATTAATAAATATTTATTTATTAAAATATTCAATTTTTTAAACTTTTCAGAATAGAAAAATAAACAGATTAAGGGCCAGTTTCACCGCTTATAGATAAACTGGCTGATAGACTATTCAGAACTTATCTTATAGATAAATCATAAATTTCTGTTTCACAACTGTCTGATATCCCTATCTAATAGATAAAGTTTCTGATAATTTATCAGCCACCTTATGCTATAAATAAAATTTTATCTGCCAGATAAAACTTTTATTTTTGAATAAAACAAAAATTTTTTTTTTTTGAATTTTTGTAATTAAAACAAAATGGATTTATTTGAGTACTTAGAAGATGAATTTGATGAATATTTTAATAATATACCACATTTACGTAGATCACGCATAATTAGAATACGGCCAAATTATTATGAACTACTTGATGATGTTGATTTTAGATCAAGATTCAGATTAACTAAACCGGCAGTTAGTTATATATTGTCTTTAATACAAAATGAAATAAAGATGTCAACAAATTTGTAAATTTTAACTTAAATTCTTCAAGAACAGAAAAAATTAATATGTTTATACTTATTTCAGTTACTCTGCAATATCACCAAGAAATAGATTACTATTAGGTTTACGTTATTTTGCAACAGGGTGCTTTTTGATTGTGGCAGGTGATTGCAATGGTGTCAGCAAAGCATCTGCTTCAAGAATAGTAGAACAAGTATCTAAAGCAATAGCTTAATTAAGACCTTCCTTTGTAAAATTTTCGCCAATTTTTCAAGCACAATTTTTCTTTTCAAATGTTCAAGCTGTAGTAGACGCGAAATTGAAATCTTCCGACATTGTTGCTAAGTGTCATGATCAAACAATTTTCAATAATGCCTTTATAAAACAGAGACTAATAAATCGAGAATTTGGAAATTGTGTTACTTTAGGAGACAATAGGTTATGAAAATAAAAGTTACTTATTAACACCTCTTCACACTGCCATCACACCACAAGAAAGACTTTATAATGAAGCCCAAATAAGAACAAGAAATACGGTAGAAAGAGCTCTTTCGTCTCCTCTTGACTGAAATTTACAGCCCTCTCTTTTTTTTAATTTCTCCATTATGAAATTAAATTTTTGTTTGTTAAGTTTCGTATTTATATTTTTAAAAAATTGATGTTTGAAATTTTTTATTTTTGTATTTATATTTTGTATATTTTTTAAAAATTTAGTACAAATTAGTACAAATTCATCCTAAAAATATACAATTTTATAACGATTACGTTATCCAAGAGATAAAGTTATCAGCCAGATAATTTATTATTAAGTTTGACTGTGAAACAGAAACAATATTATCTAATACTTTTATCTACCAGATAGTTTATCTAGAAGATAGCTATCTAGAAGTTTATCAGAAAGCGGTGAAACTGGCCCTAAATGTAAATAAAAATTAATATTTAAAAATTAATTTGTTATAATAATAATTTAGCTTTTAAACATTGAAAATCACAATCTCATGGTTAACAGATATATAAGTATCTTATATTCAAGTTTTTTTTTTTTTTTTTAATATAAAATATTTTAAAATAAAAAATAGAATTAATAGTTATAAATAAATAAATTAATAAAATAATAAACATCTGAAATAGACTTCAAATATTTCATATCAATATGAATTTTACGATATCTTTATAAATCTGACATATTTCATATATGAATTCATAAATAATAATTAAATATCAGTTTTATAATCATTTTTTTAAAACAAAAGATTAAGGGCCAGTTTCACCGCTTATAGATAAACTGGCTGATAGACTATTCAGAACTTATCTTATAGATAAATCATAAATTTCTGTTTCACAACTGTCTGATATCCCTATCTAATAGATAAAGTTTCTGATAATTTATCAGCCACCTTATGCTATAAATAAAATTTTATCTGCCAGATAAAACTTTTATTTTTGAATAAAACAAAAATTTTTTTTTTTTGAATTTTTGTAATTAAAACAAAATGGATTTATTTGAGTACTTAGAAGATGAATTTGATGAATATTTTAATAATATACCACATTTACGTAGATCACGCATAATTAGAATACGGCCAAATTATTATGAACTACTTGATGATGTTGATTTTAGATCAAGATTCAGATTAACTAAACCGGCAGTTAGTTATATATTGTCTTTAATACAAAATGAAATAAAAATGTCAACAAATTTGTAAATTTTAACTTAAATTCTTCAAGAACAGAAAAAATTAATATGTTTATACTTATTTCAGTTACTCTGCAATATCACCAAGAAATAGATTACTATTAGGTTTACGTTATTTTGCAACAGGGTGCTTTTTGATTGTGGCAGGTGATTGCAATGGTGTCAGCAAAGCATCTGCTTCAAGAATAGTAGACCAAGTATCTAAAGCAATAGCTTAATTAAGACCTTCCTTTGTAAAATTTTCGCCAATTTTTCAAGCACAATTTTTCTTTTCAAATGTTCAAGCTGTAGTAGACGCGAAATTGAAATCTTCCGACATTGTTGCTAAGTGTCATGATCAAACAATTTTCAATAATGCCTTTATAAAACAGAGACTAATAAATCGAGAATTTGGAAATTGTGTTACTTTAGGAGACAATAGGTTATAAAAATAAAAGTTACTTATTAACACCTCTTCACACTGCCATCACACCACAAGAAAGACTTTATAATGAAGCCCAAATAAGAACAAGAAATACGGTAGAAAGAGCTCTTTCGTCTCCTCTTGACTGAAATTTACAGCCCTATCTCTTTTTTTTAATTTCTCCATTATGAAATTAAATTTTTGTTTGTTAAGTTTCGTATTTATATTTTTAAAAAATTGATGTTTGAAATTTTTTATTTTTGTATTTATATTTTGTATATTTTTTAAAAATTTAGTACAAATTAGTACAAATTCATCCTAAAAATATACAATTTTATAACGATTACGTTATCCAAGAGATAAAGTTATCAGCCAGATAATTTATTATTAAGTTTGACTGTGAAACAGAAACAATATTATCTAATACTTTTATCTACCAGATAGTTTATCTAGAAGATAGCTATCTAGAAGTTTATCAGAAAGCGGTGAAACTGGCCCTTAGAATATTAATAAGTTAATTATAAAATAAACTATATTGAATTTAAAATAGGTGGATGGAAAGTACTTTATAAAACTCAGATTATTTTATAGTATTATACGATTACTAATTGGAATTTTTTATTTTTATCTGTAACTTCACTTTTGTCGTAAGTTCCTATTCTGGTTAATTAATTAATAAAAGCTAATAAAATTTCGTAACTTCTAGTAATAACTTTTTATTTAATACTATATATTCGCCTAGAACAAAATTAGTTTGTAACTTTATGATTATTTTATATCGTAAATTTATTTATTTATTTATCTGTAGTACCAGACAATACTAAATATTGCCTGATAATATACACTATATTTTTTATTAGATATGATCCGACCAGAGTTTGAACCCGTAATTTTTCGATTGAAAAGCCAACACTTTAACACTGAGCTATTGATCGGATATCGTACATTTATAAAGGATATCAAAATATAATCGTAATAAATGCACAAATCTTTCGGAATTTCTAGAGTTGAATACCAGAAACAGTGGCAGAACCTATTAAATTTTAATTTATACTCACTTTAGATTATAACTCATAAATACAAAAAGAACCTATAACTCAGATATATAAAAATTGCATTAAATAGAACTACATCTATCTAAGATACTCTACATATTTATAATTATAGTGATAGTAGCTGAATCTCACATGATAATATTACAGTACCTATCTTGTTGTTTCTAATGATGTATGAATTTACCCATGAAATGAACAGATTTGCAATCTAATAATTGAAATCAACTTGCAATTTAATAAAAAAAATCATAAATGGTGTAACATCCCAAATTTTGGACTAGTATGTATTAACCAACGAATTGTCCAAAAACGTAAGTATCGAACTAATATTCATGTTATTTATGAAATTATGCAATATTCTGCAATCAGACATTAGCAAACAGTCTTATACTTTAAAGAATAATCTCCTTTATAAAAACCGTCTGGCTAGCACCAGAGTATCGAACTTCATTCGAGAGGCCCAGGTTCAAATCCCAATAAAATTGAAAACGTTTATTGGGATTGGCCGCTACCATTTGCTATTGGATTTATATTAATAGTATAATCAATACTTAATAACCATATATTTAGTAAAAAAATTAACTAACAACTACAAAATTAAACAAATAATTTAACTTAATAATATAACTTACAGATAAAGAATACGTTATAATTCAAATATAAAATTCTAACAATATAAGGTAAATAGAATTGCATGTAATAAAAATCTAAGACATTTATACAGGTTGTAGAACTTAGTACTATCTCATGTTTAAATTGTATGTGGAGTTCATTAAGATCAATTCTAATAATAAGAATATAATATCTCTCTCCTGTTCCAACATGTACCTATGGTATAGACAGACTTATAGCTTAACAGTTGAACAGTTAGCACTTAAAAAAATTTCAATCTCTTAACATTTTACATTTCAACAAATTACCACATTATACTGAAACGTCACTAACTGCTTTAAATTAAAATTATATTCAAAATCTATTCAAATATTTATAAAAACCAATTTTAAACAGTAGTTTTTAGTATAATTTCCAGATCAAGATTACAATATAATTCAATGATAATCACGATTTAATCAAAATACAAAATGATAATAAAATACATTTCCATATTATAAAAATAAAAAGATTAAATGAAAAAAAAAAAACAAAATTTAATTAATTCAAAACTTGTAATCTTAAAATGTTAAAATTAAAATAAATCATCTCTAACACAAACTGAATTAAAACAAAAACAAAAACTTAAACAATTATAAAAACCAGTATTTAATTGAAATTTATTTACACGCTTCCCTCAAAACTTAATCATTCAATATTTATACCCGTGCATATATATATGAACATCGGGTATATTAGATTTGCTCCTCCGTTTGTAACGCATCGATCTAGACGAGCTAGATATAGTGTCAAGGGTACGTATCGGCTCAGAATCGAAAAATTAGTCGATCTAGCTATGTGTGTCTGTCCGTCCGTCCGTCCGTCCGTCCGTCCGTCCGTCCGTCCGTCCGTCCGTCCGTCCGTCCGTCCGTGTGTCATCACGATAACTCAAAAACTAAAAGGGCTAGAGTCTTGAAATTCACACAAAGTCATTTTTAGACAATTTCTAGGTTCCCTATTGTTTTTGGTTAAAATCGGACCAAGGCTTCGGGGAGCTGCCATACAACTTTTTTGCACCAATATGAATTTCTTCAAAACTATTTATACTACGGGGATGAAAATTACACACGGTTAGTTTTATATTGACTCCGGCACTTATATGAAGTTTCAAAATGTTAGGGCCCCATTTTCGGGGGGCTGCCATACAACTTCCTTGCACCAATATGAATTTCTTCAAAACTAATTATACTACGCGGATGAAAATTACACACGGTTAGTTATATAATGAATCGAGCACTTATATGAAGTTTCAAAATGTTAGGGCCCCATTTTCGGAGGGCTGCCATACAAAGTTTTCGATTCAATAACTGTGAATCTAATAAAGCTACAAGGTTAAAATTAAAATTGGGCAGGTAAATTAATAGGGCAAGTTACTTGGCAAAGTTGGACATCACTCGGACCATCGGACTTTTAGGGTGGGCCAATTTTTTTTTTTTGTTTTTTTTTCTTTGTTGTTTTTTTTTTTTTTTATTTTTTTTTTTTTTTTTTTTAAGCTTAAGTTATGGGACAATGAATGAAAACTTTTTTTTTTTTTTTTGTGATTTTTTTTTTTTTTTGTTAATTTTTTTTTTTTTTTTTTAAGCTAAAGTTATGGGACAATGAATGAAAATTTTGTTTTTTGTTTTGTGACTTTTTTTTTTTTTTTGTTAATTTTTTTTTTTTTTTTACGTCAAAATTATGGGGTAATGAGTTAAATGTATAAGAGAAGTAAATTACGGTTTATTTTATACACCATAGTGGGTATGCACGGGTATCTAAAAGTTGACAAGGGCAACTATAATCTTCCTCGTTTTTTTTAATACACGCTTTGAAATCATTTAAAATTGACAATTTATTAAAAAATTTGACAGTAGCTGTGACATGTATTGTATTGCAATATTTAAATAGCATCAGCATTAATATTTAAAATTTAACCTAAGGCAAAATTGTAATATTAGTAGCTAATAGCAATATGCATGTTTAATCAAAATATATTCACTTTAATAATAAAAGCACCAGCTCAGTGAATTAAACACTGAGTCATTCGGATATATACAAAATATGAATAGTGCGTGCTATTTGATTTAATCATTCATTCAAATACTTTCTGTTGTTGCTTCTATTGCTGGTGAAATTAAAATGTCTTGTGATTCAACATCATAATAGTGTTGAACTTAATTTAAATCAAAATTATGTATTGAGAAGCTTTTTTTTTAAAAAAAGCTCTTTAATCTTTACAAATGCGCTTGTGTTGTACTTGATTGTATTTATTTGTATTTATTTTATATACACTTTTTTTTGTGTATATGTACACAAAACACATACAGCATAATGCATTTAACCACGTGCTTTTGAAAAGCGCATGTCAAAAGAATTTTCATTCATAAATACGTAATAGTATATAATGACTCTTATGCATTGATAGATAAAGTGTTGTAGAAACAAAAAGGGAAGTGTCATTCCACTACAATATAAAATTTTAATACTAAGCAAATGTGAATGTACTCTTTTAGGTGATATGTTTTTTTTTTGTCTCTTTCTTACTTTTTTATTGTATTTTATTGCAATTTGGTTTCTTTTGTTTGGTGTAAAGTGTACTAATGGAATTGTACAAAAAAAAAAAAAAATGGTTTTTTTTGGAGAGTTTTTCAAGTGCAATTTTTGTTGCTCTTTTTGTTTTTTAATGCAATGATAACAGTAAATTAATAAGATTATGATGGTAATTTAATTTTGAATGTTAGTTTTTTTTTTACTTGTGTCGAATTAAATTAAAATTTACATGCAATAAAAAGAAATGTAATATGTTTTAAGTATTTATATTTTATATTGGGAAAGTATATCTGTATGTACATACTACTTAGGTATCATGGTTTTTAATTCTAATGAATTTGTTGACTTTATTATTCAATTATTAAAGAAATGATTTTTAAAGATGTTTTGAAAGATTTGTTGAACTTATGTGAATGGAATAAGAATCTGGAAATGATGAGATTTTAAATTACTTAAAACAGTTATGAGTTTAGTTGTTGCGGTTAATAGGTGAATGAAATGATTACTAACACCTTTTAAAAGAATGACTTTTAATTTTTATTACATTTTCAAAACATTTTATTAATATTACAAAGAGGTTATTTACATGAAATGAGGTACTTAGTGCCATATGTAATGTCAATTATTTGAATAGATTATATTTAACAGGGAAAAGTAAATTACCTGGAAATGGAAAAAAGTGCTATTCTGTTGTGCTAATTTGGAGAGGATAAACGTTTTTAAAACTATTCTAAAAACGTAAAAAGGCATAAATGGCATCTATTACAAATATGCTTAGGGGTTTATGAATGGGTAGCTATTTGGAAAATTCTTTAAATGACGAAGACTCACAAGATCTTCAGAAAACACGACTGAAATTTATTTTTATTATCATACAGAGGGGCGCAAAGCGACCGATATGGTTCGAATGTTTAATAACTTTTTTATTTAATGGTTAATTATTATTATTATTTTTTTGTTATACAGTATATTAATGGCAAATATTTTTAGCTTAAGAAGCCATTTTCGGCTTCGCACATTCGTGCTCTTTCCGCTACATTTTCTATAACTTTTCGTAATTTTTGATGGCTGTTCTTTTGTGTACTGTTCCATTTCCAATTCCCCAAGTTTTCTTCACAAAATTCTGAAATAAAATTAAAAAATAAAATTAAAAAGTTATTAAAAATTCAAACCATATTTCGTTTTGTGCCATTATTTTGTATAATGGCCCTGTATTTTAAAACGGAGTGACAACTTGTTAGTGTGGTCCTTGATAACTCAGTTAAATTGACATCTGTGAATATTATTTATTTTTAAAAAACTTCACTGTTGAGTAAAATGGTTCACAGTTATAAGTAATTCTGGATTGGAATAATGTTCGAATCACGAAAATAAATTTGGATATTTAGATTCCAAAGTAATTTTTCAAAATTTTATTATGATTTCTAATGATTTATGTTTTATGATTAATACTGAATTTCTATCATCTCATCAATTTAAAGTTTGCCGAATTAGAAAGAATAACTTCCGATTTATAGGATATTTATCTTCGATAACATCCGCACACTACTAATGAATTCAACCGAATTTATGAAAAAAATTCATAATCTCCAAATCTGTAAATCTTGACTTAAAACTTAAAAATTAATTAAAAGGGCCACACTTTGTCCGTGTATGATTTATAATATATTAAATAGCGAAGGGCTGTATTAAACTAAGGTTTCAATCATTTTTGGACTTCGGTGTCAATCCTTCTTTTACAATGTCAAATTTCACTTTGTATATATAGTTGCGCCTTGTGGAGTTTATCATTTTTCAATATGGTGAAAACTCTACGCATAGGTATGATAGAGCTCTAAACATTCCAATATAAAAATTAGAGCTACATGTTAAAAAACAAAAAAAATAAACTTCCATAAACAACTGAAATAAACTCAAAATCTCTCCTGAAATGAAAGTCCTCTAAATTTATAGAAAGATTTTCAAAATAATAGATATCAGAAAAATCCCTAGAGTTTTTAATATAGTTATAAATATATATATACTTTAGTTATACTTTAGTTAGCATAAGTCACTTAAGTTTTTAGGTGTGTTGTTTAAAACAAATCTCAGTAAAATTTATTTAAAATATTTAAATTTGTTTTTTTAAAAATTACAAAAACAAAAAATCTGCCCTCATTTTAAATATCAAAAAAATTTTGATAAAATGCCATTTTTTTAAATATAGGAGAAAAAATAAAAAAAAATTTAAGTTGTCTGAATATTTTCATTTTCAACCGACATTATTGTCATATAAATAGGAGCGCTTATCAAATGTATTAAATTCACTTGAATTTGAGCGGAATATGTTTATTTCTGCTGTCATTGCAATTTTCTTCTTGTTTTTGTTTTTTTTAATTTTAATTCTCAGATAAAAATAAAAATTTTTTCAACTTTGTAACAAAAAACCGATATTTTGTTTTACAATTTTTTATTTTTAAATATTGAATGTCAAAAGCAATGTAATTTGCTCTACATTTTTATATTTAGTATAATGATACGAATATTACAGCATCTGGTTTTTAAAATATAAAATTTAAAAAAATTTATTTTAAATGTTATTCCCAAGTGGTTTAAAATGTTTTACTGATCATTGTCCAATATTGTATGCAGTAAATATCTTGTGGGTACAATTTAAATTATTTATCGATAAGAATAATACATTTTTTTTAAATATATTTTCTAAATTTAGATTTAGACGAAACATCCGAATTTTGACTTCAATTATGACAATTCATAGTTGTATATAGAATTATGTAATGAATTCACTTAAGTGATTTTGATGGAAATGATTTAAATAACTCAAATTTTGAATATATATGCGATAGACTTCTATTAACTTAAAAAAAGCTTAAGAAATACTTAATAGATAAAAATCAAAAAGTACCGTTATAACACATTCCCAATGATCGTTCACTTTTTGTAGAAGTCGCCTTAGCTTATGCGTTAATGTGCGTTAGCATATGTACTAATGAATCAGGCACGGTAATAAATCAGGTCACACTACAGATGTTTGAACTAAAAATTCAACTTTTGAAAAAAAACAAGGAAAAAAGCAGAGTAGCCTGTGTCAACTTTACGCGCATAAATATTTTGCTATCCGATTAATTACTTTTGGCAACATTTTAAATACACAAATTAATAGACTCTGAATTATATATAAAAGTTTTATGGCAGCTATTCGAACCTTTTATATTAGACTTACTATTTTTTGTGCAGATATTTGGCTCTACTAGGTAACTACTTTTGACAAAATTTCAGATACCCAGTTTTATTAGGTATGGAACTATTTTCATGTGAAAAATTAAATTTGTATGGGAGATACTCGACTGGCTGAATTTTAAAGGCTATGACGGATTTTGAACAAACTGATTTTGTGATAATTTCAGAATCCTAGCGCTTTGAGTTGTTTTCGATGAAATCGAGTAGACGGGTGAACACATATATATTTAGTTTTTGTTTCTCATCCGAACCACATACCTTTACGTCAATATCAAGCTTCTTTCCGGCGTCACAAACGCAATGGCAATTTTATTATATCCTATCAAAAATCATTCATACGATAAAAATTGGAGATTAATTCACCATATTATATAACGGTGAACCCTGCACAATTTGTACTTTAATTTTATAATATGACGTAATTAGATCAGGAAATAGTAAAAATTTTATAAAATAATATTTAAAAAAAAAAAAAAAAACAAATAAATTTTGCAATATTTCGTACTGTTTTATCTGGAAAAGCACTCAAAATAGTGATAAAGGTTTATACAAAGTGTCATTTAACTAATGAGTAATTAAAATATCCCATAATTAAAGCTTTTTTAAATTTGTTATTTAAAAGTTTAAGAATATAAAATACATGTTTCTACTATGTGCTTTACTCCGTTTATCTTGAGCAGAATTGATTATAATTTAGTTTTATTTCATTGTGCTGTTCATTGAGAATTTCAAATTAGTCACACTAGGTACTCAATTTCTGTTACAAATTTGAAAAAGTCTAAAAAGTATGAGATCTATGAAAACTATAGATATATTGAAAATTAGAGCAAATTTTTAAATTTTTTCTTATATTGGTATTTTAAACTCACAGAATGTTTTCTGAAATAAAATTTAATTTTTCAAAACCTTTTCTGTAGTACTCAATTCGTTGTAATCAATTTGTCAACGCATTGACGCATCTGTCATTTAAACTTCAAAACCCTTCACGGTAAAAAAAGCATATTTTAGACAAAAAGCATCATAAAGTCATATAAAATATGCTAATTACTTTATTCTTTTTTATTGGAGAATACTGATTACAAAGTTTCAGCTCTCTAAAAATAGGGAATAGGTACCACTTATTTAAATGTTAATTGCACGCATTCAGAAGTGAGCCAATTAGTTGATCTGAAATTGTTTCATAATTGTATAATTTTTAATAATAATAAGTTATATGTTTTCGTAACTTATCAGACTTGCAACAATGTATATAAATATTATAATTTTCATTTATTTGCATTTAATCTGGATCTTGTATAATTTATGTAAAATTGCACAAGAAAATAATAACATAATTTAAATTCTTTAAAGTTGATTAAAAGATTTTTAATATTGCAAAATTATATGTCAACAAGTGATGACAAAAATCAAGGGTTTTTTTAAAACAGCATATTTTCAAAATTATATAGTGTTTCATACTAAGTAACTTATCGAAATATAATGTTGGAGCTGCAATGTTAACGTTCAATTCAGGAAATATACGTAGGTGACTAAGTTACTGCTTACTTATAAAAACAGTAAATTTTTAATTTTTAAGACTTAATAGCACCTCAATAGGAAAGGTTGTTTAATATCTCAAGGATCTAACCTCATATTACCCCAAAGTAATCATATTTGTAAAAAAAATTTGGAATTTTAATTAGAATTTTACCAAAGCAAAACTGGTTACAGCTGAGAGACACTTTCTTCAATTTAAAGAACCGCATTTAAATTTAAGAAAAATCTTAGAAATATGTAAAAATATAATGTTGAACCTTTAAATTTTACATATAAAAAAAAAAAATTTCTATTTTTGAGCCCTAAACGGGGGGCGTGACAAAAAAATTTTGATAACCGAATTTCTAAAGTTCTAACTTCTCCCAAAATTTCAAGTCTCTAGCTTGAACCATTTAAAAGATATGTGAGGCCAAATTGAGTTTTGCATAATGGTAAATTTTAGTACCATATGGCATCCCTATATATTTGCTTTTTGAAAATTTAAAAATCTTAAAAAAACAATAATTAATATAGTGTTTCATACTGTGTTTAATTTTGAGAATATATGCCCTTGTTTTTAAATTACTGATTTATAAAAGTAGGAAATTTTTAAGTCCTAATGGCGTTTCATTGGGATCTAAGCAAACTTATGGTGATTCTCGAGAAACTAATCCCACTTTCCTCCTTCCAAAATTTTGAAGTTTTAGGAATTAAATTGATTTCCTTTAAAATTTTAAATTTTTCTTAGAATCTTTTTATATCATATACTTATTTAAGTTGCAGGAGCTTTAAAATACCAAATTTTACTTTTAGAACCCAATTTTAGCTCCTAAATAGGAGGCGTAACAAGGAGGTTCCCAATTTCTAACTTCAGCCGTTCAGAAGATATGAGAAGCCAAAAATTTTGAAAAATTGTGTTTATTACACCTCTTTCTTTTTTTAAAGCATTTTTCGACTTTGGGGGTTGTAGCAATTAAATTGGATCTTTTGAAAATCTAAGACGATTTTACATCTTATAAGGCTTATCTGTTTCAACATGTACTTAAAGGTATAGACAGGGTAATCGGGCTAACTTTTGAACTGTATTAGCCTAACAATAACACTGTATGTAAGTATTAAGAAGCAAATTTCTTCAACATGTATTCCTCTATAACTTCTCTTGTCAAAAAATTATTGAATAAATATATAAGTTCCTTAAAACTGACATGAGTATCCAGTAGACCGTTCTATTAAAAACTATTTCTAAACCTTAAACTATTTCTTAAATTTTCAGACAGAAATTCTTTGGTTAAGTCAAAGATATCTTAAACCCAATTGGAACTTGGACACTCTGTAATTGTACAAGAAGACATTTTGCTTATAAAAAATAACTTTGAAAAGTAATTTATTTTAAAACTGTATAATCAGTATTTAAATATATAAATCTGTAAAGAGATTAAAATTTTGTTATAAATTTACCGTTTATTTATTACATCGTTATTAACGAGTTGTAATCGCGTTTACAAAACAAACTGTTAAACCAAGATGTATAAAAAATGTTATAAGGAATGAAGATGTTTTTATAAATCATTAGAAGAATCATAAAAATAAATTTAAAATCCATACTTAAGAGCTATAAATATCAATGTGATCATGTTTAATAACACTTAATTTTGTATATTTAAATTAAATTTATTTCATGTTGAATATTATTAAGATGATAATCAACCACTTTACGTTTTTTGTTAATTTAAGTAGCACATATTAAAGCAATTCTTATTCACACAATAAGTTGTCCCATTTAATAATAATCATCTTCCTTACTAATACAAAATAACGTTCATCTATAATTTGAATTTCAATTTTGTTGCAGAGGATGGTGTTAGCTGTGTTTAAAGTAATTATAAATGTAATTATTTTTAAATGTGATACTTGAACTCAAACTAAAGCTTACGAAACGGAATTTCCCATTAAAAACGTGTATGGCCAATAGGAAAGAAGAAATTAAAATATTCTTAAGAAAAGTACAGCGATGAAACATAGAGAAGAAAAGGTCTAAGCTGAAATTTTGAAATTCGACATAGTTTGTTTCTAAAACACCCTCATCAAAGATAAAATCTTGAAAAACTGTATATAATAAGAAAATTAATTCATAGCAAAAAGTGAAAATATAAATCTCACCACATTAAATAAAATTCCAGCAATTGAATAAGACTATTGGCTGGGCGATTAGTCCGAAAAATACTGGACATTAAATCGGAAAATAACCAAAAAAATTAAACCCAAATTCTTGTAGATATTAACCCCGGGAAAAGATCGAAGACGATATGACCAAATCAATGTCCAAATCTCGGAAATCATTGGCCAGTTTCCAATTAATGAAAAATTAATGACTAAATCTCGGAAAATAAATTCGGTATTTTTCGAAAAAATTTTCACAAGTTCTATTTTAAATTCTTGGCTTCAAAGGTAAGGTTAATACCTAACGAAAGTTTAGAAGAGGCAGCTATTAATATTTAAAGTTCTTTGTTGCAGAAATTTGAGCCGCTTCTTCGAGATTTACTCTTTCAGGACGATTGTCTCAATAATTGTTCGAATGTTTGTCAGAAAATTCATCGGAATAATTTTTAGTTTTTTCGGAACAGATAACCACAAGGCAATTCATATTCCTGATCACTAATTACTTGCTAATACTAATTTTATTGAACTAAACTTGAAGCAGAAAAAATAGAAAAATTTGAAAACAATTTACACTCAAAACTTCTTCCGAACATTTAATTTCATTTCAACTAACATTCAATCCAAAATCCTAAAGAAACTTAACATTTATCACCAGTACCGAGATCAAATTTTCAAGTTAACTTTAAGTAATTAAAAATTCAAATTTATTAGGCATTATCACAAATTAAAAATCACTTTCAAATAGACGAGAGCATAAAAGAAACACTACAGAGTCTAGAGACGAACAAAATATAAAATATTAAACAAAAACTCTTGTTAAACTTTCCGTGACTTCTTTTTTCCTTCTAATCTTTGCACCTGAAATCACAATTTGACAATAAAACGAATATAAAAAATTAAAATAAATCTTTGAATATAAAAATGCCCAAGCAAAAACATAAATATTGTCTATTGGATTTTTATCGTAATTTTCATTTCAGAAGTTAAGTTGTATATAAAAATGTATATATATATATAAATATATATCTATTCCTTGGTAAATTGTCAAGAATTTAAACAAATTTCTCATTATATTCAGAAAATTCTATTCAAGAATTTCAATAAAAAGTTTTACTCTTCAATTGTATTCTAGAATCTGGACCAATTTTTTTTGCTTTGCTTCTCTTTTTTAATTTATTCATTCTAGAAAACTAGTATTTTGCAGTCATTGCTATTATATTACATGAACATGAACACAAATACATGAATATCTGTTGCCCTATAAAGGTAAAATGATTTTTAAACATTAATGTTATTACTGTTATTGTTTAAGAGGCTGTATTGTAAGTTATAGGACAATATAAACGACATTGTATGTTAAGAAGTCTTCAATTTAATTACATAATGTAAGTTTCTTTATTTGTTTAGTAAATAACCTTTTTTTCTTAAAAATAAAGGGGGACTGGGCTAGGAATAACCAAAACCACTTAAACCCCTCGATGGTGTGAGGATTTTGTTCATTTAAGAAAATTTCCTCCGTAGTAATAGTAGGCGCAGCACAATCGACGGAGTGTAAGGAAAGTAAAAAAAATAAAAATGGTTGAAGCTGTATTAGAATTGAATTAAATATTTAAAAACATGGTTTACGGTCATTCTTTTACTAAAAGTAGATCTAATTCCAAGCAAATAAAGTGTTCGGGCATTTTTTATAAAATAAAATTGACTAAGAAATAGTCTGAATACTATGCGCAGCAGAATATTGACAGTTGACGCAGCACAATCGACGTAGTTTAAATAAAGTAAAGTAACTAGAAGTGAATAAAGTAAAGAAACTAGATAATTGGTAGTAAAAATGAAATAAAATAATTTTTAAAATATTGCATACAGTCGTGCAAAAGCACATCTAATTGCACGCAAATGCCCTTTTAGAATTACACAGAATTGGATATATGAGTTCATACAAGAGCTAATATTTCAACATCCACTTCTTGTGTTAAAGGTGTGAAGGACATTTCCAAATTCAACGGGAAATCAACCTAGGAACTGAATCCCTTTAATAGAAGACACATCATATTTAATAATAATAATTAGACGCGTCTACTAATAAAAATACCTAAACAATCACGGAATAAAAACACACTAAGCAATTAACCTAAGCAGTCTTCTACCTAACAATTTAAATATCAGATTTCAAAATACATTCCGTACACTTTACAATTTGCAACATTCCTGTAATATGAAAAGTCATTCCAATCTTCAGTTCATTCCCAAGTCATTCGCACCTTCAAAATATAACAATTTTATTTAAGTATTTTTTTTTATTCATTAGAAAAAGACAAAAGATTAATTTCAATGAATAATAAATTTTAATTATATTTATTGCATAAAAACTGTTACAAACTGAAGAGAATGATATTTATAATCAAAATCTTCCTCTTGAATGAAATCAGCTACCGAAGATGATTTTTTCTGCAATTCTCTTTAATTTCAGAAAATTAATACTGGTAGCTTCCAAAATGAAATGAAGAAGATAAAAAATTTCAATAAAAATTAAAAATGAAATGAAAATTAAAATTTCGAAAAATATACGTATAATGGAAATACCACTCCATCTCATCCACTGAATGCGTATTTTGTATAGTCAATGGATGGTTATTAAAATTTCTTTGAAGAATGGTGATCAGATGTTTCTATTTCTGTTCCATTTGACTTTAACATACATCTATTTACAAACATATTTTCAACTATCATTATATTATCGTCTACTTGATTTAATAATAATATTCATTATCTGATTACCTGTGTTTTAATATTATTTAATAGAAATTACACAACTGGTGTCTTCCTTATTAAAATATACAAATATTATGAATTAAATTAATGAAGAAATATCTAGGAAATGGAGAATCAAGGAGAAATTAGGATGGAAATGGAGGAGGGACAGGTGAAATAATTAAATATTATAAAGGTACGATGATAAAAAGTTTACCTTTATTCATCTTAATTCATAAATGCCAAATCATATCCCAAATTTCATTTCGCAATCCCGGTCGGGAAAACCAAACAATACATATGTATCTAAGGTTCATTCCAAGTTTTATTTTAAAAAGTAGGATGGTTTTAGTTGGTCAAAGTCCAACCCTACTCAGATGAACCCCGTATAATGATTTTGGGTGGCTTCCGATGCTTTCCATCAACCCTCGGCAAGAAAACTGAAGGAGATGTTTTCTGTGGCAACTCTATGCTTAAATTATCGCTATTTTTAGGGAAGAGATTGAACCCAGGATCAAGAATTAAAAAAGTTTCAAAGACAGAAATATTTAAAAAAATTCCGTAGTTTAGTGTTAAAAGTCCTTTTCTTCGCGGGGAAACTTACAACTTAGAAGCAGTTATGGAATTCCCCTTTACTGTCTCCTCTAAGTAAAAGATGCATAATCAGCCTAATTCTAAGTTCTTGTTCGCCTGATTTTAGGTTAGATTAAACAGATTTTTCTTCGGTTGTCTCTTTTCACCTCACTATAATTCACAACATTTTCTAGGTAAGCACCACTTTCCTGCCAAATTCCCAAAGTTATCTATCCAACCAAGAGCTAGACTCTGCATATCTCAATTATATTTGTAAATGTCCTTAATTATTCTCCTGCATAGGAAACTAAACCAATCAAAAAGTAAATACTCAAAAAAAATCTATATCGACCCAGATTCAACTGAGATTTTGAAGAGCTAGAAAAAAAAAACGCATTAAAAAGTAGACAGATTAAGAGTTTAAATAATTATTTTGAAAAATCTTGAAGAAAAAATTAAGTAGAAAAAAAAAACAAAAACTGAATGAGCGAATTATTAAACAATACAAAAATTTATGTACGAATACATGGATAATGTTTAATAAAATAAAAACAGTAAGAAAGAGACAACAAACATAAAACAAAATTTATTCCAATTCTTGACATTCCAGTTGAATATAAAAATAAACATTTCTTCTTTTTAATGTTTAATGAAAATCATTTCAATTCTAATTAATGGGGCCGGAAAATTTTCATCTGATAAGAACACATCGGTAAAAAGTTTTACAAGCGAAATTTTTATGATAGTATTTTTTATTTCTTTATTTATTTTATTTATTATATTTCTGCAATAAATTAAAAAACTTGAAAAAAAAATTGGGAATAGGGAATAGGGAATTAAAGGGTACATAGGGTAGTCAAAACTGTAGGTTTACTTATATATTCTTCTGTGTAAATAAGTTGTAGAACTTAAAGGTTTAATTTGAAGTTCTTTGTTTATATTCCATTCTGCAAAGTTAGAAAGCATCTACAAACTTTGCGTTCAGAATACGAAGATTTTATTAAGTCTAAGAATTAAAGTCAGTCATGAGCTGCTCTGAATGAACGTTGAGGACATCTTGAATTAAGTTATAAAGAGTATTCATCTGGAATTCTCGCCAGCTCAATTTTGATTTAATTTTAAGCCCGCCTTAGTTCTGTTAAATTTTATTTGGCTGATTTAATCCCCATCAAAAATTAAATATTGAAATCTATGACATACAAGTCTAAAAACTAAAGTCAACCATGAAGCTACTTAACGTTGAAGACTTGTTTAGAAGTTTGTAAGAAAATGGTTTCAAAGTTTTACGAAATTGAACCGAAATGCGAATAAATGATAAATTTATCATGCTAAAACAAAACAGTGATTAACCAGAAGAGGCTTTGTTTTTGTTTTTAAATGAGAGACAAAAGAAAACTGGAAAGCCACCCATCGCAAATGCGCCATGTTCCTTTGGGTATGTTTGCGTCTTTAAAATACCATGTTGGTTACCAGAATGAGGATGTAGAAGAATTACGGAAGTTGGCTTTAAGATATTTGGAAGTGTTGGATTATGAGGGATGAGGAATATTGGATTTCCTATTAGACCAGCATAACCCTAATAAACAAGTGATGAAAAAAACCAAGGGTTTTTAAAAAAGCACATTTTCAAAATAATATAGTGTTTCATAGTTAGTATTTTATCGGAATATAATGTTGAAGCTTCAATGTTAACGTTTAATTTACGAAATATATACGTTGGTGACTAAGTTACTACTTACTTATAGAAACAGTAAATTTTTGAATTTTAAAATCCTAATAGGCCCTCAATAGGGGAAGGTTGCCCAATTTCTCAAAGATCTAATCCTCACTACTCCCCTTCCCCCAACTTTTTTAGGTTCAAGGAATTAAATTATGAATTCGACCAAAATTTTGAATTTTACTTAGAATTTTACTATTTAAGCAAAAATGGTTACAACTAAGAGACACTTTCTTCAATTTAAAGAACCGCTTTTAAATTTAAAAAAATCTTTTAACATAATATGTTAAAATATAATGTTGGACCTTCAAATTTTGTATATTAACAAAAAAAAATTTGGACAGGTATTCAAGTTACAGGTGTTTAAAAATAGCAAAATTTCAATTTTCGAGCAGGGGACGTGACAAAAAAATTTTGTTAACTGACTCCTATTAATTTCAGAAGATCTAACTTCTCCTAAAATTTCAAGACCCTAGCTTAAACCGTTTAGAAGATATGTGGGGCCAAAAATTTTGCAAAAATTGAGTTTTGCATAATGGTAAATTTTAGTACCGTATGGCAACTCTGTACATTTGCCTTTTAAAAATTTATAAAGTTTATAAAATCAGCTATCTTTTGAAGTTTTCAAATTGAATATTCACCTAATAGAACTCTTGTTATAACAATTTGAATATAGGGCTTTTCCCAACTTTGGGGGGCTGCAGCTCCGTAACGGGTGGGGCTACAGAAAAAAATTGTTCTACGAAATTATTTTTTTTGTAATACCAACTCTTGGTTAAAATTTCTTTTTTTTGTTTCAAACGATGTAAAAGTTTTTGTAAGCATACGGACAGACGGACAGACGGACAGACGGACAGACGGACAGACGGACAGACGGACAGACGGACAGACGGACGGACGGACAGAGTGAAACTATATAGGCACATTTTTACAAAATTTTTGAAAATGTACTAAAAATGGTATTCTAAACCTACTCAGGTAATTAGAATGCAATTGAACATCGCATTTTATCAATAAACAAAGCTTTTATTTCTTCATTTTACAGTTTTATATTTATTTTTACGATTAATTTTTTTTTTTTTAATTTTTTTTATTTTTAAATACTAACAAACAAAATAAAACATTCACAATTTAATTACTGTTATTTTCTTATAAAATGTAGAAAATCTTACCGTTATCTTCATGAGGATTAGAAAAGGACAAAATATTTATTACATTCAACATTTATATTCAAAAAAATGATTAATTAAATTAAAAGGATGTCGATATGTATGAATGTATTCAGATTAATAGATATAAATAACGGTTCATTGATTTGTAAAACGTCAAATTACCGTTAATATCTTAAAATATTTTTTTATTTATATATCGATTTAAAAATGTCATAATTAAATACGAATTAATATTAAGACCAGTGTTAAAATGTACATTTGTTGTATAGAAAAATGTTATTATGGAATTAAGGTCTGTCTTTCATATTGATGGGACTGGCGCTTAAATAACTTCCAAGGGAAGTGAAATAGATATTAATAAATCTGTAAAAAAAAAAAAAAGATTGAATGTCGTAATTTTGATAATGTCATCATAATTTGATGTCTGGTTCAAGAACTAAAATCGTACATTCAATCTACACTTTAAAACATGTGGAAATCAACCTGGATCTGTTACGGATCCTTTAAATTTTCTTTTTGTATAATTAGAATAATAGCTGCAATTCAAATTCCAATTGGATATTAAAAAGTGTTGTAGTTATCAATGGTCGCAGTTTTCATTTTGTATCAAATTGCATGTAAAATAGGCCCCAAAAATGTTTATATTGATGGAATTATATTTACCTCAAAGGCTTTTAAATTTTTCTTCAATATTCACTGAGTAGAATAGATGTCCTTATATCAAATTTAGTAAGTAAGACGACACTTTTTCAACCAACGGTCACTTCAATTATTCTTACTTATTTATTTATTTTATTATAGGTACGTTGGAACACGAATGGACTAGATAGCTGTAACCCCTACTGTAATGATTAGTGCCCCACATTTCAAAATGAAAACAATATTTTTTTATTAGATATTATCTGACCAGGGTTTGAAACCGAGACTTTCATTTGAAAGGCTGACGTCCTAACCACTAAGCCATCTGTTGGACACTTTAATAAAAATTACAAAATACTTTAAATGGGTAAGATTTTATTATCAGAGACCAATTCCTTTTTAAAATTCTTAATATGAAATGAAAATTTCCAAAATCATATGACAAATTCCTAAAATTGTCTCTTTCAATTAAAACCATCTCAGATTTATTTATTTATTTATTTAACCAAAACAAGGTTTTTACAAACAAAAAAAAAAGAAAATATCTTATACTATTATTCATAATTTAAAATTTTAAACAGAATATACAAAAAAAAAAAAAAAGTGTAAGAACAATTAACAAAAATTAGAATATTTAGGTCAAATTACAATACAAAGTTTTTTTTTACTGTACAAAATATTAAAAATTTAAACAAAAAACAAAAAATGCTTACCGAACAAAAACAAAAAAGCAAAAGCACTGTATGAACGTAATTACTTATGATATAATATCATATAATATGTTAATATGTACTTGAACTTGAAATTATTATTAAGTTTACAAAATAGGTTCATTTAAAAATTTTTGCTTAAGTTTATATTTAAAAGTGTTTTTAGATATATCTGTTGAGAAAAGATAACTATGTTTATTAAATGTAGTGCAACATCTGTTTATAGGTTCATTATTTGCGTATTGAGTTCTGTGAGTATTTTCAATCAAAAATTTAGTGTTTCTTGTTTGTCTAACTTCGTTATTTATTCTGACTTTATACGTTAGAAACTGAATATCAATATTTTTATTTAAGATGTCGAAAGTGAAGCAGGATGAAAGAATTTCCCTGCGTGATGCAAGACTTAACATTTTCAAGGTATTTAGTCTTGTAATGTAGCTTGGAAGAGTGGAGTACTCTGAAGGGTCATATTGGTTTCTTAGAGCAAATAAAAGAAACTGTTTTTGAACAGATTCAATTCTTTTAGAGTGTGTTTGAAATGCCGGATCCCAAACAATGTGACCATATTCTAAAGTAGATCGAACCAAAGAACAATAAAGTGCTTTTGTTACTGCTACGTCATTAAACTCTTTGGCCCTTCTTTTAATGAAACCTAACATTTTATTTGCCTTTGCAATCATGTGTTCGTAATGAAGATTAAAATTTAATTTATCATCCAAAAGAATCCCAAGATCGGTCATGCTATTCACCCTTTCGAGAGCTAAATTGTCTATTGAATAATTGAAAAGTATTGTATTTCTTTTACGTGTAAAGCTTATGACCTTGCATTTCTTAATATTTAGTTCTAATCTATTGGATATGCACCATTCATGTAAAGAATGCATGTTTTCTTGAAGTAATTGAACATCAGAGTTATTCTTAATAACATGAAAAATTTTAAGATCGTCAGCAAATGCAATATGAGATACACCTAATAATTTTTCAGAAAGATTTGAAATAAATACATTGAATAGAAGTGGACCTAAATGGCTACCTTGAGGCACACCAGAAGTAACATAAATTGGGTTTGACAAATGGCCTTGGAATTTTATGTTCTGAGTTCTTCCAGTAAGATAAGAGCCAAGCCATGCTAAGAAAGAACCAGATATGCCCAAAGTTTCAAGTTTCTTCAGCAAAATATTATGATCAACACGATCGAAAGCTTTGCTAAAGTCCGTATAAATTGCGTCAACTTGGTAACCCTTCTCCATTTCATTTAAGATTTCAGAAGTGTAAACTACAAGATTTGTAGTAGTAGAGCGACCTTTTCTGAAACCATGCTGTTGTTCATTTAGTTTCATATTAATAATAGGTGTGATTTTGCCCACCACAATTTTCTCAAACAATTTTGGGATAGTCGAAAGGATGGCTATTCCTCGATAGTTTTCAACAGAAGCTTTGTCTCCTTTTTTATGAATAGGGGTCAAAAAAGATGATTTCCAAGCAGATGGGAAGATGCCTGACGAAAGTGATATATTAAATATAATGTGAAGTGGATATGTCAAATAACTAATGCAATTGTATAATAAAGAAGGAGCAATTAAATCCGGGCCCACACCTTTTTTAAGATCGAGGTTATTAATTGCTTCATAAATTTCATTTTCCGAAATATACAAATCTTTTATAATTGAATTAGTATTACTGACCGAGTTTGAAATTGGGATATTGATGGATACGTCAAGCGGACGAAAAACTTTTTGAAAGCAATCTGCGAAGAAATTACAGATTACATTAGGATTTGAAGAGAAAACATTGTCTTTAGACATAGAGTTTGGATACCCACAAGTCTTTCGTTTTGTATTGACAAAGTCAAAAAATTTTTTTGGATCCGTAATTAATTTACTACCGATCTCGGATACATAATTGTCATATGCCAAATTTGATTTGTTTTTAAATTCTAAAGCGAGATCCTTATACATATTTAATAAATTAGTATCAGGCTCCTTTGTAAATTTAATTTTTTTATAAAGTTTGTTGCGCTGATTGCGCAAAGTCCTAAGTTCTCGGTTAAGCCACGGTTCTGTGGTCTTATCCTTTTTACGTATTTTAGGTACGTAGGAGTTGACTATATGAAATAATTTCATATAGAAAATAGATATTGTTGAGTCAATGTTCTGTTGTCTTAACAGTTCGTCCCAATTAACAACCGATAAAGCATTATTAATGCTTTGATAATCGGCATTAAGAAAATCAAATACAATATTATTATTGTAAGATTTAGCAAAAAGT
Organism: Dolichopus griseipennis; assembly: GCA_963082915.1. NCBI lineage: Eukaryota > Metazoa > Arthropoda > Insecta > Diptera > Dolichopodidae > Dolichopus > Dolichopus griseipennis. Next base: position 26,112,025 of record OY720443.1, read on the forward strand.
GGCGTGTTGGAAGAAAATTCAAAGATGACTGCGTTATGATGAAGTGAGTTGGAGAATAAATTAGCTGTATCATCAGCGAGTTTAACTTCCACTTTATCATATGCATTAGAAAATGCAAGATCTAACCACTTATTATTTTTGTTAGGAAATCTGATAATTTGCTGTAAGTCGTTACCATAAAACTCACTGATAATATCAAAATCAGTTTCGTCATTAAAATTAATTGGTAGTAGCAAGTTATCAGAATCGTCTACTATAAACGATAGTGAAGGACGATTGAAATCCCCAAATATGAATATTGAATCATCCTCATTCAATTTTGATATAATATCATGATATATGTCAAAGAAATCAGAATATGAGGAATTGTCAGTATTGGGCGGAAAGTAAACGATTCCAAGGTATAAAAAATTTTTACCTAAGTTCACTTTTATAAATTTATGATCGAATAAAATAGATGTCCTAGTATTCAATGGAGTACTAGACAACTCGTTATTAACTGCAAGAAGAACACCGCCTCCACGGGAACAGTTTGTAGAATTGTAATCCCTGTCTTTTCTGTAAATTGACCAATTACTGTCCAGTATTTCTTGATTTTTGAAGGAATCATTTAGCCAGGTTTCGGTAAAAGCTAACACGTTGAATTCACAGGACTTAGCATCAACATATAGTTTTTTTAGCTTACCTCTCATACCACTACCACTACAATTAATTCAGATACAACAAATTCATTTAAATAAAAATTGCTTCCATAAAATATTAAATGTAAATAAATTTTGTTTTAAATTACAAAAAAAAAAAAAAAAAAAAAACATTCTTTATTTTTTTACAAAATAAAACTTTTAAATTGCAATAAAAAACATAAAACCGATAAAATTTTATTTTTATAAAAAATTTTAAATTAAAAAACCACATTATATTCGTGATAAAATTCCAGAAACCTTGAAGTTTTTGCGTGGAATAAAAGAAACCGTTTTTTAGATAAAATTCAAATAAAATTCTTAAAATAAACACCCTATTAAATCATAGGAAACATTTTTATATATATATACACTCAATCTACATAGAAAATACATTAAAATATTTCGTAAATTAAATTGTCTAATAAGATTATAGTATGTATAGTATTTATGTAAAAACACCTTTAAATTTCGAAAAGTAAATGACTAATAGAAAATAGTACCTATAGTAGAAATAATTTTTTTCGTCTTAATTTTAAAAGCGATTTACCAATTTTTTTATTTATTTTACTTTCATTTTAACAGATCAAACACAATAAGAAGACAAGAAAGGAAACAACATTATTAGTAATACTAGTTTTGTACTACCCTATACGTGAATAATTCTGTAGACAGTTACACGAACCCCGGCTTCAATTTATCTTTAGTTTACTCAGGAACATTAAGTAAAAAGGACAAAAAGACCTTGCACTATTCTGAAGATAAATTCCAATTAATTTCCAAAAGATATTCTTCTTCTCTTGTCTTGGAAGGTGTCTGGGAGGTACCTGTGCCATTCTTACAATTCATACCAGACATTAGAAACACAAAGGAAGCAGAAATAAAAACCGTTGAATCAAATTTAAGTGTTCTATCTTTATTGTTTTCTGAGATATGCTCATTTGCCTTTCGTTTAATTGGAAGCTCCTAGAAGGTCCATCGATAGATTTTGCACTTTTGCAATTGGAGCCTTAATTTGGGATTTTGTCTATAGAAATTTTTTGAGTTATCGCGCAAACGGACGGACATTGTTTAATGGATTCAGGAAGTGACGCTGAGGAAAAATATATTTACCTTTTAAAACCCAGTTTGCTTCCTTTGGGTGTTTAGAAAACCGTATCAAAGTTAATTTGTCTCTATGGTTTATTCCTATTTTAGGTGTATGGTATAAAAAACAATGAACAGTTACTGAAGTTTTTAATTTTTAACTTAACGCTTATCTTTCTACGAGGGTTATTCTATTTATAATTTATTATCCCCCGTTAATAATTCAACCTTTTGTCCAGCTAACTTTAAAAATTTTAAAAGCTTATATAAATTGACCAATTCAAATTTCAATCAAGAGTTTCTAATTCAAGTAACAGCTCAAGTTTTCAATTTTTAATTATTTAAAAAATTTTACAGAGCAAATGGAATCGGAACGCTTAAATTTATAAAATAAAAATTGCATATATACAGGGGCAAAACCAATTTTTGAAAAACTATTACGAAATCTGTTTATACTGTTACAGTAATAACGATTTATTATTTACTTTTGTTTTTGTTGTGTGTTTTGTTGTTTTTGTTGTGTGACTGTTGTCTTTACCATTGTCGTCATCAACAACATCATCATCGTCGTCGTCATCATCATTGTACAATGTACACAGAAATGTAATCAAAACTTCCAAACTGATCTGAAAATGTAAAAATGAAATAAAACTAAAAAAAAATTAAAGAAAAGAATGAGAGAGAAATAAAACAATATCAAAAACAACAACTAAACTTTGTATACATCTAACGATGATAACGAGCTAAAATGTCACTTTTGTTCTGATGCAAATAACATTGTGACTTCTTTTATAAAAAAACAAAATAAAAAAATATGCACAGTCGGTACATAACTATAACGATTGAGGTGCGAAGGAAAAACAAAAATAAAACAAAAGAAAGTGAAAAAAATGGCAGTAATTTTATTTTGTCTAGTAAAAAAAAAAAAATTTATTTTAGCGGAAAAAAAATAGGTAGAAATTCATTTTGTCTGAAATGTTATTCTCCACTTACTAAGAATAACTCTGTGAATGAATGATTCATTTAAGGAGATAAAAATTCGATTATAACAAATGATTAATAACGGTATACTGGAGGGAAATAAGTGATTTAAATTTAAGAGACTGTGTTATGTAGTTTTTTAGCAAAATTTCCATTTTTTTAGCAAAATTTTTATTTTGAAGCCATTTCCTTCACAAGTTGCAGTTTTGAAGATCCAAGGACGAAGACCATTTATTTACGTAGTCCAGAACGAGGGTAAAGGTATAAGTTTAGGTACGATATAGATACATATTTTTAATAACTTATAATAAGAGTATAGATAAAATGAATCAAAAAATTCAAATCATCCTGGCCTATTACATTTTAAATGGAATGCCTAATTACTTAGCTGCCATTTATTAGTTGCGATGCAATAGGAGATGTTCTGAAGTAAAGAAAGATTTCAAACTAAAAGAGCATAATTGTATTCGACTTTAATTAAAAATTGTGGGACAAGGAAATGTTTCGAGGAGCACCCATTCGAACTGCTCGAATTTCCCATAGACTAAAACCCCGCCCTTTTGAATCAAATTTTATGGTGAGAACTGTGGTAAATTTTTTGTGGAAGGGTTTTGAACAAGGTAAAATTGAGTGGGATATTAAGTGGAAAGAAGTTAATGCTATCAACTAAAGTGAACTTTTTGAATGGAATATGGCTACATAAGGGCTATGCACGCAAGCAAAAACGATTTTCAATAAGCCGTGTGATTCCACCTGGATAATTCATATATATAGGTCTAGAGAGATTGTAGGTCTGTTGTCTTTCTGAAAAGATTTTATTGCAACAGACAATCCACGAAGTAGTTAAGTATAATCTGTTCTTGTAAACGTTCTAGTCAATTTAGACATTTATATACGAAATAATTTTTTTTTTTTTTCAAAACATTTTATAAACCACCATAACACCATTTCATAGGAATTAAAACATATTTAAACCTTAACAATCGAAGTCCACAAGTCAAAAGTGTAAAATCAGAAATATTAACTACAAAACAGGTGGGATAAAGAGAAGCTAAGAGCGAAAAATATACAGCATAAAATTCAAAGAAAATAATAAATTTAAATAGGTTTTTGTTTTGATTTATAATTTTTCTTTAAATGTAAATTCTGCTGATATGAAATCAGTTACAGCATTCCTTTTAAAAAGTCTAAGAATCTTTTGATAAGATATAAAGTTAATATATTATGTTCGATATTCGTGAAAAAAAGATGAATCTTTTTCCTGGAATTTGAATTAAAAAGAAATGGACAAACAAATATGTCTAATTTTATTGCTTTTGACGACATTTTTTCTAGAATATAAAAATTCAATTAAAATTTTTACGTACAACATAAAAAACGGAGCAATTTTAACAAATTTAGTTTGCCGGATGTTCTTTCTTCACAAATCGTGTGTCGTCGACGAAATTTTCAAAAAAACGATTCCGATCTTCCTTCTTTAGCGGCTATTTGATTTAAAATTTGCAGATCAAGGGCTGTGTACTAGTAATTAAAAGTAACTAAGTTCATATCCCAGGTGCCTCGGCGTTGTAGTGGGCAATCCTATGGATCTAGCATTCCCAATTTCCTTAAAATAAATATAGATATGCAAACTAGATTATCTTTTTGTGACTTAATTTCTTTTCATTAATAACCGAACCTATAAAAGACATTAGAAAACTACAAGATTTCTAACACTTTAAATAACTTAATCCCTTGTACATATATTCATATCGTGCCACATGAATTTACTTGCACCAAAAATAAAAACTTAACACGAACGATGAAATTGAATCAATTTTATTTTTCGTTGTTTGCTCAAAATCATGTTGGACCAATTCAATATTAAATAATGGTATCATATGTAAAATGTAAAACTAACTATGAGGAAAAAAAAGGTAAATATCCATTTAATAAAAAAAACAATCGACCTCTTTCAAATGAGTCCAAAATTCTTTTTTTTTTTTTATTTTAATAGTTTCCATACCTTTTCCTTAATAGCTTTTTGCTGTACTTAAATGAGATTCGTTTAATTTTTAAATACTGAAGACATTAAAGAGCACTTCAGCTTTTTGAAAAAATTTTAAGTTTTTTTAAACCTTTTTTCTATAATTTTATTTATGATGTTATAAGAGTAGTTTAAGATTACAATACCCTTATTATAGAAAAAGTTAGAAAACTTACTTGAATTAGCCGGAATGGACGGTCTTCGATCACCTCTTGGATATCATGTAAATGTTTAGAAGGTATAGAATAAGACCTCTCTATAATTTATGTGACCTTAATCTAAAGAATATCATTTGATTGAAAAAAAAAATGAAAATAGAAACTTGAGGAATGACTATCGAAATAAAGCCAATGTGCAAATGGAATGATCTCTAAAATTAAATGAATTTCTTCTGCAAAAGCTAAATTACGTGGACTCCAAAGATAAAAATTCACTAAAAAGACGATCTGCTGTAATTTCGAGAATTTTTAGGAAAAAACCATTTTACGCTGCCTTTCAACTAGATCAATAACCTTCTTTATTTTTTAAAGCTTTGGTATTATAAAAATGGGACGGACGGATGGACGGACAGAGGGAAACTCTATATACAGGCACATTTTTACAAAATTTTTTGAAAATGTGCTAAAAACTACTTTAGAAGTCAAATCTTAGTTTCATTCCAACTCAAACCTTAGGGAAATAATATTATTATATAAATGACCGCTGCCTCTCACTTTTTTAAACAAATGTTTTCATTTACTTTTAAATGTTTTCGCAGAAGGACCTGTTTTGAACCGACTCCAATATATCGACGGGGGGATTCCTTTGAACATTTTAACAAAATAATTGATCTAGACTTAGGATCTACTTTAAAATATAATTTTGGGCAGATTTTGAGTATAACAGAGCTTTAATTGAAATCTGACTGGAAAATAATATGAAATTTTAACCTTGCATAGCTCTGAATTAACTGCAGCTGGAGCCTATTTTTCAAATAACACTTCCATAACTGTATAAAATATGAATTTTAAATGCAAAATTCTACTGGTAGCCACTAAATTCAATTAATAAATACCCTATAAATCATATGCATCATACAGTTGCTGTAACCTATGAATATTCGTCCAACTACCTACTTAAGAGTTCTTTTCCCCAAAAAAAACTAAAAAAAAAAATCTACCCTTAAAAAACTTTGCAAAAAATTGACAAATCGTTATAAAAAGAAAACTTTTTTTTTTCCTTGAATCATACACACAAGTGCTTATCCTATTTTTATTTTACAAAAGTTTTTCAGTTTTTTAATTTTTTTTTTTGTATATGAGGTGATAAAACTCACAAAAAACACCATTGGCTTCGTTATTTTCATATTCCCCCAAAAAAAAAATTTATCTATGACACTATCTCTTGATATTATAGAAAGGCCTATACCTGTTCCATTTGAATTAGCCAAAAAAAATAAATAGAAAAAAACACAAAACAAAGATATGTGATACTTGACACAAAATATCATTGCCCTTAAGGGAGATTTTTTCCAGATCCTGATGAGAAATGTCATTGCCAGAAATTTGTTTCATATTGTTTGTGTCTGTCTCTTTTGGTTAAATATATATATGCGAATGTAAAACGTATCGTATGATTGGTTGAAAAGCCAACCAAAAATAACGGAAAGCCAGGGCATAAATGAAAATATATATATATATATATATATATATGTGCCCGTAAAACTTAATGCAATACATTATCCATAAGGATGTCTATTGAAAGGAACAGCTCGTTAAAAAAAATATTCGAAGAAAAAACATATATACAAACATAATCATGTATGTGTTTAGGTACACATATGTACAAACACATTACATACATGTACACATTACAGGTGGGCTATAAAACTGGTATTATTATATTAATCGAAATGATTTAATGTCGGTGATTTACTTAATCTATATGCAAGAGGAAGTACCGTTAGTTTTAGTTTGAAGTGTGAAGAAAAATATGTTGGGATGAAAACTACCTAAATTACCATTTCTTATTTTTTTTATTTTCTTTCTTTTGTCAAAACTTAAGTATATAAGTTCCCCCCTTCCCTATTTTTATTTTTTTTTTTTGTTGTTGTATTTTCTTTTAGTCTAAAAATGGAAAGAAATTTGGAAAATTAAAAAATAAAAACTGAATGATGCTTATTGAAAACGAAGGGTTGCTTCTAAAAGGAAAATCTTAGAATCACCTGTTTTTTGGAAAACTTTTCGTAGAAGAAAATTCAAAATTAAATATTAATACTTTAAATAATGTTAATAGATGTATACTGGAATTTCTTAGATGGAAATTTTATATCTCTTAAATTTTTAAAAGATTTCAGTTTTATTCATATTAAGTAATGTACTGCTAATGTTAAATGAAATGTTGGTATTCTTTATTGATTTTTCTTTATTGAAATTGATTTAGGGTAAATTTATTGAACTTTAAGTATTTTGAAGATTATTTTGAATAGACAAAAATATAAAAGTTTATTAAGAAGATTTTAATGGGGATATTTAATTTTTAAAGATTTTTAGTCTCACATACTATCCTATTTACCTTCCAATATCTTTGCCTCATAGCCAATCCTATTTATCCTCTTAAAGAGTTAGAATATAAAGGAATTCGTTCGTAGAGTTTAACTAGCGTGTAAATAAATTCAAGCAGGGTTTGGAATTTCAGGGTTTAATTCAAGCAGGCTATTGGAATATCAATTGTTCTAACTATTTGAAACTTTGCTGATCGTGCAGGAGGTTTAGTTTTTAGGGAGTCACAGGGATTAATTTTCTTCTTGATTTATTAAAGTACCCATTATTTAACTTGACAATTTTCAACAACAACCTTGTAGTGTGATTACTTTTAAAACCATTGGATTGAAAACTTTTTGTGGCAGATATCTAAAATTTTTAAAATTTGCCTGATTTGAAAATATATTAACATGGTTAAAAAATTTCATTAACACGAAAACCCGAAGATCTTGTCAAATTTTACCCAAAAACAATATAATTTCTAGAAATTTTTTTAAAAGTATTGTGTTAAATTTGAAGAATTCGGATCTTTGAGTTTCAATTGTGAAAGGACGACCGGATAGATACCCATAGCAAATTTAATTAACTTTTCAATGCTGATTCAATCCATACACAAAAGTCTTTCAATCATAATCGTTCGAAGTGTTGGCTATATGAGGCTAAGAAATTAGAAAGAAAATAGGATAAAAGAGAAAAGTTGAGGGAAATTTAGAAATAAGCTTAAGTAAATCTTTTTGAAATGTTGAATATTCTACAATGGTGTATGTCTATCAGAGGGGAACACATAAGATGGAAGCATAATACATATTCTAGCAGTTCTCACAATGAATGAGTTTCCATAGCCAGTTTTAAGCCACCTAGGAATTTCCATTGTGTAGAAATTAGCACTTTAGGCCTCAATTAATGATTTTAATGATTAATGATTTTAATTCAATAGACCCAGTGTCAATACTTACAAGACATATAAAAAAAAATTAAAGCTCCAATATTATGACGAGTGCTAAAAAGAGTGAAAGTAGCCTGGACGGAGGGGGGTCATCAATTATGCGTAAAACGCGATTTTGGATTTTGTCCAATTAACTTATTGAAGTTTTCCGATTAAAAAAAAAATGTTTAACTTAAAATAATATAAAATATAAAGAACAAAATAAGTTTTATTAATAACAAACCACCTTTAGAAAAATTTTATCAAATTTTAAGCCTCCTGTCAAATTATAGAAAATCCATCCCCTCACAAAATAAATCTCAAACTCTTAACTCATAAATATTTAAAAATTTCCATAACTACTCACAAGTCAGAATAAACTAAAATCAAAGAAAACCAAACATAGGAAACTTTTAAACTGAAAATTTAAAGCTCCATTTAAATTTAAGTTCCTATACTTACTTCAAGTGAAGTTCCTGAATTTTTTAGCATTTATTTAAAAAATGCTTTGCTATGAAATATTTTCACTTGTTTTTTTTTTAAATATAAATATACTTGATTAAAAATATTTTTTATATAATCCATATTAGTTTAAAACCTTCAATTCCATTCCAGATAGTTCCTTCCATTGTATGTCAAAAAGGAACTGGTAAACAACTTAAGAAAACAGACCCCAATGGCAAATATACAAATTATTTTGAATTTCTGTTGACACAGCATATCTTATGCCCTTTTTGCAATATTTTCTTACAAAATTCCAATCGATTATTGAAATAATTTGAATATTAAAGTCTCCAAAGGGTATTCTTGAAAAGAAGTCGTCTAGAACGAATAATATTATAATTTTTATACGATTATCCTGTTCTTTTATTTTTATTTCCCTGTTCCTTTGCATTTCAGATGTCCTGAAAAACTTTAAAGAATAAACACAATTTCAAAACTTTAGATAAATATAAATAATATACAAAAAAGGAGTACACAAAATAACTTTTGCATAACTAATAGGAGGATAGGTTTTCATCCCAACAATTATATATAGGATGGAGATAAAAATTTAAAATAAAATATTGCAGAGTTTCTAAAATGATTTAAAATAAACCAACATTCAACTTGTGGGTAAGAAAATATTTATTATGGGTAGTCTGATAACATTCTCTTCCAGGATATTAGAAAATTATCCAAGTTATCCTATTTTTCTTTTGTTGTTTTTATTATTTTATTTTTGTTTTAATTTCGTTTTTAAACTCATGTGATAATCTACAGATTCTTTTTCTTAATAATGAGATGCTCAAAAAGTTTATTAAGTAATTATTGTACCAGCTCGATGGTACAGAGGTTACCATGTAGATTTTTCATTCAAAGGATTCCAATTGATTCGAATTCCAGCATTGACAAAAAGTCTAAATCTGATTCCAGCTACCATTCGTTATTGACTTCAAAAAGGAAGGTGGTACGATTTGGTTTTTGGAATCTTGGGAATTAAAATCTCGGATTTTTTAATCTCGAAAATCAAAATTTCTTTTTTGCGTAAAAACTTCTCCTTTTTCAAAATTCCTCGATTCATATAGGTTGTATATTGATGGATTGACTACGAATTCATATCTAAATTTCCTTCTAATTCAAATTCTCGTAAGTTATATAAATATAATGGAAATTTGTAATTGATTTTGTTAGCAACTCTAGTTGTTTTATATTTTACATTGATTTTGCAAAATTATTTAGAGGTACTAATGAATTTTCCGTATCAAAGGCTGCCCTATTCGAAATCCCGCGAATTTAATGACTAAAGCTAGATTCAATCAACCCTTTAATAGCCAATGGCAACACAATATTAAATATTAATTTCTATATCAAGTTATAAACTGAAACAAGTAAAAAAATGAAAAATAGTTTAATTTATACTAATAACTCACAGATACACAAATACAAATCAAATATTTTTAGTTCATCCTTATAACTCACATGTACAATCACTACAATTACCTTATGAACAAAAATAATGGAATCGAGTAGAACTTAAGATATTCTTCATGTTAATAGGCTTTTTCTAGCAGAAACTGTGTGGGTAGTCCCTGAAGACGGGTCTAACATTTAACTTAACTAATATATAATACAAAAGTTTCCGTTTTAAAATTCCTTGGGTGAGGAAGAGTTTTGTGTACTTATCCAAAAATGTATCCAAAAAAAGTGTACAATTTAAAAAATCTCCCGAAAAATATAGTTCACTTAGATTTTATTGTGTTAAGAAGAGTTTTTTATGAAGAAACAAAACTTATTGGTGATTTAATCATTTGAAATTTCGTAAAACCAGTCTTTCAATTTAAGATTAGAGGATATGCTAACAACTTTTTTTTTCAATTAATGCATTTTTTGTGAAAAATATTTAAAAGAAAATTATCCAGTATCTAAATATTAAATTTTTTTTCCAAAAAATTCTCAAATATATCCAAGATAATATAAAATCTTCCTTCATTTATTTTCAGAAATGTTTATAACATTTAAAAACTTTTATAAAACAATTCAAGAATATTCTAAATACATATATTCAGAAATTTGTTAAATGATTAAATATGGGATCCCTAAAGTATATTTAATTCTATATCAGAACAAATGATGCAGACAATTAAAATTTAATTTTAAACTTTTGACTTAATAACTTTAATCAGTCTATTTAACTATATAATAACTTAAAATTTTATTTTTTTTTAACTCCGAAATACAAAAATCAAGGTTTCTAGTATCGATTCCCACAGTTTTTGAAAGGATCAGCAATAATTTCAGAAGTAGATAAGGCTTTCAGAAATTGTCATTCCAATATTGTTTCTCATACGTTAAAGATTCAACAATTTTGGTAATAGTCGAACTATAGTTATATAAGCTGACAAATATGCTCACTTCGGAATTTTTATTCCGAAAAGAACACACAATATGCTTGGCGCTGATATTTGAATAGAGGTATAATTTCAGAGATTGGTTGGGCTATCAAAAATCAAGTTTTCTTATATCGTTTCTCAGGCATTAAAGATTCAACAATCTTAAACCAATCTTAAAATGTAAAATAACTTCATTTCGCAATTTTATTCCGAATTGTTAGCATTACGTATGAGTATGTATATATCGAAATATAATTTATGAGGTATGTTATCAACTTACTGAATAATAAACTTACTAAATTCACGGGATAAGACTCCACTGTATAAATCTCAATTTAAGTTTTAATTCAAATCTTCGAAAATCATTAAATAAAAACTACCAATAACATAAATTTAAAAATTATTGACTATTCCGAAATCAAAACCAATAATGAAAAGTAATTAATCACAATAATAAAATAAAATTTCAATTAATTTCCAGAATATAATTTAACAATGTTTAACAAACTGCACTAAAAACAATATTTATAATAATAAATGACGGCAAAATATAAATTAATAACCTCCTATGACTATTAATTGTTCATCCAAAAATTAAAATTTTCAATAAAAAAATAACGGAAGCAAATATTATAGCGAGTATTTTGAAATTTTCCTAAATCGTTGAAAATATTTGGAAAATCCATTTAAATTTCATTTTATTTTAAATTCAAATCTTTTATCCCGATTCTCCAATTATACACTGTACTAGATATACATAAAAATATATTCAGTTTATATAAAAATCAAATTTATATTGAACAACTATTTTTTTTTATTTATAAATTTTCTAATAAATGTTCCAAACTATTGGTTCTCTATTTTTATTAAGTTGTCCGTATTGAATGCAATATTCACATATTTCATCAAACAGAATGCCACAATTGAGACACATTTTGAACATAGATATAACGAAAAACGACTAAATATTAAAGTGACAAAAAAAAAATTAATTGTAACCACTAAAACGCAAAATATAAAAAGGAAAGGATCATGCATAGATTCCGGAATAATATATGACCATCTATACATTTTGGTTAAGAAGGGTTCTACATTCTATTTCGAAAAGTTTAAATTTTGTAAAAGATAATGTTATTCTGCGACGAAGCATAGGATTTACCATTGACATTTCGATCTGTTACTTTTTTTGTGGCTATGTTCTCATTTTATCATATTAAGTTGCATGGCCTTAGTTTGTTCAGGCTATGCAGGTGTACCTGGAAATGTAGTATATTGGGACTATTACATCTACTGCCGTCTTTAGATTGGGACCTGTTTATAACTTTTTTTCCTGCTTTTGTTGTCTCAATTTAAGTAGGTTTCTTTTCTGCAAATCTTCACAACCCTTCGTTCATTTTTCTGACAGGCCAGGAAATTTTGATTAGAATGGTTAGTTACAAACGTGATTATGTTTCATATCATTTATGTTTTATTTCAATCATGAGAATGTTTTTTACGCAAGCGTTGAAGAATTTTACATTTGTTACACATAGAGATTTGAGTCTTCTTGTACATTGGATGAATTAAAAAAAAAACCAATTGGATAATGAAACTTTAAACAAAATACTTTCCATCTTATTTAACTTAAAAACTTGTCACCTATAATTGAACTAGTTCTGTAGATCATTGAATCAAATCCCTCCCCAAATTGACTTATTCGAATCTTCCATTAAATAATATCATTGGATGTGCACTTAGACTTCTGTTTAAATTGTATATTTAAAATTTATCAAATGGTCACCTTAATAAAATATTTTATCAATTTTTTTTTATATTAAATAGTTTATGTGTCTCATGGTTTTGAATATAACATTTTTATAAGTTTTTTGTTTTATTTTATTATAATTATTTACCATGCTTTTACTTTTACCATGCCTCCTCTTTCACACTTATAATTTTTTGCATCGTCACATGGAAGTGAAAATTTTAATTAAGTTTTATTTTATTTTTGTTGGTATATAGGTACGTTATATTCGTATGTGTAGGTATGCATCACTATTATTTATATAATATTTAACATTTAGTGTGAGAATTATATGTTACTATAGACCATATTTACCATTCTATACAATCACTTGAAACTATTAACGGTTTGTCATTAAAACAGACGGTCTTAATATTATACCGTTATTATAATGAATACCTACATAGGGTAGGACATTAAAAACGCTAAATAAAAATTAACAGTTTTTTTTTTAATATTATTTTTTAGTCTACCAAATATTATTTCTAATGTAAATTCAATTACACTTTAAAGATTCAATGTACACTTTGTACATTTTAAAGATTCAAAAAACTTCGGTTAGAGTATTATGACCTAGGTCGTGCAATTAAATTTTTAACTAAAACCCTACAATTTTATTTTTTTTTTTTTAATTATATAAGGGAATTTTTAACTAGACTAAAACCTACTATCAGATCAGAACTAGTCTGTAAGACAAACAACCAATTTAATTTTGACTGTTTACTTTTATCTAACAAAATCACATAGAGATACTTGAGAGATAGAAGATTTTTACTTAACACAGTTCAAACAATAATTTTTAAAACTTCTAACAAAGTTTTGATTGTCAACTAACCTAGCCGCTTCAATTTTTTGATGATCAGAAAGACGGCTTCAGTCTTTTTCTTGACGTGTTTTTCCCACGTGTTTTTTTTTTTTGCGCGACTGTGGCACTGTATTCTTTTGTTTATAAAATTTATATGTGTAGGTTGAATTTAATTTCCAGCTTCTGCACCAACTAGAAACTTTGTCATTTGCTTTCTGTAGCTTCCTCGTGAAGATTTGTTTTCTTTTGCTAAAATAGCAGTAAGATAAGCAAATTTGGTTCTGGATGTGATTCCTGACTCTGGAATCGGTAATTCACTAGTATAAAACAGGTTCAATATGGGGCCTAAAATGCTTCCTTGAGATACTCCAGTTTTTATACTTTTTAACTTAATTTTAATTCAATATGGGGCCTATAAATGTAAACCCTCAATTGTTAGGATTCCCTGATTTTGCAAATTTTTGAAAGTTTTTACGTATAACCTATAATATTTATGTTTTGTTAAAACCATTTTAACAATTTTCATTTAATTGCACTTTAGAGTTTCTTACCTTTCTTTCTTTCTCTATTTTCAATACATTTTGTTGAAAAAAATAAAAATTAAAAAAAAACAAACACACTGTTCTGGTAAATCTAAAATTATTTAAAAAATATTTTTATTTTAGTGCAACACAACAACAACAATAATACTAATAAGCTTATTACCATAATTCAATAAAGTTTTACTTAAAAATTATGTGTTGGCAACAATTGCAATGTCACCACTACTAATATCAATGAATAAATATTGTTCGTACTTATGTTTCTTTCATTTTTATTGTTTTGTCATTTGGTTTTTTGTTTAGTGACGCTGACGCTGACTAGAAAATATTGACGTTCAATTGTTTTCTTTTTCATTGTTTTTTTGTATTTATTTAATAAAAATCTCAAACAGTAGCCTGCTTTGCTGTACATATTGTCAATATTGCATTCGATGGAAAACACGAGGTTAAAATAAAAGTAAAACAAGTAAAGCAACAGTCAGTCGGTGCAACCGACTTAGAAATACCCTACACCTATTTGGTTCAAATTTAAGGACATATCCATAAGTCATTTTAACACCATAAAAGCTGTTATTAATTTGATCGTAAGACATAGCTAACCAAATCAACCTTATAATACTAAAAACATTTTCTAATTACACTATCTATTAAAAAATACTACAAATTCTTACTAATTTATCTATTTAAAAATATTAAAAAACAAACAAACTTGAAATAAATGAAAATATATTTTTTCCAATTCAATTACAAAATGAAAAAATTCTAATTATTAAATTTTGTGATAAAAAGATAATCAAAGCATAATATATTTAATAATCCAAATTTTTAAAAATTGAAATTATTTTAAATGGCTAGGTTATATACCTAATAGAAAAGCTTATAAACGCAAAATATGCAATAAATGTATTTCTAAAATACAATTACAAATTTAGACCTTTTCATATAATTCATTTAAATATAAAAATAAATTTTAAATAAATGCAGGAAGTACCTTTGAATATAGCTGCAGCACTACAATTAAGTCTAGATTTCGGAGACACATAGGACATAGGAAATATATTCTTTGACTTCGAAATTAAACTCGACCACAACCAATTCCCATGGTACTTTCATTACTAGTAACCTAGTGTTAAATTTCATCAAAATACCGGCATTATTTTTTGAGTTATGGTGTTTTTAAGATATATGTTTGTTAGTCCTTGAACTTTTCAAGGGTTCCAGAACCCGAAATTATGGTACGAATTCGCACATATGCAGTCCCGTCATACTTTCAATACTAGTTAGCCCTTGTACACAATTGGAACGTTCTATCTTAATTTTAAGTTACTAGTTTTATTAATTTCGATGATAAGCTTTTACACATTTGGAAGGCCAAAAGAGGTTCTGAACCACCACTCCAATTGATCCCAAATTAGGGGGGCACGAAAGAAATAGTAAAGAACACCCTGGGCCAAATTTGAAGCTTCTACATTTGTTTCAAGTTACTATATTTATTAATTTCGAAAACATGGTTTAAGGTCCTCGGAACTGAGTGGCTGGTCCCCGAACCACTACTCCAATGGGGCCCAAATTTCAAAGACACTTACGAAATAGGAAGGGACACCCTGATACCAAATTTGGAGGTTCTATCTTCATTGGTTTCGGAATTATGCTCGTTTGGCCTAAATTCGATCAAAAAGTTCTAAGTTCCGAACCCATTGTCCAATCCTCACCGTACGTAATCACCGCCGTAGTTTCATTACCAGTAACCTACAGCACAAATTTCATGAAGATAGCCTCATTAGTTGTTGAGTTATCGTAATTTTTTATAAATGTTCGTTAGCCCTGACATCGATTAAAAGGTCCCGAATCCGAACCGTTGGGCTGATTTTACCCTTATATAGTCCGCGCTGTACTTATAGTACTAGTTAACCCTTGTACACAATTTCAACGGTCTATCCTAATTTTAAGTAACTATTTTTAGTAATTTCGATTATAAGCGTTTTAAACTTGGGGGGTCTAAGAGAGGTTCTGAACCAACACTCCAATTGATCCCAAATTAGGGGAACACAGAAGAGATAGTAAAGACATCCTTGTGGCAAATTGGAAGCTTCTACATTTTTTCAAGTTGTTATCTTTAATAATTTTAAAGATATGCTTTAAGGTCTTCGGAAATGTGTGGCTGGTCCCCGACCCACTACTCCAATGGGACCCAAATTCACAAGACACTTAGGAAATAGGAAGGGACACCCTGATACTAAATTTGGAGGTTCTATCTTCATTGGTTTCGGAATTATGCTCGTTTGGCCTAAATTCGATCAAAAAGTTCTAGGTTCCGAACCCATGGTCCAATCCCGACCTTACGCAATTCCCGAAGTAGTTTCGTTACTAGTAAACTACAGCACAAATTTGATGAAGATAGCGTCATTAGTTGTTGAGTAATCGTGATTTTTTATATTTGTTCGTTAGCCCTGAAACCGATTAAAAGGTCCAGAATCCGAACCCATGGACCGATTTCGCCCATTTGCAATCCCCGCCGTACTTTCAGTCCTAGTAACCTACAGTTAAAATTTCATCAAGATAGCTCCATTATTTTTTGAGTTATCGTGCCTACGGACGGACGGACGGACGGACATGGCTATATTGACTCAGGCGGTCACGCTGATCACAAATATATATACTTTTCCATATCTAGCTCGCTTCCTTTAGGTGGTTACAAACACCATACCAAAGTTAATATACCCCTTTACCTATTCTATAGGTGTAGGGTATAATGAAAGATAAAAATGACAAAAGAAGAGGTAAAATTGATTGGGCACATGTTATGATGAAATAAAAAAAAATTAAAAAAAAAAAACAAAGTGCAAAATTAAAAATAACTTTTTTATTATATTTTTCCTTGTTTGTTTAATTTATTTTATTATTTGTTTGCAGGTTTGTTGATAGTTTTAAGCATGTATACAACAGCAACACTAAATTCATTTGATAATATTTAGTGTTAGCAATAAAAATGGCCTGGTATCAGATTGGAAAAAAATTTTATAATATTTGTAACAATAATTGTAAAGGAAATAAAAAACTGTCTATATATGGTATTACTTTATTACAAGTGCTCATAACAAATACTTGGAGGATTAATATATAAAAGAGCCTACATATAACTTATAATATTTATGTTGCAACACTTTTTGACAGTCAAGGAAATTTAAAAATGACACAAAATTTTTGAGATAATCATAAGGGAGTATAGGAGAGTTTTAATTAAATTAGAAAATTCAATGTCTTACAACGAAAAGGATTTTATATACAGTACAGTTATATACTACATATAAACATATAATATAGTTTATATTTTAATATTTAGTATTTTAGTTAGGTATATGGTATTCTATATCAGTGAGTTTTAATTAAAGATATATAATTATTAATTATTGATTGAGCCATTAATTTGAACCCAATGGCAAATGGTAGCTGAGTCGAGTTGAAAACCAGAAAAGTTTTTTCACTTTAACTGGGATTCGAACTCAGGCCTTAGGCCTTTCGCATGAAAGGTCGGCACTCTAACCAATGTGCTGTTTGTAGAATACTCTAGGTTTTGAGAGGAAATGCTATATAATAAAATTCAAATTTTTCACAATACAAAATAAATGCAATTGTACCAAATGTGAACTTGAAGAAATTGACATATGTGATAAGGTATAATAGTGTCAAAATGTAGTATTGTTTGTAGAGGATTAATTAATAACAATCCTGTTTTAATTGAAATAGAACAAGCAATTCGTAGTTGGTACAAATTTATACAAAATGTACTATTAATTCTTCTTGTTTTTATTTGGAAATCACACTGCAATCATCAATAGAGCACTGCGACGATCTACTATTCGTGTTTCTTCCGTTCTCTTTAATAGTTCAAGAATTTTATGAAACTTCAGATATTTTAAAAGGCCCAACTAACCATTCCCTCTGTAGTGAAAATCTCTCTTCTTTAATGATTGAGCTCTTATAATATTTTCAATACTTAAGTATATATCTAATCATATTCAGTATCTTTATCTTTTCCTTAAATAAATATCTACTTCCGTTAAAACTTTAAATTCAAATTAAGAATAAAATGTTAAGTCAATATTTGCATACACACATTCAATAACTTTATTCTCTTTAATTCTGCTACTTAAAGTTTTAATTAAAATTCTTATAATAAAGAGATGTATATTTCTTTCATAAATGTATAAGTAATTTAAAGGGGGTAGATAAGAAGTTAATTTAAAATGTTAATGGATTAGAAAAATTTTAACATTTTAAGTTATAATTAGGTAGGTATCATTGCATTGAATTATTTCTTATCACTTTAAATCAAACATGTCCTAATCATACTTATATATTAGTTCCACTCCCTGTTGAAGTACAAAATATACAATAACAATGAAATATTAAAGCAAAATACACTATAAATATTGATTTAACTTTATAACCTCTGAATTTACATACGGCTTTTAGACCTTTCTTGTACATAACCTCAACAAATATTAGTTTCAATTTTTTTTTTAAATTTCCCTCAAAATAAGATCATTAATGTTGTCTGATTAGGTGTTAAGATAAATATTAGCATTATCTTATACTTAATCAAATGACAATGAATCACAATAAATTCCCCATTAACAAAAAAAAATTCAAAACAAAAACACCCTGTATCACGAAATTTTCATAATGAATTCTCAAAAACTTATTCGTACCGTATATTATTTAAAAGTTAATTACATATTATTATGTCTTATATTATAACATTTATTAGGAATTAAGTATACTTATAATATGTATATAATATGTATATATACATATATGTTACATATTTGTGTAATAATATGTTAGTCAACAAAATGAACGCGTTATGTCTCCATTATAATGCCATCTTAATACTGAAAAAAAACACACACAAAATTTGTAACATTAAAATAAAGTTTTGGTGTTTTTTTTGTAAAGAAGCTGGGGTAAATGACAAAAATCTTATCTTTTCTTACAAAAAAAAAAAAAAAAAAGAAATTCATGGCCAGAAGGTTAAAAAAATTCAACATAAAAAAAATATTTACATAAGATAACTGTATATACACAAACAATTTAACATAACATTTATTTACCGCGGCTGAAAAATTCGTTTTCTATTTAAAAATCAAAAAAAACATACACAAAAATTTAAATTTTATGTCTCTTTATCAAAATAATTTTGTCTTTTCTTGTTTTTTTTTTCTTAGTTAATGATTAATGTAATATTAAAATAAATATAATTAATTATAATATTAGCTGTTTAATGTTAAGTATGTTAGGTATGTTCAAACTTTTTTTATCAGATATAACGGATGAGACATAAATTAAAATGCAAAAGTTATAAAGTAGCAAAAATAACTTTATTTTAACTAAAAACTTATATATTCGTTAATTTAAAGAATTGGCATTGTAAAGAGTCAAGACTTATGAAGGGATAACTGTTACCAAACCCTGTACGGGATTACCCGGTATCGGCACAGTAAATACACAAACATGATATCATCCGGTTTAATCCGAGAACATCCATGAAATGAACATATTTTTGATGCAGCTAAGAACACTGCCAAATTTTAGTTCCCAGCGATCTATCCAATATCTATAAAGCCTACTTACGATCGAATATGAAGTGCAATTCACACATGTGAGCTGACGCTCCCCAAACTTCACTAATTACTTAAGTCTAAACTGCATTTTCGCCTAATTGTCGACGCCACCGTTCAGACAACCTTCACTCCTCTTAGTAAATGTCGAAATATTGGAGCATCTATTGAAATAAAAAATCTGACCAATGACATAGTGGTAAAGACGCCGCCTTTCATGTGGAAGGTCTTCGAATCCCGGTCAGATCTTATCTAATAAAAAAATATCGTAAAATTGTATAATTATATCGTAATAGTTTATATCGTAATATAAAATAAGATTTAATAAAAATATATAAATAATTCTTGTGTAAGATTATAGATGGCGCACAAAGTTAAGATTTGTGCATTCATATTTCATAACCTTATACAATAGCTACAGCCGAGTAATCAACGACTTAATGAATATTATGATTAAAGAAATTGAAGACTAGTTTAAAAGAAACTTGGTGAATGCCCTATACTCCTTAAAGGAGTGGAAAAGGAATAAAAAAAAATAATTGATATAAAATAAATAATGCCTCTTTCGAAACAATTCCAACATAACACCAGAGAGGCATCAAGTGCCCGGTAATACACTATGGGAATTCCTAGGTGGCTCAAAACTGGTTATGGAAACTCATTTATTATTAGAGATGCTAAAATATGGAAGATGCTTCCATCCAATGTGCTCCCCTTCAAGAGAATTTTACCATTTTACAAATTCGGATATTCTAAAGAGAACTTATATATGTAGGTTCGTCGCTAAACTACCCTCCAACTCTCCTCAACTGTTTTATTTGCCTCCAAATTAGCATATTTATTTACAAAGAAATCCGTCACTAGATTTTCAACGACTTGTAAAAAAACAGTTCCCACAGTAATTTTCGAAAGACATAACAGTTGTATGTATGCTACTACTACATGTTTCACCAGACCAACCAAATTTTACATAATATGTAATAATATGATATCATAATTTTAATAATATGTTGACTGTAATAAAGAGTTTAAAAAAGCTGTATAAACCAATGAATACAGGCTGCCTTATTTCAGTTAAGTGTAATAAAACTAAATACGTACACTCTCTAAAAAAAATTAAATTAAAATTAATTAAAAGATAAAATGAGTTTAAAGTTAATTGATGACATACTATCAAAAAACGTCACTTTAAGTAAATAACTCATTTAAGGTACATATATTAGTATTTTTATCGTATTACCAGACGATTCAGAAAATTAGTCTGCTGCCATCCACTATAATCCATTCTTCATAGACTTTTATCACTTATTTAATTTAAAAAAACTAGTTACTTTTCCACTTGTTTTTACATTCAATGCAAAAATTAATCTCTATTATAATCTCTACTATTTTAAAACTCCGTAAATCCATTTGACATACTTGAAAAATATAAATTTGCATCTTTATCAATCTAATTAGCTGGTATATACGACGTACATGAATACGAAAAATCATCATTTAGAACTGGAACATAATTTTGATTGCAAAATAACACGTTTTTTATATTTAAAGCGTTAAATCATGTTATTTTTGCTGTCAAAGCAAAACATGGATGCGATATTATTGAATTTCGCGTAAATAACGTATAAAAAACAAAAACGAAACAAGAATTTATTAAAAAAGAAAAGTAATTTTATTGCTTAATCAGAGTTATAAAAAAAAAAACAAAAAGACCCCCCACAATCTAGCATGGAATATTAACTACGAGTATATATAAACAAGTTAGAAAATCTCTTAAAAACTTTATTAAATATTCTTTCAAGGTTTAAAGAAAAAGTATTTTTAAAAACTAATTATAATAATTTAAAAATACATAATTACATAATATATAGTAACTTATAAAGAAACATAAAATCCATTAAAAATGTTTGCTAAATAACTTTAAACAATTATTACCTAATAAGGTTAACATAATTTATAATTCGCCCACAATTTTTCATTTTGCCATCACTGTACAGTGAAGTTCCCTTTGAACAAAAACAAAACAATATTTTGTTGATTATCTTTTGATGTTTTAACTTTTTGTTGTTGTTTTGTTTTTTTAATATTCGACATTAAAAATCACAAAGCTGAGTAAAACCCACTGGTTGGATTTTATATATAGCGAGTATTATGATACTTTTGGATTTCAAAATGTTACAAAAATTTTATCTTCCGAAATTTGTCATTTCATCTTTTATTATATAGGTTATATTATAAGGTTGATCATTAGTGGATTTGAAATGTAAGAGCCTATATAGTATATAGCCTTTATAAAGTGACCAGAGGTGAATGCATTGTGATATGGGCAAACCGGCAGACCAATGGTTTAATTCTCTGATGTTTCCGCAAGTTTCCAATATTAAAATTTATTCATTATCAAACAACCGATTGGACTTATAGTTCGCACAGGTATAGTCCCAGTTTGGATCTAAAAATATAACGGTTTCGGATACAAAACCAAACTGATGTAGCTCTCAACCCTCCTAAGGAAAATAGGTATGAGCAATTAAAAAAATTACTAGGGGATAGAAACACAGATTCTGAAGAACGTCGACTAGAGGGCGCTTTACATAGGTTTGAACTAGGTGATTCTAAACTGAAAAAGGCCTGGAAAAATTGTGGCTTAATGAAATATATTTTGCGTAGTAACTATCGCAGCCTTTCATACCGACAATGATATACTAAACATAAGAGATAAAACTTGTGAAACTTCGACTGTTAATCCTACCACAGTGGCCTATGTAAGTAAATCATATAGTATGGAAATCGATTATTTTAGCAAACAATACAATTTTATTTTAAACAGTAATTTAAAAACATCCATACTACCGTACTTCTTTCAAATTTAACATACATGGTCACTCTACATGTAGGCATATTTTTAATATATAAAATTAGTTAAGTTCAAAGAGTAAAAAAGATGCACCTTGCAATAGTTATAACATATATTATTATGAACATATTGTGTATTCAATTCAAAATTTAAAGTATAAAAAGAGTTAAAAATGATAAAAAATAAAATAAAAAATTCGTTCCAGACATTTTCAAAAAAAAAAAAAAACGAAAACAAAAAATGACAATAAAAAAAAACCAAAAAGGAAACAAAAAAATCGAATTACGTTTTTTTTTCAAAACAAATTTAGCATGAAAACGAATAAAACGAAACGAACACAATGAATAAAAACAGATAAAATATATGGAAAAAAAACACCAAATCACAGCAACTAAATGTTAATGTCTGCAGAAAATTCAATATCATCAATACCGCATCCAATATCAATATAAAAAAAAAACAAAAAACATTTTTTTGTTTTTTTTTATAACATCCAACCTCAACACAAACAATAACAAAAACAAAATCAAATAATTCGTATACCGAAAATCATTTAGAATTCGTTATTTTTTACTTTTAACTATAAATTTATTGAAAACAAACACAAGGTGTCCTCAGGGTCTCATTTCGAAGAGACATGCAGAAAATCGAAAAAATGCCTTCGAACTTTTCTTATGTTAAATATTCAATCATTAAGTCTTTTGGTTAGTCAGCATTTAACAGCTTGTATAAAAACATAATCTTATACTCTATCTTAACATATTCGCCTTCGAAATTCGCCATTTTTCGCAAGTCGACTGAAAAAATCATTCAATATTTCCATACATACACATCCATCCAAACCATGACGGGAATCGTTGCAATTATTCTTTCAGTGGAAACATGAATAACGGTAATTCCTGCAATTAAGACGAATGTTTTTATAAGTTAAAGTTTGGAGCTTCAACACTACAATGCTCCGCTACAGAGAAGGTTTTTAATGAGCTTGCAAATACTGGAGAACTTACTATATGCTATAAGGAGCTTATAGAGGAAAAATAGACAAGACACGCAGGACACTATTGAGTATCCTGTAATACTTTAAGTTTATATTGGGATTAATTTAGAATGTTACTAGAAATATGAAACTGAAAGACCTTAGGCACGCAAAAACTAAAAGATTTTTTTTGCGGGAGACTTTTTAAAAAGAATGCAAAAATATTGGTTATCAAACGATCATTCGAAAGCAAAAATATCGTCCGTTCTCTTTCAAAGTGATTGAGGCCGGATGGACACACTATCGACTATAGAGTGCTTTTCTTTATTCTATATTTATGTTTGGAACTATTCTTTATTATTCTTCAACATATAATTTGCACTGCAACTTGTGTTAGCCTAGAAAATGTATTTAAAAGATACAAGAACAAGAACTTAAGGAGTTGCTATAACGAAGTAACTAGGTAAGCCACTATAGAGAGTTCTGCTGTACTAAATGGTTCTATTGATATTCCTCCTTTTTTGCCAAGTCCTTATATTTATCTACACATCTATGTATATACAAAGGAATCTATTCCAAGAGTTAAACTAGCTTGGAAAAACTGGAGAGAGTATGGTTTGGCTTAGTTTATGGGTATGGTTTCTTAACACTCTATAGATGGTTATCAAATAGTTTTGCATGAATTCAAATTATTAAGGTTTTATTAATTCAATCTACTATTTTCATTATTTGTATACGTACATATTTTTATTTATCTACTTTAAAAGTACACCCTGTATTATTTACCATCCTGCATTAAAATTCTATATAACCATTACATATGGTTCATTAAAAATCATCACTACAATATTCAACTGTATCACTTCAGCATTTTGTACTACAATCAAACCGTTTTTGTGTGTTTTTTTTTGATAGAACACTATTAAAACCATCATCACTATCATCATCATCATCATCATCAATAACAAAATGATGAGTGTATGAGAAACAAAAAACAAATTATTGTATAGAATATATTTTGTATATTATATATTTAGTACTCTATACATGTTGTTTTATAATTTGTTTTTATTTTGTATTTTTAAATTCCATTTTCAAATCCAATCTATGGCTTATCAATAATTTTTCTAAAAAGTTCATAATGTTACTGTTTTTTTATCCCATGTTTCATTCAAAATCTTCTGCTTTTTTGTTTTTTTTTTGCTTTTGTACATTTTTCATTTTTTGTTTGTTGTGGGTTTGTTTTTACCGCTCTCAATGTTCTTATTAAATCTCAGTTCTCACTTCTGACTATCACTACATTCGATATCAGTTCAACAAAACAAAACTTTTTAAATACTTTTTAGTTTCATCAGAGATATTAAATCCCATTTAAATCCCAATTAAATCTCATATTGTTTTTGTTTTTTTGTTGATTTTGTATGATTTGATACGGTATTTTTACCGCCACTACTGCTGCTGCCGCTTATTAAAAAAAACAGCCTAACACATGTATTTGTTTGTTTTTTTGTTGTTGTTGTTGTTGTCTGTGTGTTGCGTATCATTATCATCATACACAACATTTATTCATTTATATCAAAAAAAAAAAAAAACAAAATTTGGTTAAACCGGCTTCAATAACAATTTTGTTTGAAAAAAAATAAAATACAAAAAAAAATTATGAAATAAAAAAATTTAAAAAAAAAATTCAACAAATTATTACAATATTAACAACATCAACAAATAACGAAATACAAACAAATAAATTAAAAAAAAAAAATAAATAAAAAATAAAAAATCTGGCAAAAAAAATAGCGAAAATATAAACAGAGAGTAAAAAAAATCCAACATACCAAACTTAACAAAACTACTAAAATCAACATGTTGTATAAAACAACAAAGAACATGACTCTCATACAAAAACAAATCACATATAATTTGATTGAATCTCATACCATCGAACTACAATCGAACTACCTTATCCACCCCCATACAAAAATTTGATTTTTGTTGTATTTTAGAATGAAAAAAAAAAAAGAATTGAAGGTTTTAAATACCGGTATCATAATAAAAATGATAAAAGCAACAGTACAACATCAACATTAACATGCAAAATATATATACATATGTGTTGGTATGTGTTTATTTAAAATAGAGAACATATTTCGCAATGATTTGAATGAATTTTTAAAAAAATGAATTCTTTTATTTTCCTTTAATTTTGTATGAATGATGTTGGAGTTTTTTTTTTTATATTTTGTTTTTCTCTATTTTTTTGTTTATTTTTATTTGTTGTTGTTGTTTTTATTAAAGTTTATTTTGTTGGTTTGATGTTGTATTACTGTTATTGTGTTGTGTTATTTTTTTTACGAGCTAACATTTTTTTATTCTGCTGTTTCATTCTATGTATTTTTTTTATCATTCTGTTTGATTATTCACTTGTTTTGTATGTTGTTTCTTTTTAGAGTATTTTTTTTATATTTCTTCTTTTATTTTCTTATTTTCATTGTTTTTATTATTTTTGTTGTGTACGAATGTTTTGTATGTCTATATTCTACTATAATACCGTTGTACCGTAATCTGTACTGTCTGTGCTGTGCTTTGCTGTTTTTATGATGATACACTAATGACTAGATGGTGGTAGTTGTTATGTTTGGTATCAACATTTTCAATTTGAAATGATTGTTTCAGTTTGTCTGTTGACGTTCAGCAAGTTAAAAGCGCAATCTTAATAAAAAATATAAAAAATAAGTTTTTTTATTTTTTAATTTTTTTTTGTAATGTAAAAAGAAAAAAAAAAAAAAGAAAATTTGAAAAAAAAAAATATTAAAAAAAAAAAAAAATATAAAATACAACAAAAAAAAAAAATATAATATTTAAATATTAAATATATTCTGTTAAATTGTGTGTAAGAAAGTGTATTTGTAGTTTGTTATAAATGTTATTTTAAAATTATTTTTGTATAAAAATAAATTAATGTTTTTTTTTGGAATTTAAATTATTTTTAAATATTTATTTAAAGTTTTTTAATTATTATTATTATTATTATTAAAATAATAATTTTACTTTTAATTTGATTTCACGGGTTTTTTTTTTTTTAATTTAAATCGATTAAATGCTATGTTTTTTTTAAATGTTTTTGTTATAACGGTATTTTACAGTTATTTTTCGAATATTATTTTAAAAGTTAATTAATTACAGTTATTTTTTTAATAGTTATAAAAATAATAAAAATAACATATTTATCAGTATCAAAATACAAAACTAGTAATTAAAATAGTTTTTAAAAAAATTTTATTTAAAACATTCTTAAAAAATAATATTTTAAAAAAATATTTAAAAAAATTCATATTAAAATTAATAATTAAAAAATTTTAATTATTCAAAAAATAATTATTAAAAAAAATATATTTAAAAAAAAAAAAGTTGAAAGAATAAATAAATAGTTAAGAATTGAAAACTTAAAAGTTTAAATTGAAAATTTTTGAAAGTGAAAATATTTATAGATAAAAAAAAATTTAAAATATTTATTTTTTAATTTAAAAATGAAAGAAAAATTTGTTTAATTTATGTAAATTATAATTTAATTTTGAAATATCAATCAAGAAGAATTTACTTTTAAAATTGAAAGAAAATGAATACAGTGAAATATGTTGTAGGTACTTGAAATATTTGTAATAAATGTCTAATGAAAGATTTGAATTACTTACTGTCTGTCCGTACTCTGTAAAACCTTTCCTTGAAATGTTCTTAAAAGTTCTAAATGGAATTTAATTTAAAAAATAAAATAAAAATATATATTAAATTTTTATTTCAAATTTTAAGTGGAAATTGTGATGCGCATGTGTATTAATCCACATTAGATATACATATTTTTACAATTATGTAAAAAATTGACATTTCCTAAATGACATTTAAAGATAATTGTTAACATTTTAAAGAATTTTCGAGTTGCTTCTTCTGGAGAATTCTAAGTTAATTCTAAAAAATGTTCAAGAATAAAAATTTTAGAAAATTCTGGAAGAATAAATTTTATTTCTTAATTAAATATCTTAAGCAAAGTTGTGAATTCATTATTTATTTAAATAAATAATAAATAGGTACTAAATTATTTTTTAAGCCTTCTTAATTTCGTCCTTAGTGATTTTGAAAATCAGCCTATCAATTCAATAAAGTTCCACTGAAAATTTTAATAATGTTCACCTGACAAAATTTTCATTCAAATTTCGGCTGTCTTTTTCGACACTTGGGTTAGTGTGCATGATGAAGCTCATCGTTTTTGGCCACTTATCGCTCGCACAAAAAAAATATCCTTTATCTGACTAGTCAACGGCAATTTAATACCTTACAATGTGATAATATTCATGTTATAACAGTAAATGTTGAATAAAAGCCTTTAAGTTAACAAGGCCTCATTTCAAATTTCCTCTAAATAAACCAGGCCTCAGTTCAAATGTGCAATAGTATTTTCTCATATTTCCATAAATTCAAAAAAAACTTTTATTTCAGTTAAAATTCTATAATAACTAAAAATATTAAATGGTTTTATAATTCAGATACCATATTTTAATTTTTCCATATTATCTAAAGTTTTTCGCATGGCTCCATTTTATATTTGGCAATGATATTAACATATGACTATCAAGTGTTTGCCTCTCCCATTCTTCCACTTCAATATTTCAATCATATGTTAATCATTTGCAATATTGAACATTTTAAAAATTAGCTGAATACACAATTCCTTTAGTTGACGCTACACAACTTAGATTTTACATAAAGCTATAAAATTTGAATATTTTATTTTTTATTATTAATTAATTAATTTAATATTATTTTTTTTTTGCATTAGTTTTATTGTGATTAGAATTTAGAATATTAAAAAAAAACAGTGTAATAAAATTGAGATGTTAACAAGTTATTAAAATATATTTAATTAATATGTTCTAAATTTTTTTATTATCAGTCGATTAAAATTTTATTTTTTAATAAATGTATAATATAATAAATTTTTTTTAAAATTAATTATAGGTAGTATCAGAGAATTAAATATGAATAAAAAAAACATATTGAAAAAATTAATTAAATAATAACGAAAAATAAAAATAAAAAAATTCATATAAAATTAATTATTTTTAATATAGTTAATATTTATAATAAAAAAAAATTTTTAAATAATAATCTGGATTCTTTCATCTTTGATTGGAATATAAAAACAACAAAGTTTGGAATTAAATTTTAAAAAGTTTACTTCAGTTTTTTGGTAAGTTATTGTACTGTTAATAGGATTAAAAATTTTAACAGAAGTTTTTTTTAAAATCAGTTCTACATCCCTGATTAAAAAAATATTAGTTCATTTTTATCTGTGATTTATATTTTTGAATGAAAATTGTACATTTATTCTGTTAAATTGTTACTGTTCACAATAAAATATTTGATTTTGAGCAATACATAGTTAATTGAATTTTAAAAAAGCTATTAAAAATCAGGTGACAAATCAGAAGAGGCCTTCTGAGCTTTCCGGACCAAATTTACAATCCTACAATTTGCAAAAAAAAATGCCATAAATTTGTAAATTTTATTAAAATTTGCATGTATTTTATAAAAATAATTTATAAAAATTGTAAGAATTGTAGAATAGTAAATTTGGTCAAATAACCCGGATTCGTGGAATATAAGGGATAAGTAAAATGGATATCAAATTTTTTTTTTGAAATTTAAAATAAATTTGAAATTTTTCCTTTTCATAATCATTAGATACATGGAGGTCAAAATTTTGTAAACTTTTGACCTGCGCAAAGTGAAATACATTAACAGATATTACAATTTGAGATTTCCCAGAAGATTTAAATATTTAGTTAAAATTCAGTTAGGAAAATTCAACTCTTTTGGAACTGCATTAAAAATTTATTGAACAAATTTATTTCCATAAAGTACTGTCTAACTTATAGAACTTTTTTATTTGAAGAAAAAGTATTTCCGCCTAATGTACAAGTTTTGCAAATATTAAGTGAAAGTATTTAATTTTTAATTGCACGTTTTTCTTTTAAAGTACAAGTATTAGGTAAATAAGTATAAGTCTTCCTATAATAAAATGTACTGTAAGTATTTTATTATCTAAAATGGGTAAGATTAAAAATGGCGTTTGTTACACAAGGCGCTTAAGTGAAATATTGAATTCATTGCCTCGTCTTAAAGCTTTTAGATGTTCTGTAAAAAATTTCAGACTGATTATTACACAGAGTAAAACTAATAACACATTATTTCAAATTTTAAGTAGTTCTAAAAAACTTTTCTCTTTAGTGGTGAACATAAGAAAACTATTTATATTTTAAAAATTATGCGGAAATGGTACTTATTAAGACTTAAGTGTGACTAATTTCACTAAAAATATTATTTTAATAATTATTATAAGTAGTCTGCTAGAAATATTTTTACACGTTATTACATCACTTAACTAAAAGTGCTTTATTTAAATATTAAATGTAAATAGATAATGATTCACTTACTCTAAATATTTATTCGGGCTAATCCCGATACTTCCTAGAAAAATAAACAAAGGACTATAAAAATTTATTGTTTTTATTTATAATTTATTAATCACGTTGTTATTACAATAAAGCTCTAGTCTTTGGGTTATGAGATTACACAATGACTTAATAAGATTAAAATTATAGTTAATTAATAATACATGATTAAAAAAATTCTTAAATGAAAAATTAAAAGGAAAACGTAGAAATAAATCCAAGATGGAATGTATAAGTTTTTGTTCTTGCATAATTAGGTTTGTATTGTAAAGCCTCATTATTTTATATGGGAGCCCCCTATCTGCGAATCCGTTCTTTATTTTGGCAAAAACTGGCATTCACACAAAATTTCGAGATTTTTATGAATTATTAAAACTTGACATTCCCTAAACTCCTGGAAACTCTAGACCTCATGATACTGGAATCAATTTATAAAAGCTATTCTTCATATGTGCCCACCAATAGTCTATGTACCAATTTTGAACTCATTTCGACGGTTAGAACACGCGATTTCTTGAAAATTCTGATGTTTTTGTAATGGAACCGTCTAGCTGAACCTTACTTTTGATCAATAAAGCATTTATACCAATGAAAATTGCGAGAGTATCGTGTTCCCAGACAGGTATCCATACACACATCCATACACATATTCACAAACACATACACACACACGACCGTGTAATAAAAATATAGGATTTATTCGTTTCTGATAAAGTGGAACAACTTTTGTTAGGACGGAACAAAGTCTATTACTTTTTTACCGAAGAACTTACAACCTTTTCTTCTATACTATAAATACTGAAGAACGACATGTTCCGTTATTTTTATAATTGTTTTATTATCTTTAATCTAATTATTTAAAATGAAAATAAATAAATTTATTTAAAAAATATCAAACGAAATTTTGCGCATGCTTTTTGAAAACTAATAAAATTCTGCAATACTTAAAACATCAATTCTGTGATGTTTATATTAAGTGAAATGTTATTTTAAAATATAACGTGTCTTTCTAAAAACATATCACCCACCTTCGCTAATATCACAAACACTTTTAAAATAATAAAATCCAAAGTCATAAAAGTAAAAATAAATTAAATGTGATAAAAGGTTTTCTCGTAATTAAAATTATTTAAGCTATAGAAATTAAATGACTTTAAATAAGTACTTATCACACTTTATTTTTAATTTTTATTATTATTTTATTGAAGTTGTTTAAGAATATAAGAAATAGTGGATCACTTTAACTTTTTCTCGTATTTTACTAAAATTTTAATTTTATTTAATGAAACAGAAACACATGAATGAAATAGGAACCTCTTTAGTTTTAAATTAGCATTTTGAAGAAACTCGTAATATGGTAAGGACTGTAACAGTAAAAATACAGGTACTAGTACTCATAAGTATTTTTCGAGTATCAGCCAATACTTATCAATGTCAAATAGTACTTACTAGTATCAACTAGTAATCACCAATATTAACCAATATTTACCATTATTTTTTATAATTGAACATTTTTTGCGGTATCGGCTTATTTAAGCCTGCAAAGCCTATAAGTGAAACCTAGCCGACATTTTTAACCATACATATACAAGTGATATTATAACTCATGAGTCACAAGTAGAGAGATAAAATAGAAAAACTTTGCTGGTATAACAATGTATTCAATTTCCATTCCTAATAAAACATTTGTGTAGGTTAGAGGCAATGAAGCAAAACCACTTGTAAAAGAAATTTCTTATACCAGCAAAGTTTTTCCATTTTATCTCTCTACTCGTGACTTTATCAAATTCATCATGCTAACTAATAACCGTTTTAGGAAAAACCCAATTTGGTATCAAACAGATTAAGCTATTTTAAATAAATGATACTAAGGTGGCTATGATCAAGCGTTAATTAAAGCAGAGAGAGTTAACACGTTCTATTACAGACTATACCTATTCAATATCAATTGGACATCTACAGAGTAACATTTATTGTAAAGGATCAAATCCCGAAATTTTTATATTAACATTTTTTGAAGAACACTTCCTTTAAATAACTGAGGAACATTTAAAAAACTAATTATTATTATGTATAGTTATAAGTTAAAACTTCAACTACAAATTAGTCGAAAGTTTTTTTAAAATATTCAAGAACTAAAAAAGTTTTCTTAGAATAGGAGACTTATAAATAAATATAATTAAAAGCAAAGAGTATGAATTATGAAAGACGTGTAACCGTTGTATGGCTTCAATATGAAAATGGTCATGAATAAATAAATCTATAACATAAACAACTGTACATTAATAAATACCTTATGTAATATTAATGTATAGATATAGAAATACTTAGTTAAAATAACAACTTTTTAAATTAATTTTAGAGAAATTTTTAATTGATTCTTATAACTCACAGAAGATTATCCTAAAATTTCCTTTAAGTTGTAAGATTAGCTTTAATCAGAACTTTGTCTAGGCAATGCAATACTACAATTCTATTGGAGAGTTCAATAGTATTATATGAAAAAACACTCCGGAAAACCTTATTAAATCTTTAATTTTAAATAATATCAATTATTTACATAAGTATTGTAAATAAATTATCCAAATAATTCCCACAATATTTTAGTTTGTACCATTTTTTTAAAATCTAAAGGATTACAAAAACAGTTTACATTATACAAATTAATCTTATAAAAAGTAAATGACCTTTCCATTTAAAATAATCTCCGAGTTTTCTGAATCACAGGTAAACGTTTTTTTTTAAAACCACTGGGAATCCGAACTCACCCATTTTAAAACTTTCGAAAAGTAATAATTAAATGTTCATTCTTTTTGAATTTTTCCAATTGACCAAAAAACGAAACTTTATTAAAGAAGATTAAATTAGAATTTTGATGTTAGAACCCCCATTGTAAAGTATTTAACAACTCATCTTAAAAATTTCGAGTCATTTGTTATTTCATATAGTTGTGCAAAAAATGCACACCTGCATTCGAATGTAATTTGAAGAAGATACAAGAGAAGAATAGAAAATAAAAATTAATTAACTCGAAAATTTGATATTTTTGCAAAATTTTTTTGTTTTTTTTTTTGCTAAATTTAAATTCAGAGGCGATTCATTCTCACATAATATGTGTAGTTTGTTATTTTTTTTTTTGTTAATATTAATGATGACTGACGTTTTCGAAATGAATTCATTGCACTCATTTTGAAATTAAACAAAGAGAAAATTTAGAAGTTTTAAAAATATTCAAAATGTTCAAATGTATAGTATTTTTGACAGTAAATAATTAATTGACAAATGAGTTTCAAAATTTTAAAAATGTAACTTTTTAAGATATTTTATTTCTAGTGATAGAAAATGTATTATCAGACCAATCGAATAGTCGTACAGTAAAGGGCGTTTAAATCAAAGAATCATAGGTCAAAAATTCAGTCAAATCATATCCCATAAAACTATAATAACCGTAAATTGTTGTGTAATACAATTTTAAATAAAATATATATAGGTATAGCAGATGACAGTTACAAAATGTGACATATGTCTAATCATTATCGTACACAACAGCTTAAGCTGAATAAACAATCTTCTTCTTCTTCTGCTAATCTACTACTGGTTGATAAGCAATTACATGTTATTGTAGATTTGCAATGAATACTCTTCTTTGAATCTTGCACTATTCACTAATTCTCCTATTGTGTTAATACCAGTTCAGTTTCGGATTTTTCTAAGCCACGACATTTTCTACCTATGTTTTTCTTGCCTTCAATTTTACCTTGTATATTATTTGCTGGAGGAGTTCATATTTAGGACATCGTATTATGTGACCAGAGTAACTTAGTTTTTTGCGCTTGATAATCAGAGGCAG
This sequence comes from Dolichopus griseipennis, assembly GCA_963082915.1. NCBI lineage: Eukaryota > Metazoa > Arthropoda > Insecta > Diptera > Dolichopodidae > Dolichopus > Dolichopus griseipennis. The sequence continues at coordinate 26,146,052 of OY720443.1, forward strand.
TTCTCTTTTTATTTTCAGCCTTCCGAGAACTTCTTGGTTTGTAACTCTGTCTGTGTATGAAATTTTCAATATTCTTCTATAACATCACATATGAAACGCCTTTAATTTGTTTAATGCCATCACTTTTAGTGTCCACGCTTCTACTCCATATAAGAGTACAGACCATACATAATATTTTAGGTACCTTAATCGGAATTTAATGTTTATTTCACGATTACTCAGTACGTTTTTATATTTAACAAAGAACTTCTTGCCATTTCAATCTACATCTTACTTCCTTATCTTAGGTTCAACCCTCATCAAGTTGCCAATTTAAATATTTAAAACTGACAACGCGTTAGATAGGTTCGTTATTAATTGTGTTATCGCAATTGACTAAGTTGTTGCGCCTTCTAACTTTCATGTCTTTTTGATGTTCATCAATAGACATTTGAATAATCAGTGGTTTGTTGAAAATTATGAGTAGTGAAAAAAGTAATTATTCGTAAATATTGTAACTGTAAGCTTTTGTAACTGTTATTTGGCCGAAAAACCCAACAACCTTTTACGAATTCTCAGCTGCATAATATTTTTTATTTAAATAGCTTCTGAAAAGAAAGTTTAAGCTGAGTGTCTACTGTTCACCAAATAGTATTTTATGTTTTACTTCGCAAAAAATAAAGAATCTTAGGTCTGTAAACTATTTAATCTGTTATTGAGAGTTTATGAAATAAACAAAAAATAAAGAAACCGTCTAATAGTTTCCTTTTAATTCTACTAAACTGTTTTTTATATTTACAAATACAAGTGTTACATAAGTCTGTAATGTCAGACTTTTACATTGATAGTACTCGATTCAGGTTCGGAAATTTTCAGGAAATATTTCATCAAATATTTCATTTATAAGACACTAAAGTTTTTCCTTATAAGAATATTGCAGACTCTTTCAATGCTAGTTGTCGATTCGAGTACTGAAGATATCTGCATGTCGTAGACGAAATACTTTGTATTTTTAAAAAAGTAAAAAAAAATTAACGAATTAAAAAGAAATTATTGGCCCTCTTATTTTAATTATTTCATAGATCATTTGTTCAAACGACTTACATTTATTATTTCTAAGAATATTTCATTAATAAGGCTAAAGGCAGTTGAAATGCCAAAGCATTTAATTTTCAGCAACCAATCTATTAAAATTTACAATCCTATAAAAACTACACAAAAACTATAGTAATCTATAAAATATCTATCGATCTATATTATACTTTTCAATCGAATTTGTAATTTTTAATGTAATATTAAACTAAGAGTTTAAACCGCACATATATATGAATCCTAATATGTAATAACATAACTATTATTTATTTTTATCAGTGGTCAACTATTACCATAATAGTACAATTGCAATAAATATGCTCATGAATTCTAAATATTTTTGTAAGTTCTCCACTGTGTATATGGGATTTATAAATAAAAGCAAAAAATATTTTATGTCCCATTTATAAAAGACACTACAAAAAATTAGGCTAAAACATTAAAAATTAATTGAGAAACTAAATAGCTACTTATGTGAAATTTATAATAATATAAAAATTTTATATTAATCTAAAATTATTTAATTTTAAAATTCAAAATTAAAACAAATTTAGATTTATTAAATGAAAAATGATTTAACAGCCGTTCTATTTAGAAATTAACTTTAATGCTTAAAATATAAAATTTGAGACTGTAATAAAGCAGTATACTTATATTTTTAAAATAGGTAGGATAGTACTACATAAATCTATATTAGGTGTTATTAGCACATCTTTTTATTAAGATGCAAAAGTTTACTTTGGCTAAAAATTGATCCTTCTTACAACTTCTTAGACTGTAAATCCTCGAAAGACATAATTTTGCTTATCCTCGGAACAATGGAAAGTCTTCAAAATGCTCCAGAGAACTGAAACTTCCTGATATTGTCGGGGTTTACTGATTTAAACCACCTGCAGTCACATCCACATGAATTGGGAAGGAGTTAAGGGAAACATTAAGGCATTACTCGGAAGTTTGAAGACACTTTTTGCAATGAAATTTTTATTAATTTTCTCAGTACATTCAGGCACTAAACATTATACCTTTAATCAAAATAATCAAACTATTTTTGACCAAGCACATAATTTAATTCATGAATTCCTTTATCAAATCATTTTTTAATTGTAAATAAATGCTATAAAAGAAGACAATGTGAGAACTTAAAATCAATTGTTTCAGCTGTCAACGAACGTGTCTTACACACAAACGTTTCCAATTACAATTCTTTATTTTGTTTCATTCCTTATGTTTTTCAAATCTAATATATGGTTTCTATAAAAGAAAAAGAACAAAATTAATATAAAATTTTTGTTAATCTCCCCTTTTTCAACTCAACACAAACTATTTCTATAATTTTAATTTATAAGAATGTTTATATTTACAATTTTTATATTTAATACAATATATTAACTTTAAAATGCTTTCAATATCATTATGGTGTACATTTGACGTTTTGAATACTCTTTTTTACTTCATATTCAAATAAAATGCAGCAAAGAGGAAGAGTAACAGCTCCTTTTGAAAAAAATGAGTCTAGTGAAAGGAGAACTTTATTTAAATTCAAATATCCAGTCCTGTTCTCTTTGTTGTCACCCATCCAGTCCTATAATTTCATCCACATATATCTTCTCAAAAAGTTCTAACTTCTATACGACATTAATTGCAGTAAGTAATCTTACGCCCATTTGCCATTTCTTTTTCAACCGATCTAAGCCGTATTTCTCAAGACGCGGAAATTATACCATTCCTTGAGGTCTAAATTCTAGGCTCGTAATTTTGTTTGCAGCTTAGAGTATTTACCACCCATCTCCATTTTCTAGTTTTTATTTGGATGGCTATTGAGTCTTGTTCAGTACTTTCACTTAGATTTATGTCTCATACCGTACACTGTTCCATACATTTTATTTCTAATGTTTCAGACAGCGTGCTTGTGATTTTTTGCAAATTAGCTCTTCGAATCCCTAGGGTTTTACTTATTTTAAAACATCACTGAATATTCTTAATTTTGTGCTACTAGCCATTGTTTCGTTACTAGTTACTGCTCAAGTCTTTCTTGAGCCACTTCTATTAATTTAAGCCCATTGTCTAAACCTTTTTCAACGCATGCATGGGTAGATTAATTATAGCATAAGTTAACTAAATTCGGTGATTTCTTAGTGATGCATAAAGGAGTTCATTACAAGTATTTATATTAATCCAACGTCTCTTAATCCTTTAATAGCAGTGTTACAAATAATTCTAGCATATAAATTTAAAAGCTTTTGATGTCCCCAAAATTAAATAAATTGTTTTACATGTAATTTGTCATCATTATTCCCAAAATAAGAAACGCATTTTACATGTTCAAAATCAAAAACTGTGTCACATTTAAAATATTTTTTGACTTTTATTTTTACATGTACCGAACCGATGCACCCTAGAGTCATCCAAGTTAATTTAATTTTCCGCCCTTTTGATCATGTTCATATGTCTGTGTCCACTTCATATTGTAAAAACTCAAAATTGCATGATCAGTCGCCAAAAAATTTAAATTTTTTTTTTTTTCTTTGTTCATTTTTCATGTTTTCTATTTCCGTCTTTTTCCATTTTTTGTTTTTGTTTTTTTTTTCTCCTCGAGAAAATTTTTAAAAATAACGCTAGACCGCAATATGATTTGAATGTTATGCATTTTTTTAAACAAAAACAAAAATGAATAAAATTGATATTTCTGAAAGATTTCTAAAAAACTGTGTTTCTGTGTCTCATAAATTTCCATAAATAAAAAGTTAAAAAAAAAAAAAAAAAAAAAAAAAAGCTGCAGCCGTCATAAAAAAACATATTAAGAAAAACAAAAAAGAGATAATCAAACAAATGTTTAAAAAGTAAAAGTTTACAATAAGACCTAAATATGATACACAACTTGATTATATGCTAAATACTGCTGTCATTTCATTGTAAAACTTGACAGGCAGCATTCTAATTAAAAACATGATTTTGTTACGTATAATGATGATGACTTATAAAACGCCTTTGATATTAGAGTAGAATATGTGTCACAGTAGTGTACTTTTCAAAATTTCGTTCACCTTTTATGTAATTTTGTATGTTAATTTTAGAATCGTGTGAGTAATTGCGTAAAATAAATTAAATTACTTATTAAGAATATTATAAAACTTTGATACATATGTCTGGTACTATTGGGAACGCATAATAATGCATTGATTCTTTTACTGTATTGTAGTTAACTACAAAGGCGTAGTAGTGCCGGGGTCGGAAGTAGTTTAATATTTTATGTCTAATAATTAGTAAGATAATAATAAACTTTTTAAGTTTAAATTAATTTTAGCTGCTCTGCCAACAATATTGTTTCGGTAATCTGCATGAAAGGGGCTTCGGCGGTATAGTTAGCATTTCTGTAATTAACCGATTTTCATTTGTTGAAATTCCCTTATTGACCAAATATAACTTAAATATATAACATAAAAGAAATAAATAATATTACTTATAAATTAATAGAAAAACTTTGAAGTACGATGCACAATCGGTGACAAGGCCTAGGAGAAAAGATGAATTATGCTATGCACCATATATACAACCACAATAACAACAACTATCTCCATGAGTAACAGGAAGAAAATTTTTTTAAATTAATAATACCTGCTGAGGATGCTTAGTACACCTAATATTCTCGTAGTTAAGGACCATTCTCTTTCGCTTCGCCTTTAAAAGGAATTGCTGTTATTAAGTTTATTTGTACCACAATTAATCCAAAAATTCATTCAAGGTTTTCGGACAAATTTTCATCATAATCGGCTGAGCAGTCTAGGAGTCTATTCGCTACATACAAACAAACAATCAATACCTTGGACGGGTCTTTGAAATATCTATAAAATTGGTAGCACATCATTATTATGGCTGAATTATTGTTTTCATTGTGATACATAGATACACCGGAAGCATTCGGATTAGTCTTGTGTCAATGATTGTAATACACCGTTCTAAAACATTTAAGTTTCACAAATAAAAGTTTTACACGAAACATTTCTAGGAGATCGACTGCATCAATCTTTAGTGGTATACAAATTACATCAATATTTAACTGACTTGATCGCTTCTGATGTATATGTATCTTCTGTTATGTCCTCTTGTGAATGAAGTATTTGTTAATAACCTAATGCATAACAGCGATATGACAAAAGCCCCTGAGTCAAATGCCCTCCAGAAGCTTATGATTCAAAAAATAAGCAAAAGTCTCCTAGTGAGCCGTTAAGTGATAGCTCCATTAAGTAAGCCAAAAAGCTTACTTTGGGCTTATATCAAAATTTATAAAAATATAATAACCAACGATATTGAAAATCTGGTTTTTCTCTTTTTCTAAAATGAAGACTATGTTAGTGACTTCAACTTCAAAATGGCTTCTCATTAAAAATTTCGCCTTCAAAAACACATAAATGCAATAAATGAAACTTTTGACGACGCCACAACTTTTGCATTTTCCCTGTATAACACTTATCCAGATTTCAATCACTTTTGTACCACGTTCAACTGACAAATTTTTCTTCTAAAAATCCCCAAAAAAAATTCTGTAAATTATTTACAAAATTCTCCCGCATTATTATGCTCATATGTTGTTAACATTTGTTTTAAGTTAATTTAGAAATCATCGTATGCATCTTATTTTATGTTTTCTATTGTAAAAAGGTGTGTGTCTTTTTTTAAGGAAGGATGAAGCATTTTATTTTGGCTGTAAAAAAATTTTATTTTAAAATAAAGACACACAAAATTTCAAAAAAAAAAAAAAAAACAAAAGAAAATGATATGAAAAAATAAATTTTCTTTTTCTATTCTAGACAGAAAAATTTTACAAAAAAATTCTAAAGTATAGCACGTCACAAACATAAAATCGTATTCCGTTATGCTTCCGAATGTGATTAAAATCTAAAGTTTCATATTTCAAAAAAAAAAAAAAAAAAACAAAAAAACAAAAAAAACAAATATGATCACATATACAAAAGCATAATTTATGTGATTTTAGTCACCCGATCATATTTAAATTACAAAAATATAATATTTAAGAATAGAAGTGTTTTTTGTTGTTGTTTTATTGTAGGTTTCTCTAAATATAATTGTTTTATTCTTCTGTCTTTTTTTATTTTGAATTGTTTTACTGAAAGCTTTTTATTTTTTTTTTTTAATTTATTCTTTAATTCTTAAGCAACAGACACTCGTAATCGTATCGTACACATAAAAAAAGTATTTAAAAAAATTTAAAAAATATTGTAAAAAAATCGATATAATCTATTGAAAATACTTGAAATTATACTTGAAAAATTTCACAGTCATTGCCATATACAAGTATTTATTTTATAATTAGTGGTCAATGAGCTGTCTTGTTACATTAACCATTTTTTTTTTTTGACTTATTTATTTACAGAAAATATAAAAAGTATTTAATAGTGCGGTGGGGTGGAGTAAAAAAAAAATAAAATGAAATTAGGTCAAATAGTTTTTTATATATTTAAAAAAAAACTATTCAAATTTCATTGTTTTTAATTATTTTTGAAATTAAATAAATAATAATTAGATAATAAATATGTAAATTATCTAAAATAATAAATGACAGATGACAGGTGACAGATAATGGGAAAAATAGTTGACAGTTAATGGGATAAAATTTCAAAAAGTCTGTAGCAAAAGAGGCGTAAAATTAACCATTGTTTGTATCGTAGTCAACCCTAAAAATTTAGTCTTCTCTTCCATTCTCTATCACACACAATTAAACTTATGACAAAAAAAAAACTTATTATATAACAGGGTATTCCGAATTAGACCTCAAACAGGCAAGAGCGAGCTAGATTGAAAAAAAAATTCAAACTTATTAGATTTCATATAAGTGGCGCAAAAAATGGCTATGAACGTGTTCGAGACCTAAAAGCCCAAATACTAAGAGATTTATTAATCATTCTTAAACTAGGAATAAATTGCACTGAAGGTAGAGGTCTATTTTCAGTTATTTACCACAAATCGGGACCTTTGTGTTCTTCTACCTGGAATTATTGAATACCGAATAATTCTTTAGTCTTCTTGAAAGCTTAGTATTTAAACTACCATCCTGGGCGATATATTTTTGCCTGTACGAATTACTTCTAAAGTCCAAATTTCTTAAAAAGACCGATAAAAAAAAACGCTTCCTTAATACTTACAATTTATTTTCTTTAGTTTCAGTTTCAAAAATTTTTTGCTAAAAGAGCTTCCCTTATATACTCATCTGTCTAAACAGCTTAAGCTATTGACTTCAAATTTTTCCAATAGTTCTAATGAAAAAGAAAAAGCGCGGAATTAAATACATGTAATCAGTTTCACTGAATTCCTTTTAATTTTGTATGTGTGTTACTTCTTGAAAGTAATAGAAGAGGATTTGGAATTTGATAGCCTCTAGGTTTAGACGATTAATAGAGGAGTTAAATTGCAAGCAGGGTGGAAAATTTTTTTTTATATGCAACGCCTTAGTGATCTTGATTGAATCTTCCTACCTTGATTGTCTTGAACACTTTCCGCCTCAGTTATATTTTAGTGTTCTTTCAATATGGCACCTATAACCAGCTACAACCCAATAAGTAGTTAACAATTTTTTCCCAGTATTACCAAATTCGTATAATTTTTAAACTTCAACCATATTTCCTCCAGGCAATTATTTCATACCACTCAATTTTTTAATACCTCTGTATATTAATTATAAATCATTACTACTTAAATATGCCTGTCTTCATTTTTACTTAATTAATTCTTAATAGTTTAATATTTTCTTCTTATTATTTTCTTCTTCTCATGTATTTCCAAATTTAGTCATTTGATCTCTTCTGATGTCTGAACTGTTCATTAGTGTCACATGGGGTTTACAAGAATTAAAATCTGATTATTAGAAGATTAAATTGCCATTTTATTCTTCTTTAGTTGATCGAAAGTTTATTTTAATTTTTTTTTTAATTATTGTATTTATTTTGAAATAACTTAGGTGATTAAAAATATGTTCTTTTTTTTTTAGTTAGTATATTTGTCTTAATATTTATTTAATGTGTTAAATATGTTAATTAAATAATATTATGGTAATGTTGTTCTTAAAATTTGGGTCAAAAACCTAAAAATATTTCCGATATCAGAGTAAATATTTTTAAAGCAAAGCCGGATAATGCAAATTATTATAAATGATTTGTGTTTTTTGTAATTTATTTTAAAAAACAAGTGATGAAAAAAACCAAGGGTTTTTAAAAAAACACATTTTCAAAATTATATAGTGTTTCATACTGAGTATAATTTAAGGAATAAATGCACTGGTGACTAAGTTACTGATTTATAAAAATAGGAAATTTTTAAGTTCTTATGGTCTTTCATTGGGAAGGTTCCCAAATCATTACTAACTAAACATATGGTGATTTTCGAGAAACTAACCTCCTTCCAAAATTTGGTGACTCCCTCCTTCCGAAATTTTGGGATTTTAAGAATTAAATTGATTTCCTCAAAAATTTAAAATTTTTCTTATAATTTTATTATTTATGCAAAAATGGTTAAAACTAAGAGACACTTTCTTCAATTAGACCTCTTACAGCTTCTAAATAGGAGATGTGCCAAAAAGATTTTCTTAAACAGCAAATTTCTAACGATCTAACTTCTCCCTATAGTATCAATTTTCTAACTTTAGCCGTTCAGAAAATATGAGAGGCTAAACATTTAGCAAAAGTTGATTTTGCATAATGGTGAATTTTAGTACGGTATGGCAACCCTTGCGTTAAGAAAATTTATAAAGCTTATAAAAGCAACTCTCTTTTACGGTTTTCATATTGAAAATAAGCGTAAAAGAACTCTTGTTATAGCAATTTAAATTTATGGCTCTCGTTATGAAGCCGCTACCCCTATAATTAAATATTTCTTTTCTCTACTTCAAACGATGTAAAAGTTTTTGTAAACATACGAACAGACAGACATACTGAAAACACTTAGGCACATTTTTACAAAATCATTTGTAAATGTGCTAAAAAGAAGAATTAAGTATGTGCTGAATGAAATGCCGCAGTAATCTGCAGCAGTCTGCAACAATACAAACAACAATGTTGAAAACAAAAATTAATAATTAAGATTTAAAGATATAAATTATATGAGTGTATTATAAGAGGATTTATTTTAATTAGGAAAACGCGATAAAAATATTGATAGAAAATTTAAGAAAAAAATTATATTATTTTTAAATGTTGTAGGATGTAGATGATGCTCGTGTTGCATCAACAATTAAAGATTTTATTAAGCTTTTAAAATTCTTTTAATTTTAATTTTAAAAAGAATAAAAATTTAATTTAATCCAGTGCGATTTATCTATAGAAGAACTATTAAGTGATAAATTTAATTATTCGTTTCAAGCACTTTTTAATTGAATCTAAAATAATAAATTTCAATTGGTTTTATATTTTTAAAGAAGGTAATAAAGAACCAGGTAAGAAAAGGTAAAAGGAATCTTTAGGGTGATTAATTGTCTGAGGAAGTGCAAAGGAGTTTCCTATGTTTGAAGATGTCTTCAGTTTTCACAGAAGAAAAGGAAACCGAGTTCTATTCCATATTAAAAATTTTTTATTAGATACTTCTATTGATAACCTGTATACATTTAAAAGATTATTATAGGACACTAAGAGGAATTTAATAGGCGACATATAAAGAAGCTAAATAGGCCAAGTTATCCGATTCTTAAACTAATTGCATTTTTCAACAATTTTTGTTTTTTTATAATAAAATAAACTGAAGTTCATATTCTAATTATTTGAGAGTAGCTACTTTCAACGGGCATGTAATTAGTTTCTTATTCTGTTTTTTTTTACAATTGCAGCTTCTTTATATTTAAATTAACTGAATATTCCCATTTTCTTGCATCTTTTTAATTTCCTCTCGTCATATACTTAAACGGGAAATCTATTGGGTCTGTGCAAATTTTAACTTATGACAAGGGCTGTTCGATGAGTAAATTCTAAGAAACAGGCTACATTGTCAGTAAGTTTACTTTGTTTAAATCTTTTGTACTTTTCAAAGCTACAGAGTCGGGAATTTCACCTATCAACTCTGACTCCTTCTTTATTTCAGCTCTAAAAACGACACCTAGTTTTTGATATAACAAGTTTTATATAATGTTAGGCATATTAAACTTTACACACTTTTTTAGTATACGACTCCGACTCCAATCTAAAAATATAGAACCTGACTTTCACTGCTACTCCAAGACTCTGACTCCGGCTCCACGGTCCCTGGGACTTTTAATGGCTACGAAAACAATGGAAGACGAAAGAGTTATATACCCTATATTACTATAGCCCAATACTATTATAGCAAATATACTTCAAACTTTTTAGAAAGAACAATTACCGAAACAAAATTGAAACTTTAAAGCTGTTTATTTATAAAAGGAAACCGAAACCTTATTATACATTTTTGATTTTGTATTAAAATAAAATATAGGAGGTATTAAAAATTTTGTTTTATTTAAATTTTACCAATTTATGGAACATTTCTTGATAGGCCTATTTATCGACCCCGATTATATAATCCAAAATTCGTTGTTGTCTTAAAAATTCCCCAAAAATTGACAATTCGTCACGATTCCTTTAAATAAAATAAATATTCATTAACTAATTTTAAATTCGATTTGCTAGTTATTTATACTACTCATTGCAAAAACTGAAATTAATCTTACTTTAGTTTCAAAATGTTCCAGAAATGAGATATTAATTAAAAGTTTTATGCTTCCTTTGTTGCTGTTGTTGATGATGATGTTGTTGTTGTTTCTATTGCTGTATAAATTTCATTTGAAAGCTTTGCAAAATATAGAACAGCTGTACGACAAAATTATAGACGCGAATAACTTGATTTCATTTAAATTGAAGATAAAAATAATATGAATAAAGTTATTACACGAGTGATTAAATTTGGCGCCACCGATAGTATATTTTTTTTTTTTTTTTATATTATTAATTAAATAACAATTATTAAAATTAATTAGAAATTAAATGAAATATTAGAAGTACGTAGAAAAAATCAAGATTGTCACTTTGTTGTGAATAATTGAGTATTTGAATTATGAAAAGTTTAATAACTTTAATAGAGCTTTAATTAGTGTTAGTTAGATATGATGAATGACTAAGTGTAGAAATATTTTATATTTAATAATTTGTTTTATTATGTGGTTCTTCTCTAGTAATTTTTCTGCTATAAAATCTTTTAAACAGATATGATATTGAAGATACAACAAATTACGACGCCTTAGGTTGGTGGGTTTATCAGATACACGTGAATACCTAGGATAAATATGAACCAAAAGTTAGATTAGAAAAAGGGCGGGAGGAAAGCCTAGAAATCGATAGATCTATGCAATTGAGTAAAATTTTATAAAAATACTCCGCAAACTTCGAGATAATTGGAAGAGAATTATTACGGTGATTGTTCTTTGCTGTTCCTTTGAAAAAATTGAGTCGCTTCCGCTAATGGTTGCGTATGTTTATTTTCCAAGGGTTATAAAAGTTTTTTTTTTGTTTTATGAAGGAAGTGGAAAGCTTCAAAAGTTACCTATTTTAATTATGCAGAGCTCCTATAGCTATTGTACGATTTAAATACACTTAAACCATCACTTTTTTTTGAAAAAAAACTTTAGGTTGGAATTTGTAATACAAATACATGGCTTTGTTCCGAGAATGAGGATTACTAGAAATGATGTTTGGGAAAATAAAGTATTATGGGAATGGGAAAAATTGTATTTAAGATTTAGAAAAAAGATTATAACGTTCTTGTTAAATTTATTTAAGTCTCATATAATACATTACCAACTTGAGGGAATACATTTGATGGAATTTGGTTCCTAATCCGCGGTTGGCTCATCTTGATAGTTTGATTTTGTACGGATGAGCATCTGTTGCTTCCTCTATTTTCTTTTGGAAAACTTTGAGTTGACGCATTAATTGCTTAATTTCTTTAGAACACGTGTTATTCCCTACAAGCTTTCTATAAAACAAAGTTAGCGTCCCAAATTTACGTCTATGGCTAAGTGGAGTTAGCATTACTCACTTTTTTAAACACTTTAAAAGGACATTTGATTTTGGATTATAGTGCTATATTCTCTAAAAAACATACATCTGACAACTACTACAACAACAACAACAACAGCAACAACTAAATTTTGACAACTAAGTCAGTATCTCGAGTTACAAATAATATCCATTTAAATTAATTTGTATAATTTAATAAATAAACCTGAGCCCTTCCAATTCCATTAAAAAACATTAATAAATACAATAATCTATTTAAATCATTATTTATAAATCGTCTTCCTAAAGTATAAAAAACCATTTTGTACAATTTATTAATGTTGTATTCACGTCAGTACTTTTATTTACAAAATAACGTATAAAATATTTATACAAACAACAAAAATAATGAATTAAAATCAATTTTATATTAAAAAAAAAAAAACGAAAGAGAAAGTGTAAAAATTTTACAACAAAAACTTTCTAGACATTCAATTGATTCCTACCAGATGGTGCCAACATTTCTACTCTAAAAACATTAATCTTATATAATTCTATAAAAATTTTTCTATTCTTTTATTTTTTTTGCTAAATTTTAGTCGCTTCCCCTTTTTGGTATCAACAAATCCCAATTCTCATTCCAATATTTTTCAGATTGATTATAGATGATTTGCAGAAGGATGAATTACTCAGAAACTCTGAAATGAAATCAGGACGCCATTTATTAAATGTATTAATTATTTTATTAAAACATCATTTAAAAATAATTTAAATACAAAATAAAATAGAAAAATATAAGTATTATTTTTAATTGAATTTTGATCTTAATTCAAAAAGTAGGAAAACAATTTTTTAATATGTCTTATGACCTAATAATATATTTTCTTATTTTAATTTTGTTCTTTCATTCTTTAATTTGACCCTAAAAAAAAATTATTATATTATTCTTTTCTTTTATTAAAATGTTGCAGTTGTTTTCTATTTTAAAAAATAAAAATTATTATCTCTAATAAATCCAATATTTGATCCAATGAATTAGAAAAATAATTTTTAAATTGGAAATCTAGATCATTTGAATGATTTTATTTTATTCTGGGAATTGGGAATCGTCAAAAGAGATTAAGGTTTTGAAATAGTCACACTGATGGTGTTAGATTTTTTAACCTACTTTTGTCCGATGTCAAAATATTGGTATGTTTTCCATATAATTCTATTTGGAGTGTAGTGGATGTGGGGTAAGTAAGAGAATGATAGGAAGCGTATTTCGGAGTTCAGGACGGGAAGATGTATCAGTTGGTTGAGAATCATAAATTGAATTCGCTTAAAACGGGTTGCTTCTTTCCTAACACGACTTATGGAAATTCGTTTATTATGCGCATGCCGAGACTATGGAATTGTGTAATATGTGTACGATTAAATTAAATTTAAGAAGAATGTTAGTCTTTTCTCCAAATTTTCTACATCCCCCATAATCCAAAAATCCCAAACCTTCCCATAATCCCAAATTTTTTCCATAACTCCACCCCTGTAATCAAACTGTACATTAGTATCACAGATTCCCTCCTAAAGTTTGATTCAAAGCCGGCTTTTGTGTGTTAAAGTCTTACACTATCTAAAGAAACATCGCACAGTTTCAATGGCTTCTGAAGGACTTTGGAAAATTTGACCGTATGATACTTCTGGTTTTTAATACAATTCCACAACTTTCATAACAAAGGTTTAGGAAAGACTCCGAGGTGTTCTTATTATTCATTAAATGTGAAATTACACAACTTTTTTAGAAATAAGACTCCAATACGTTAATTTGCTTTCAATTCAATCTTCGATTTCTTGAGAAATAACACCCTGGAGCTTTAATTAAGAAAAAGTCGAAAGTGAAATTAAGAGAGAAATCATAGAAGTGGATTTTAATTAACATTCAATATGAAAATATATCCTAGGGTGTAATTTTTTATTTATCAATGAGAAATAACACCACGAGGGCTTTATTTCTTAGGGCCTTTTTTCACGCCTCGATTAGAAAAGTTGATCATCTTGAAAAACTAAACGTATTCAGATTCTCATTATTAAATAGAAGCATCATATTATAAAACTACATAATTAAACCTAGTAGAATATGACAATTGCTAAGCATTGGCAAAATCATTAAAAATTACAACTTTAGAACTGTTATTGGATTACGAACTTATTCTTTCTTTCTTAAATAATTTTTAAATTTAAATTATTAGATAATAACTTATCTTTAATTCTGCATTAAAAAACCCTGTCAAAATTTGCCTCAAACCGGAAAATCATATACGAATGATGTGTTAATCATATGTAATATGAGTCTTTAATCGCATATGGCCTTGTATAATTAATATTGCGTATATGAAAAGAATGCATAATCTTTAAATCAGGTCAATCGTGTTTTTAATGAAATCATTTTCCAATTTTAATTCTAAATTTGGATCACTTAATACATATATATTTATATTTATTGTAAATAAACATATATTCTCTCAATAACTGGGTTGTATATGGATTAGAAATGAAAAATCTTATAATAATTGATAAGAAAATATGACTAATATTAATTTCATGTAATTTAAATTAATATATTGATTAAATTACTAAAATATTATTTAATTATTAATGTAATTAATTTTTATTACGAGATATTAAAAATAGTGTTAATTAAAATATTAAAAATATTCAGTGTTACCGTTGATAATATAATTTTTAAGTTGAATCTACCGCAATTTGTAATTTATTTCTTAACAATTTATAATTCTGGACAAATGTAGTTGTGTTTACTACAGAACTAAATACAGATTTCTTATCAAATAAAAGATTTATCTACTCTATAAGTGATAAACAATAAACGGCAACACAGCTGATTTAATTATTTGAGCATTCAAGAAATGAATTACTTATTTCTTGGGTTTAATCAGATCATTACAACAAGTAGAAGTTATTTTCATTCACTAAATTTTTAAAGTAAATTTTTGTAAGTAAAATGTTGCATTTTTCTTATTAGATTTTTAGTGACATTCAATGTCATGGTCAGATATTATATTCATTTTGAAAATATTTTTAGTAGTTTTATTGAATAATAAATAGTTATATATATAATAAATAATATATTAATTAATAGCTTCAGAATTTAAAAGCGTGTTTAAATATTATTTATATTTGATAAATTAGGTTTTATTACTCGTCTTCAATTTTCCTCAACCCAAAAAATATCGGTAAAAATTTATTGTTCACTGATTTTCTTGATAGTAATTCTTGATTTTATATAGTTCCTTTGAAACGTTCCTTGTACAATTTTAAAATTCATAAAACTTAGACCTAAAAATAAAGTGTAGAGTCAGTGGTGTAATTGGCAAGCATTTGGTTTATTAACCATCCCTCCTACTGTTAGCCCGATTCCCGTACAGATCATAAAATTATTGAAAATAATTGTAATTTTCTTTTAATTGTAAAATACACATATAAATAAAATAAAAAATATTATTTCTATATTAATAGAAAGTGTTGGAAGTAGGATGCAGAACGCGTTGCAAGGCTTACATGTAATGATTGAATATGCTACTCTCCATACAACACAACAAAAATAACAATCCTTGATTTATTATAGTTCTTATTCCTATCAAATATGTACTGCTTAACAAATTTAAGAATTCATGATCCTTGGACATGTAGATATGCGATGGCGTTAATTTCAATGCGTAATTGATTAGAAGCAGTTGCTAAGTGGATGGAAGATTGCATCCATTTTATAATTTTATGCAATAGCTACAAAATTTATTAGTCAATCAAAAATAATGACTGAAGATCCCAAAGCTTTGAATAATAATTAATAATCCAACTTTGTAGAATAATGTATCTGTTAATCGTACGAGAGAGTTGTATTTTAATTGAATTAGACCCTGGTTACATTTGCTTTATTTTTTTCCCCCTTTACAATTATTAAAAAATATTTTACAATTTCTCATCATCTTATAGTTGTCAAAGATTAATAACTATATGTAATCAAATTAATTACTTTAAAGTTTCTGTTTTTTTTTTAAACGATGATTTAATTCATCCCAGTTTTATAGGCCTTTGTTTAAGAATGCTTTTAAATTATTAGAGGGAAAAAAAATATAAAAAAAAAATAAAAATGTATGCGTAAGAAGAATAATAAAAAATTGCCGGTTATAAATTAAAAAAAAAATAAAAATAAAATAAAAATTGGTTTTTTGCAGATAAACTATATGAACTCCATAGAGATTCAAAAGACATTTTTAAAAACATCTTATAGATATTGTCTTTTAATAGATTTTGAGAACGCCTCTTTAGACTGTAAATTACAAAATATAAATTTGGTTTAATGAATTAATATTGTGCAATCTAATTAATTAATAAAAAAAAAACACATTTTACTAAATTGATATCGTGTGAATATAGGAGAAAATCATTAATTACTCATTATCATTAAATAACACCAAATCGTTGAATAAGACCTATTAAGAAATAAGTGTGACTCTTTTGAAGTTAATTTTATATTTAAAATGATATCTTGAACTTGAATATTGAAAATATAAAATTGTATTTAATGTATTTTTTTCTAAAACTTTGTTGCGAGGCTGAGACATTTCAATTGGAAATTATAAATTATTATATAAACATTGTTATTACTCGAATGTGATCTTAATACATTCTCACAGCAATTAATCCTTGAGTGAAAATCATTCCAGAAGGAAGGTAGGAGATTTTTAACTTAGTAGTTAATAGTAGAACTGGTCTTCGGTAACCTGTTATAGAACTGATACACAAAACATTTAAAATTATTTTCTAAAGGAAAATAAACCTTCAAAACACATGAAACATATCCTCTCCAGATAGTTTGAGGGCTTTACTTATTGAAGTCACTTCGTGCCGCTGCCGGAAAAAAATAGAAAAACATTTTAATTGCTTGAAAAGTGTAATGGTTTAGAAGTTAGGATGGAAAATGGAAATGAAGGAATATTTATTAAGGATTAAGCAAGAAATTTAAATCGAATAAGTTAACTGCATAATAACTCTCTTGACTTATTTTAAAAAATTGTAAGAATTGGAAAACACATATCGGGATAATGTATTGTTGCTGAATTTGAAGATGCTAGAAGTAATTCTTCCTCTCCATTTCTGGAACAACTTCTGGGAAACAACTTCTGGCTCCGGAAGTATTTTTTAATGTCTTCAGTTTTGGAACATATTCTTCGTACAGGGATCTGGAAGCATTTCTTTGACAATAGATCCGGAAACTCTTCTTAGTAATGCCGGAGAGAGAGAGCCTTATTTTCCCACATAGAAGAACTTCAAGAAAAATTAACGTAAAATTGATATTAATATATTCTTCAATGGTACATATTACGTAATTCATATGTTACTACTCCCCGTTCTCGAACTTTCTTGTATGTAATTTGTCTAATTAGGATAACCTATAAATGTATCTTCAATTGCAATCGAATGTTTACAATTTTAATAACTCAATTTTAAACAATATCGTTATAATATTCTTTTCTAGTCATAAAGATTTACAGGATATGTTTACATTTAGATATCACTTAGATATCTGCGAGTTACAAGAATGAATTAAAATTGTATACAAAGAATTTGCTATTTTAGAAAAATTTTAATGATCCATCTGTTCCTAAATACAAATTTACATATGTTATTTGCAAATTATAAAATCAAAATATATTCCGGTTAAATATCAAAGTCCCTCACCTTACGTAATTAATTAATAATTGAAGAAAGATATATCAAAGGCTGAATAATTTAAAAACGAATATAAAATAGATCATAAATTGATTCAGAAAAACAATAAAATAAAAATAAAAAACCATTTAATTAATAAAACACTAAAAAAAACTTTCAATTCCGAATGTTTAATGGAATTAATATAGAACTGATGCCGGCAATCATTTTAATTAAAACATGAATAAGTATAAAAAATAAGAAACATTTTCTTTTAAAATCTATTTTTTGTATTAAAAAAACAAAAGTACAATACTTTTAAGTTTTTGACCTAATTTTAATTCGAAACTTTTCTTTTTAAATTTTTTCTATCTTAAGAATTTCGAAATTCTTCATATCAAATAAGAAATAAAAATTATATAAGATATAAATTAAATATCTTAAAGAAATTAGATACCAATTTAAATATTCGCAAAATATTAAAAAAATTAAATTCGTTTTTTTTATAATATTTATCACTCATAAAAGAAAGTTTTTTTTTATATTTTTATTTGAAATTTAAAAAAATTTATTTATGACCATTTAAAACACACAACAAATTCATCAAAAAAAAATGAGGAAGACTGTTGAGTAGACTGTGTCAACTCTAGGATACCTGCATGAACGTAATATAATTTTTATATTATTCGGATAATTACTTTTAAATGCACAATTTATTAGACTCTGAGTTGATACATTAAAGAAAATATAAGTTGTGTGGCGATTCTTCCACCCTAATGTACCATACCAACATATTTGAATTTTGGCCATTAAAGTGAACCATTTTTGCCTTATTAGATATTGAATAAAAGAAGTTGTATGGTAACTACACGAACCTAGAGCACAAGCTTAACCAATTTTAACGAATCTTTGACCAAAAAATACTTTAGGAACCCGAACCCGTTGAGCGAAATAGCTGGATTACATATTGCTGACGACTCTTGCATTAAGGCGAATTTAAAAAAATTCGTGAACCCTAACTCTTTTAATTTTTCTGGACATACATAACTCAATTTACATTTCGATTCTGTTGCGATCCATACCTCTGAGTCTATATCTACCACCTCTTCTTTATTGTATCGCAAACGGTTAGGCAAATTTAGAATACCCTTTGACCTACGTGCATACGGGTATAAAAAACATGATTAATTTACTTTTAAGTTTTTTTGTACTTTTATATTTATTATTAAGACATAAAATTTTAATTTAAAAAATTATTTTTTGAAAAATTACTAAATTATACAATACGTGTGCGGCATTTCTAACTCGCACAAAATACAAATCTATTAACCTTGGGACTTTATGTTCATTACCATGGTTGATTTCAATGGGATCAATAATGCACTGATGAATACTTGAAAATTAAATTAGAAATAAAACGTTTTAGAAGCATAGTAAATGCTCCAAGGTCAAATCTTACAAATTGCTTACAATAATCCCCGTTTTGTATTCTGTACTAACCAGTGTTCTGTGCTTCTAAGATCAATATTTATAAACACTAAACTGAAATATACTTTTTAAAAACTTTCTTTTACAAGTTTACAACCTTGAAACATTCGGTTACTATACAAAGTATGTATGTATATAAACTAAGATTGTGTAGAGATCATTAGCACAATTGAACTAGTTACAAAAAATTTTACAATTTCTCTCTTTCTTGATTTATTACATAAGTTGATAAGAGAAAATAAAAATTTTGCACACATTCTTAATTCCATTGAAAAAAATTCATTATTTTCATACGTTATTAATAAAATTTGAAATTTGATGCCTGAAGGTTTTATTTCCGATAAAAAATTATGGCTCTTAAATGAAGTTAAGCTACAATATTGCAAAATTTACTAAAGCTCATCACGGTAAAATAGTTTAGTAACCAAAAGTAATAAATAAGAGTCCATAATAATCATCCACTGATGATAATAGTTGATCTTCTAACAAGCAGACGTCATCTAGTTATACAAATCTAATCACTTTCAACTTTTTCTTTTTTGGTTGCCTAGCAACAGTTTTTGAAAAAAATTTTAATTAATTTATCACTCATGATTGATTAATATAAATTTAATCAATAAAATTATTATATTATTATTTATTATAAGCTACTGCGATAAGCACATTTATTACCTTAATTAATGCTGTTAACGCAATAACTAATAATTGCATACTTTTAGGATAAAATATTTGTTTGCTTTTAGCTTCCAAATATTGTCTATATTTAATTGCTGATGTACAGTAATTTTATTAATATTGAATGATCATCACTGCAATTATAGCAAAGCTAAACCCGTGAAATTTTATTAATCCAGACTAATGCGTTTAGAGCAATAAGTGGGCAATGCATACTTTTAGGAGCAATTAATTTTTTTCAAATTTTCACATTTTATCAATGTCTTATTGCTTTTATAGGGTAGTTTTTTACTATTAAATGAATATTACTACAATCGCAGTAGCGCTACAACTGTAATCATTGTGTTTTTCTGATAACAACAATTCTAAAAAGAACAAACCAACGCTTATATCAGAGACTTTTTACTTCTTTTATGATTTTCTTTTGTTTAAAATCGTAAAATAATAAAAAACGGAAATAATAAAATGTTATTTCTTTTTTTTTTTTGCATAATTTTAAAATGATGAATGACTAATTTAAATCGAAAGTGAGTTTTTTAATTTTTTTTCTCTTTCTAACATTAACATTTTTATGTTTTCTTAAGTCACATACAACATAAAATCTTGATAAACAGCAAACTTTTTTTAGAACAAAACTTTGCGTTTTTATTTTTAAACTTTGGATTCTTATTAAAAAAATCAACAAAATTCAAAAATTTAAAATTCATTTGATTATGAAATCGCTTAAGAAAAAAAAATAGCAATAATATACTAAATGCTTGTACATACATACGCATGTTTATGTTTATATAAATAATATATTCAAACATAATAATGTGTAATTATTATTTATAAAACTATATTGGGCGTGAGACTATATGCTGATTAGGAAATTTTTAATAGATCATACAATATGTAAATACTAAATACTAATACATAATATGGATGAATAGATGTCTCTATGGGATTAGCTAACCCGATAATGAATTTTTTTTTTTTTTTCTTTCTTTTCATTTGTCTTGTCTTGATGTTTCTGTGTTTTTGTGTTTCTGATTTTGATTTCAATTTCAGTCAAGGTTAATGGTCGTTAATCAGAATACAAAAAAGCGGCAATAGTTCGACGAACTAGTAGAAAAAAAAATATGTAAGGCATAAATATTGTATTTAGTTAGTCAGTTATGTTAAAATTTCTATACAAAAATTATTGAAAAATTTTGGAAAACAAATTTTAAAATTATTTAAATTAATAGAACTCGTATTTTTTACGGAAAGTGGATTTTTATTATCATGTTTTTGATAATAAATTAATTAAACACCGTTATTTTTAACTTAACGATACTTAAGTATTTTTAGTTTTTAATAATCACTATATCATAAATGTGCGAAATTTATCAAAATTTCTAGATATAACTAGTTATTAAGATTTTAATAAAATTACCAAACTATTTTCGATTTTTTTTAATGTTAGTTAAATTATAATATAACTAAACTGAGTTTTACCAAAAAATTCGTTTGGAATTACTATTAAAATTAGATCTCCGGGAACTGATGTCGAAAAATCTTAATAGAAGAATTCAAGTCTGGAGTAGAGAAATACGTTTTAAAAATCGGTAAAAATTTGCTGGGTACATAGAACTAGCTTAAACTTTATACTGGTCACTCTGTGGGCTAAAGTTGATTCAGTGTAAGTATTGTGTGGCCGAAGTTCCGCTTGATGCATCAACTTTTGTAGTTTCCTTCAAATTTAAATATAAAATTTATCGTAATTCATAATTTCGAATTTTTTTTTTCTGTTACTCCACTAGAGAGTTTATAGCTTCTTCTCTTTTTGACGCTTTCTTTTGGACTTTGATCCATGACAGAAAGCGCATCTATTTATTTCTTCTAGGACTGTGTGCTTCCATACCATTTTGATTCTATTTATTGCTGATAAATCTTTGCTGTCCAATATATCTTTGCTGCTGATTCTATTCAACCAGAAAATTCTGTATATTCAACACTTGAGAATCGTGTTTATTTACGAAGACTTGCAACTTCTTCTTGATGAAGTTCGGCAGTAGCTATCACTCACTGTCATATGTTAGTGTGGATTTAACACAGTTGTATATCGTAATTTTTGTTCTCCTTGATATTTGGTTACTATACACTATTTTCGGCAGAATGCTGATCATATCTTGTGAGCATCTTACCTTCAGGTAAAAGTAGGAGTTATTATGCTACGAAGGTAGCAAAATTCTTATTCACTGTGTTGGCCTCTAACATGACAAAAGTGTAGTTTGGGCAGAGAACGTACGTTGCCTTTGTTTTCTATCTTTATTTCGGGCACCTGCAGAAATTGGCTGTGCGGTAAGAAATAGATGCCATGTGCGCAGTGAATATAAGAGAGAATTATATCACCGTGGTTACAGAGGGCATCCTTGAGTCTTAAATACATGTTCATATAATTTGGAAAAAATAGAATTGGGGAAATATTAGAATTATATTTAAATTGTTATTTGTTTTTTAAAAATTATTTATTACCCCTTAATGAATACCTAAGTTGCCTCTTGGAATATGTAAATTCCTAAACATTTAATTCCTATCAGCGAATCTAACAACTTTTGAATCTAAGAAACATTTTTTTTATCAATTGCTCTGCATCAACATAAACTTTAATCACAATTTACAATTTAAAACGAATTTAATAAAAAGTAACATATTCAAAACCCATCTACCGCTCTTAATTAAAATACCTCTGTTTCTGGTTATATGCAATCAGATTTAATCACGAAATTTTTCAGATTCAAATTCAAATAAATATAAATTTTGAAATTAATTATTATGATTATTGCAACTATTTTATAATCTTTAAGATTTTCTATCGAAACAAAAACTGAACTATCTTGTTCCGTACAACAACCGCATTAGATATCGAAATTAAAATAGTTACGATAATGAATATTTTTTTTTCAGTTAAATTAAAATCTTGTTTTATTAATATTAAGTATGGTCCACTTCTAATCTGAAATTATAGAAAGCTTAGATATAGATGACCCTTAATTTGCATAATAAATTAATTTGTACACCGGTCTTTGCGTTTCTCTATATTACTTTATTAAAACCACTTTTAGTATAGTTAGTTTGCTTTCATAGTTAATTATATACAGGAAATTCAATTTTATTTTTACATTTTAACTTAAAATTTTTTAAATATTTTAAAAATTAATGCATTTTTTATCGAGTCCATAATATATCCAGGTCTTTTAAAGATTTATTTAATTAACTGAAAATATACTTGGAAATGGAAACAAATATATTAATTTAAGTTAAATGTACTGTAAAATTTAAGTTTTCATAAGTTATTAAATTTCTAGTGTTAGATATTTCTAGTTAAAATCTTGAACGTGTTCCTTGGCTGCAATACATTTTTCCGGAGCCTGTTTTGGTTTTTGATTATCTTCATCATCTCAGTTTGTTCAGTAGTATCATACATAGTGTCATTAAGTAAAAACAGCTTAATACTATGATAAAGCTAAACATAATAATTATGTCCACTCTCAATTATGCTCATAATGTAGATGGAACTCGAGTTATAGTAAAGTACTTCGAGGAAATCGCCACAATCGTCGGAGAATTTCAGTATCTCAGGTGTATTAGAAATGAAAAAGCAGAAAAGCTGTTTGTTAATTTCAATAAAACACAGAGATTAACTTAAGTTTCCAATTACAGAATAAATAATTGCTGAAGCCTTTACTCTATATCAATTAACTGAGGACTTAATCTAATTTTAATCCAAATTGTTAAGACAACTGGAATTTAGTTTGCTCCTTTGTCATGAGTGATATTTTAATATAAAGGCTGAGATGGTTCAGGGTCGAGAAAATTTTAACTGTAGGGCATAAAATGTAAATCCTATGTACATAAAATGTTAATCCACGCTTTAGCACAAATCGTGTTCCGTTACCATAAAAAGTTTAGAATAAAAGTCAAAAAAACTAAATTTTATGTAATGATTTTAGTACCTTAGCCATTTTTTTTGTAATATTATACTCTATGATTTCCCATCACTGAATATCCAAATTTACTCACCTAAAATTTAAAAACAAATTCTATACATAAAACAATAATTAAAATAATTACTTTTGGGAAGGAGAGCAGTTTCACAGAGTTTTTGTTTCTCAAATTTTCTTTAATATTAAAAGTCAAAAAAACTGTAAAAACTCTAATAGAACGCAATCACTGTTAATTTCAAATTTACCTACCCAACTTTTTCACCTTAAGTACATAAAGTTTCTTTTAAATTGCAAAGAATTGTAAGAGCACCGGTGAAATTGTAATGCATTTTAATAATTTTATTCAAATAAAAATTACCTTTTAAAAAACAAGGTATACAATATATATTATTTTGTATGTATGTTGTATATGTATCACTTTTATTATATGAAATCTATTAAAATAATTAGTTTTACAAAATTTCATCATTACTTTACTTAAACTGTTATAAATGATGAAAATAAAAGTTTTTATTACATTTTCACTTTACTTTTTGGGATGAGAAGATCTAGATTAAACTAAATTGCACTTTTAATATCTTAAAAATAAAAAGTTAAAGAGACTATTCGTACAGTTAAAAATTTCGTATTTTGGTTGTTTTGTCGAAACTGTCGACTTACTGAATAATAGAATTGATTATTAAATTACTATTAAATTAAGTCATCTAACGGAATTTCCTCAACAACATGACAGAATACTCCAATAGTTTGACAATCTGTAACGGTAATTCCTCAAAGCCTGACTAAATAATCAAATAGTTTAATTATCTAACGGTATTTCCTCAACAACCTGACTTAATACTACAATAGTTACATAATCTAACGGTTCTTCCTCGACAACCTGATTTAATTCCTCAACAACGTGACAGCATACTCGAATACTTTAATAATCTAACGGTAATTCCTCAACAGTATGATTGAATACTCGATTACTTTAATATTCTAACGGTAATTCCTCAACAATCTAACTTAATACTGGAATAGTTAAGTCATCTAACGGTAATTCCTCAAAAACATGACTGAAAACTCAAATAGCTTAATAATATAACGGTAATTCCTCAACAGTATCATTGAATACTCGAATACTTTAATAATCTAACGGTAATTCCTCAACAGCATCATTGAATACTCGAATACTTTAATAATCTAACGGTAATTCCTCAACAGGCTTAATAACCCTCAAATTTTAATAATCTAACGGTAATTCCTCAACAGCATCATTGAATACTCGAATACTTTAATAATCTAACGGTAATTCCTCAACAGGCTTAATAACCCTCAAATTTTAATAATCTAACGGTAATTCCTCAACAGCCTGACAAATATAATATCGAATTTTAAATTTAAAACCTTTAATACACAAAATTTATAAATGTTATCGTTTAATGTTCTTTTTTTTTCTAATCAAAAACTTTTATGATTCCAGGTATATAACAATGCAGTTGAAGAACCGAATAGTTTTCAATTGAATTCTTGTTTCTCTTTTCTTTTTCGTATTGTTTTGATGGCATTTTGATTTTAGAGATAAAATTGGATACAACTTAACTAAATACAATACCCAAATTGTTGCGTTCTTTCATTTGAAATTTGAGATTTTCTTTATTATTGTTGTTGTGGTTTTTTTGGTTGGTTTTTCGAAATTAAATTCAATATTCGATTTGCGATTACTTCTCTTATTCAAAAATGATTTTTTCAATGATTTTATATTTTAGTTTTGATTTTTGTTTTTGTTTTGCGGGTTTTCCTCCACTTCTTCATTGATAACATAATAATATGCAAATTGAAACAAGAAAAGACCAAATTCCAAAGTGTTCTTTTTTTGTTGTTTCTGATTCTATTTGTTTTCTCATATCTTTTTTTTTTGGAAACTTTTCGTAAAAGTTAATGGCCCCTCCGATTAAAATTTTATAAACAAGTTAAAGAGAAAGAAGGAAAAAAAACATAACCATAGTTTTAAACGTCAGAATGTGTGCTGGGCGAATTTGACTTCGGAATCATTTTAATTTAAATTGTTGTTGTTGATTATACGACGATGATATTCTAATAAATGTAAATTTTTTTTGATTAAATCCGATTGTCTGCTATATTTGTTGTTATTTTAATTTTTGTTTTTTGTTTTTTTTACCTGTGTAATTTTACTACCTGGTCATTTTTGATTAAAATTAGATACCAGAAATGAATATAAAAATTGAAAAGCTTTAAAAAAAAGACGACGTCATAAATGATATCGTTGATATTTTGTTTATTCCAAATTTTTTTTTTTTTTATTTATTTTGTATATTTAATGGTAAAATGGTGAGTGAGATTTAATTAATTTAGACAAGGTTCTGATTTAATTTAAAAATTATGAAGTGATATTATTTGTTTGATTGTTTGCGGCTTAAATATAATAAAAATTTAAATATTATTTTACAAAAGAAAAATTAATAATTTTTTTTTTTTTTTAAATCGTTAATGGCTATCTGTTGTAAAAATTAATACGTTATTTATTTATTATTAGCCAGTTACGTACTATTGGATGACAACATTTTTTAATTTAATAGAAGATAAAAATTTATATTGAAACTAAAGCAGGTTTTACACGTAACTGTTTACTGGTTGTCTTATCTTGACTCATATTCAGTTTATAAATGTCTTGTACTTGTACTCATTCAGTTGTGAAAGCTCAAAAATTATATTTATATTGAAATGTCAGAAGTGGGAATTATAGAAAATGAATGCAGATCTTTAGAACTTGGCTTAGATGATTTTTATAAGTCTTCACTTCATTTTTAGAAGTACAATTTCACATGAGTTTATTTAAGTATCGACATATCAACTCTTTAAACAATTTCTCGAATCTTGTTGTATTAATACGAGACAACTTAGTTCTTTTGAAATAATTATTTTGTGGTGTAAACATATATTTTACTTGCACGTCGTGTACATCCCGCTTAATACACTATTTAAATTATGCAAAAAAAATTTTAGAAAATATTAAAAATAAATAGAAAGATTTACAAGTAAAGAAATCAATTGGATTTTTATTAAATAAATATAAGATAAATATTCCATATTTAGTTAAATCTGAGTTACTTGCAAAATTACTTTTAATTTTTTTGGAATAACATTTGAGTTTCTATTGCATTATCATAAATTGTTTACAGTTTTTTGATATTAGCATTGTCTTAAAACTTGGTATTTAATTAATTAATTAATAAGTAAATATATAAATAAATAAATAAATAATAAAAAGCGTTTTTAAAATTTGAATGGTACAACCACCAATAACTCATTAGTACATATTATATTATGTAATGGAAATTCTAAAAAAAATTTTAATTAAAGCTAATTGTATTTCCACCCTAAATTAACGTCTCGTTATCATAAAATACAAAATTTACATATTATTTAAGACAATAATTCATTCGCTCCCTCCTTTGTAGTAACTTGTGTCCACTAATTCATACCTAATTCTCATAAAGGATCTTAAGATTAAAAATAAGCTTATTAGCACGTGTATTAGCATTATTTCATCATTAGCATTGAATATTTGAAGCACCATATAATTTGTTATCAATCCCGCCATTAGCATTGATTTGCATTAGTAATAGCTAGTATACTATATAAGTGTTGCCGTTTCGACTTTAAAAAATTTATTGAATCAAGTTCTTTCAAAACAAACTTAATTAGCATTCAATTAGCAAATAGCTACCAGTAATTAGCATTCACTAAATTTTTCAACATAACCTAATCTTTAGGTTAAATAAGTTTGGCAATTCAATTTACAACACAATTTTTGTGCAATAAATTAATAATATTATTGTATATTAATAATTTGTAAATTAATCTACTAGAAATTACAAAAAAAATAAAATTATTTAAAGCATTTAAAAACATTTATTTACTTGTTCATTTATTTATTATCTTTTTTATTTCACTCTATTTTTTTTTTTTTTTTGTGGAATTTAATAAATATTCAAATTATTTTTAAAAAATATTCCGAAATAAGTGCGAAATTATACCTACATATTAAAGTTAACAAAACAAAAAAATACCTGAAATAGTTTTTTATCACTTCCAGTTGAATAAATATGTCATATTATTTCTATAAATATTAATTTTATTTAAATTTTTTAAGTAATTCTTATCAAAACGTTTTGGAAATAAAAAAAACTTTAAAAACTTAAATATTTAAACAAATTAATTAAAGTATTGATTTAAATTTTGCGGCGAATTGGTCAAAATAATTGAAATGGTAAATAAGGAATATTAAAAAACACTTCTATAAATAGAATCAAATTGTATGTTGTTTTTAAATTTAAAATATATGGACTTTTGACAAATTGACAAAAGAATTCCGAAATTAGTATTGAAGTTGTTTTTTTTTTTCAAATTACGTTAATTATTTTAGTAAATCACGTTCAAGGTTATTTACCTATTCAATACGCATTAATACTTATATTATATTAAAAAGTATTATTGATAAATAATGTGGAATATTTACTATTGTAACTTAATAAGTATTCGATAACTATAAGCAATTAGGTATCAGACTTAAATTAATATGGTAATCGATATTCATTTAATTATTGACATAAGTAATATATTTATTGAAGACATATTTATTAACTTAAATATTAAAATTAATAATTTTCCAAATCCAAAACTCAACAGATCTTGTTCCAATACCTTGTTTAACGGGCGGTTTGGAAATTATTATATACTTTTATATGAACCTGCCTGTGTCTATGGATTTATTTTTAATTCTATCAGTTAGTGATACATTAATATCACTACGGTGCAGTGGTTAGCGAAGTGGCTACGAGTGTAAACAATCTGAATTCGATCCTCGTTTACCTCGTGCAACTTATGGATGTGAGGTATGGATCTTAAAAGCATTAGATGAGAACCAAGTGTTCTTAATTCATCTTTGAAAGAATCACCTAGAATAAATGGAAATTAATACGGAAGAAGAAATAATGAAGAGTTATTTGAAATAATAAAACAAGATAATATAGTTCAATTTGAAAATCTGAAAATTAAGTGGGACCAGTCAGGGTGTGCGAATGAATGAAAATAGAGCACAGTATAAATGCTTCATAAAAACTTCGTATACAACTAGATTAAGAGGTGGCCTAAGAACAAGGTGGACAGACAACGTCGAAAATGATTCAAAAGTGTTAGGAGTGACCAATGGAAAGCTGTTACTCAAAACAGAGAAGTGTGGAGGAATGTTGTGAAGAAATTAAAATCTCATCCATTATATTATATTAAAAGCCGGCAGTCTCTATTATAATAATTATTTTGAGGCTGACTTTTTATGTATTAAAAAAGGTAGTTAAGATTAAATTAGAAAAGACCCCGGCATCCTTTTACATTACTCCGTACGCTTAATATTAATCAACCTAGGAATCCCATTTGTAGATTTGGTTGGCGAAAAAATCATTGAATTAAAGTAGGCGGTAAAAGATTAACATCTAGAGCTAATTTAAACATTTAATTTAACCCTCCGTTGGGCGCGTATCTTTTAAATTTAAAATAGTCATAGAACTTCTCCTAACTATATGAGGTAAAAAAATAATGGGATCGACAGTGCTGTATTTATTGAAAAAAATGTTTTATAACCACACTTAACGGAGGTCAACACAATACATAAGTAACTTAATATCATCCCGATAGTAACTTTCGTTTAGAAATCGTAAAGAAAATTTATTCGGGTCTATCAAAAGTGCCGTATGTATCAAACGCGCCCGACAAAGGGTTAATTGAAAAGTAAATGTACAACAAGTTCTTGTAGAAAATGTACTCTTAGGAAAAGTGTAGAGTAAACTAACGCTTAAAATTATCGAACCTAAAACAACGCTAGAACCATAAACATATCAAACTAACTAAAAGCTTTTTTGGTATAATTTTCGATTGTACTACTTACTCTTTTTCCAATATTTTACAGTACACGTATCTGTCATCTAAAAGTAATCGAAATAAATTCATAAAAGACATTTTAAAATCAAATGCTTAATCCAATTTACTTGCACTTGAATTACAAAAAAAATGCTAATATAAGTAAAGAAACATGACAAGTTCAAAAATGAATGGCTCCTAATATATCAGCACAACAAAACATGTTTTGGCATTCCTCCAAAATCAATAAATTTTTGCAATGTAATCAATTACTTTATCAATAATAAGATCATTGAATCGTACTTTTTATATGTGATCAAAATTTTAATATTTAACTAGTTTTATTTTACATTTTATATAAATAGATCAATGATTCATACATACTTATATTACTTTGATTGTAATTTAAATATAAATTAATCCATAAATCTAAAAATAAAAACAAAAATAACTTATCAGATCACTATAACTTGATACTCGTATTATATCATTTTAGTACTTACATTGTAAGAATGATTACATTTTACATTTAAAACTCAACTAGAGAACCTTCAAAAATAATTTGTCAACTTTTTTTTCACTTAATAAAAAAAAATACTTAATTGAAATTTTGTTTTTTTTTTAATTTGTGACTCAACACCTCTGCCTTCTTTATTTATTATGAACGTACGTGATAGGCTCATTTAAAAAAAATTGTTAAGCCAACTATGGAATATTTTTCTTTACAACTATGACTTGACATTTATTAGTAATAAATTTTACTTAACGCGAACATATTAAGTACTTTTGTTTAAGTAATAATCTTTTGTACTTATAGGAAGAGACTATACAACAACTTATTCAGGTTCATTGATTATCTAAATTGTTTTTAAACGCACAGTAACGTTCATTGTTCTTAATAATGAAAATCTTTACAAATTGTTATTTACTATAATAAAATACTGTTTACGTATTAAGTTTCACGGTAATAATTATTTACAGATTTTTTTTGTCCGCCGTTTACTTAAATGGTAGTTAATAAAATATTGAATGTAAAATAAGATAATCTGTTTTAAACAGTGTAACGGATCTATAAAACAAAAAACTAAGTGACACATTCACTATAAATCCTAAAGTCCATTCTAACCAATACTATGCAACCTAGTAGACTAGATGAAATCATTTAAGAGGTGGATTTTTCGGAGCACGCACAAGAGGAAAATCTCATTTGAAAGACCTAATCAATGCAGGCGGGTGACACATTCGTTATAAATGCTGGAGTCCACTTACCAGTTTTATCCACCTTATACTAGATGGAATCATTAAATTCATCGGCACACGGGTAAGGTGAGATATCCCATTTGGAAGACCTAATCTATGCGGGCTATATATATGTCTTCTATCGCATAAACTCAGTGATATGAAAAACAATTCAGAACAACTACTTCAAATGCATTACTTCAAATGAGCTAGAGCTGGTTCTTAGTGAATTACGTCCAAAATGGAAGGATGACCAAATAACCAAGAAGACCAATATTAAAATAGTTACAATTTTTCTGTATACCGTAAAACTAGGACTTCTTTATGTTACAGGCGGATTCTTCGTAAGAGGAATAAGACTAGATATCCAATTCGTGTATAAAAAGACAGGTGTATTTAGACAATTCATAACCAATTTGTAAAATAGAGCATTAAGTTAACAACTACGTAGAGCTACAGCTGCTTTTAATGATTTAAGCCCAAAATGGAAGGGTAGCAAAATAACTAAGAAAACTAATATTAAAATAGCTTCAATACTTCTGTGTAGCACTAAAACTTCGATTTCAACAAATAAATTTATTTGATTGTTCAAATTTTTCCAAAAAAATGTCTAAGAAGAGTTTAGAGAAAACACTTGTCCAATGATGAAATTTGAACAATCAAATAAATTTATTTGTTGAAATCGAAGTTTTAGTGCTACACAGAAGTATTGAAGCTATTTTAATATTAGTTTTCTTAGTTATTTTGCTACCCTTCCATTTTGGGCTTAAATCATTAAAAGCAGCTGTAGCTCTACGTAGTTGTTAACTTAATGCTCTATTTTACAAATTGGTTATGAATTGTCTAAATACACCTGTCTTTTTATACACGAATTGGATATCTAGTCTTATTCCTCTTACGAAGATTAACCTAAGAAACTAGGCTTGGATATATTACATGTTGAAAATATCAGAATGGCTTTGAATGGAATCCTTAAAAGAAGCTCATGTTGACCTGATTTCTGATGTCGAAGAATAACGGACACATTGTTTCGAAATGTAATGACTGGCAGGAAATCAAGATCACTGCCTTCTCCATTATTGTGATTGCTAAAGAACAATAAAGAACACAAAATGTTGCTATGTGCTTCTACGAGAAATAGAAGGAACAAATTACTTATTTTAAGCAAAGCTTCTAAATGAATTTGGATTTGGTCTAACGGCTCCCTTAAAGCTTAATTTTACAGACGGGTCGATCGACCAAGTGTACATTGTACCAAGATTAATTGGACCAGCATCGTCGTCGCTTAAAATTTTACACCTTTTAATATTGGTTAACAATAATCACAGTTCAACAATGTTAAAATTTATATATTCATAATATTATTCAACAAATTACCTTGTAAATTAAATAATTTCGCAATAAAATATTTGTAAATTTTTTAAAAGACATTTTTAATAAAAAACAAAAATTAAAATGCTGTTTGGAAATTAAAAACGCAAAATAATCATGAATAATGCCTTTAAACAATAATATAATATTAAAACATTCTCTCAAATCAATGACATGGGCTTTATATTTTTACTTAGGCGTTTTATGCATTTTTTTTTTATGCATCTGAAGATGAAATATAATTTCAACAATTAAATATTACCTATATGTATATTTTTATTCATAGGTACAAAAGAATTTTATAATATTTAAATTTTTTTTTTTTTTTATTTTAAAATTACAAAATGAAACCTGAGTAAAATTTTAAATTAATATTTCAATCATTTCTCACGGGAATATTGTTTTGTATAATAAAATAAAAACTTTTGATTTCTATGATTTGAATATGTTGTTAATAAATGAAGAACTGTTATTTATAAAGATTTTAAGATATTTATTTAAATAAAGATCGGGTTTTTTCTGATGTGTATTTTGATAAATTCAAACATTGATTAGGTAATGTTTTTTAGAAATAAGTTTTCCAGCATTGTTTAGGAACCATTTTTCCAATAAAGCTCTGAAATCTCACGTCAAATGGTTGGGATTAGTCACTTTGAACTACAAAACCACCCTTAGTTGGCTTTAGATTATTCTTCATACCTACATCAAAACCTTTCATCCAAGCCTTACACAATATCTAATCAGCAATCTCAATCTAAAACATTTTAGTGTGGTTCCTCACTAGAACTCGTATTTGTTTGATTACAGCTCCGGGTGAACTCAACACTTCCTATCTAGGCTTATAAAACTTAAGTGGCATTATTGTGCTATTAAAGGTATACAAGCATTGTTGAAATTAATTCACATTGTATAAACTCTACTGTAGTAGTAAATATAACTTCTGCCAGAGTAGACATGAGGTAAGTTTACATCCGTAACTGAAGACATTTATATTCAATCTTAAAATTTTAAAATATACCTAACTTGTTTAATTTATCTTTGGTACCAAGAATGTCTTAAGCCTTACTTAAAAATTAGAATGAAAATAGTAATAAAAATTTATTTATTATTAAAGGCTTCATTTAAAATTAAGGTTATGCACTTCTTTTAATTATTATAGATGTGCTTCAAGGTAGGGTGGAATTATAGGCACTATTTCTCGTCAATTCAATTGAGAAATAACTCATAATTCGCGGGATTTCGCGTTAGGTCTTATTCCTCTTTCCAAAAAGATATAGGCTTATTATACCTTTAAACCATAGTCTTCATTGTACCACGTCATGCTTTACGTTGTCAAGTTGAAATCAAGTCAAGTCAATACTGAACATTTGTATATATCAGAATTACACAATTGTTGAAGTGTAAACTGCTCTCCCGGCAGAAGTAGGTAAACATGGATCTGATAATACAAATCAAACCTAATACAAATCTTTACTCAAATCTCTTTGCCATCTATAAAAAAAACTTCTGTGATTACTGATAAGACAGGAGTCATACTAATCAATATTTCTTTGCTGATATTAAATTTTTCAAATATTGAATTCTAGGAAATAAAAAAAAAAAAATTTTTTTTTTATAATATTTTTTCTTTTGGATAGACAGAGTCTACCAAAATACAAAAAAAAACAAAAAAACAATGTCAAATTGATAACAAAAGGACATTTCTTCATCTTTTTTAGTCCTAAAGAATTAAAGACTATAGGGAATTTTTATCTTATCAATAAATTGTATCTTTTTGTCAATGAAAAAATACAGGAATGCTTTTTACTTCTTATTCCACTCTCTCTTCTTCGTTTGGGTCACCAATTCCTTTTTTTTTTGCTTATGTTTTGATTCATCAATTTTATCAATATGTCATTTTCTTTGTGAATGAATTTGACATATTAACTAAATTATCTTTCAATTTTCTTTAATTTTCTTCAATTTGTTTTTTTTTTTATTTTGTGAAAAATCTTGACTGATATAAAAAACAAAGGAAAAATCTGATAATTAAATTCTGTGCCTTCGTTATAGGTTTGAATTTGTAAATTTGTATGAGTTGTCGTTTGATTTGTTATGTACCATGTATGTTTGAAATTGAAAGAATTGGACTAAACTACTATAGATTACTAATTTTTATACTAAAACTAGTAATATTAGTTTTTATAGTTGGTATCGGAAATGGTTATTAGACATCACCTCGATTCATTCATTATAAATGGTACGAAATTACTAGAGTCGTTATTAAGGTTTTACCAGACTTTTTGTTTTAAATAAATTAAAATGCTGGAAAATTGTCTGTTCAATTCTTCAATTGAGCTTCGATTGAGCTGAACTAAATTGTATTAGCACAATCGATTAACTTCCATTTCAGCAAGTTATAGATTTTAAAAATGTAGGCAATGGCTTAATTATTACTCAGAAATTTATAGTTATCAGAAATGATGATCATGGTAGGGATTTGGTTAAATCTTTCTTCATTTTATTCCTAACCTCAAAAGTTCCGTCCTTCCAGGAACGATTTATCGCAATTTTAAATTGAACACAGTCTTATTATTAAACAAGCCTTGCTATTTACGAATAATAATAATAAAATTAATTATGTTGGGCAATAGGTTAAATGTTTCTTCATTTAATTCCGCACTTCCAGAACAGATTTATTACACTCTTCAATTGAGCATAGTTTAATTATTAAACAAGCCTTGCTATTTACGAATATTAATAATAAAATTAATTATGTTGAGCAATAGCTAAAATGTTTCTTCATTTAATTCCGCACTTCCAGAACCAATTTATTACACTCTTAAATTTAGCATGGTCTTATTATTAAACAAGCCTTGCTTTTTACAAATATTAATAATAAAATCAAATCATTTTCATTTTTGTTAGACACTCCCAATTAACGGTAAAAATTAAATTACTATTTCCTTGAATTTTTCTAAATTTAATTTCTGTTTTCTTAAAAACAAAAGGAAAAAAAAATCAAATTCAATTAAATTCTTTATATATAATATACGCTAAACATACGCTTTAATAAACCTTGTCATTGAGAGACGTGCTATCTCTTACCTATCTAATTTTCGAAAATTTTTTTTTTTTATTCTTTATCAAAACTAATACTTATCTTAAGTATTTTATCTTGATAATATAATATGGGATTATGAATGAAAGCATACTTTTAACACAAATACCTTCATATACATTATACACCACATGTACACAGAAGATGTACACACATTTATAATAATATATCTTAAAAATGGAATTTTATTCATTATGCGTTTACGTGCTTATTAAATCCATTATCATTCATTTATCTTTATTGAATATGTGATCTTACGCTCAATTTCATCTACCTAACCAAAATTCTTCCAAGATATATATCTTTAAGATACTCTTATAATTCTCTATTACACTATTTACTAATCGAAGGGTATAATAAGTAAATGTAGAAGAATTACTTAAAGAAAAAATTACTTAATTTTTTTTTAAGCATAGGCAAAAAAAAACTCCACTAGACATTTTTTATAGGAAATTGAAAAACTAAAAAACAAAAACAACATTCAGCCAAAAAAAAAAGGCAGATTAAATCCCTAGAGCTTTAACGTGATGTCTTAATTCAAATAACAAAAACAATATGTAGGAAAATTAAACTTATAGAATATAAAATACAAAAATACCCAAAATATAAATCTAATGAATTGTACAAAGAACTTAAAATTGGATTTCTTATAAATAAATCGCGTGCCTTTTAAAATAAAAAAAAAAATAAAATCACTGAAGGTTTTTCTCCCCTTCTCTGTGTCCCCATGGCAACCAAATATACATTACATACTGTTTACAGATTTCACACAATTTTTGTAATAAACATTGTATGTATTATTATTATTTGAATTCAATGCACTTATCAACAAACTGAGAACTGATGTAACTAGTTATCATTAGACTGCGTATATATTATATACGTGTACGTGTGCAAATTACATTCTAACTTACATTATTGAAATTTTCTCTATATTATACACTTTTTCAAAACAAAACTATTATAATATTATTACTTTCCATATTATTATTATCATTATCATCAAAGTCATTGATGATATTATATATCATCTCCACATAATCATTATTACCTTATTATCAAAAGAAAAAAACTTTTATATAAAAAACTATTTTCCTTGTTTGCACCAAAATTATACTTTATAGAATAATTTTCTGCTGCTGTTATCTTCAAGATGACAAAAAAAAAAATATTATATAAAAAAATTACTAGAGAGATAAAACTTTACAAAATTTTTTATTTTTAATGCATTCTGCAATATTATAATAATTTTGTTTGTGTAATAGAAGAAGTTTTATTTTCAAGATTGACACCCGCGACGCCACCTTGATTCCTCCTTACTGCTTTATGTCAATGAAATGCAATTTTTGTGTAGAAGGTTTTTGGGGTATTTATACACCAGACCATATTATTCTATCTAAATTATTTCCTACAATTACATACGCACTAAATAACCCATTATAAAAGTAATGTTTTGCAGACATTTTACAGGCTTGATGTAGAACCGAACCCCTAACATATTTTGTCTTCAAAGTTTTTCGCTAGATTCCAATGTAACCGGTAATATGACAAAAGTTCCTGAGTCATAAATCTCCCAGAAACTTTCAGCTCAGAATATAAGTCTAAAGTCCCTGGGAGATTACAACTCCGATCATTGAGCAAAAATGTGAAGATTAAGGTTCATTGACTTGCGACTTCATATGGACTTATTCCTTCAAGGAAAATTTACCATTCAAAGACTTCTTTAACTGAAAATGATAAGTTTAAGAGCTAAAAGTGAAATTCGAGAATTTTCCCTTTTTTCAAAAAAAAAAAAATAATTTCCAACTTTTTCCGCTTTTCAACTCCGGCTTTTTTTTCAAATTCCAGTTTAGAGCTTAATCAAATTTTTGAAATACAATGGGTGATTATGTGTTCTTATTTAGCGGGCTTTTGACTCAGTAATCGGATTTAATCTTCCACGAATTTTTGGCTTATTTTTGGGGTCATATGTCTCCGAGGGGCTTTTGACTTCGGGACTTTTGTATATTGCCATTGTAACTATGAGAAATGTATTCTGCACTTAACATGTTACTTTGAAGATGTTCTTTCTTATGAATAACAAATATATGTTTTCATAATTTTAAGTTTTTACCAAAAACAATTTGGCAATTTTGGTTTAAGTTTTTTTCAAATTTTGAGCATTACTTTTATAATTTTTACAAAGTATCTTTCTTTTTATACCCGTATGACTATATAGTCAAAGGGTATAATAAATTTGCCATTAAGTTTGTGACGCAGAGAAGGAGGGGGGGTAGATATAGACTCAAGTGTATGGATCGGATCAGAATCGAAAAAAAAATCGATTTAGCTATGTATGTCCGTCCGTCCGTCCGTCCGTCCGCACGATAACTCAAAAACTAAAGGAGCTAGTATCTTGAAATTTTCGCAAATTCGTTTTTTTGCAATAGCCGTTATCGCTATTTAAATCCAGCCATTTTGGTCCATGGGTTCGGGTGGCTGCCATACAACTTCTGTTTTTATATGAGTATTTCTCTGTACCTATAACAGCTATGTGTCTGAAATTTTGGCAAAAGTAGTTTAGTTTTATGGCCAAAGTTTTTGCAAAATTTGGTTGGTCTGTTGCAGTGAGTTCGAGTAGCTGCCATACAACTCCTTCTTTTATATGAGCATTACTCTATACCTATTAAAGCTGGGTGTCTGAAATTTTGCCAAAAATAGTTTAGTATAATGGCCAAAGTTACTGCAAATTTTGGTTGGTCTACTGCAAAGGGTTCGAGCAGCTGCCATACAACTCCTTCTTTTATATTAGCATTACTCTATACCTATTAAAGCTGGGTGTCTGAAATTTTGCCAAAAATAGTTTAGTGTAATGGCCAAAGTAACTGCAAAATTTGGTTGGTCTACTGCAGAGGGTTCGACTAGCTGCCATACAACTCCTTCTTTTATATGAGCATTTTATTTCACCTAATAAAGCTGGTATGTTTGAAATTTTGCCAAAAGTAATTAATGTTTATAATAATAATGATATAACGGTTATATAACGGTCATACGGGTATCCCAGAGTTGGCACAGTCTACTCTACTACACTCTTCCTCGTTTCTTTTAAAATCTTTACAATTGGTAGCAAACTCAAATTTAATAAGATAAAATTTTGGAAAATTATGATTGTGCTGGAAAGGAATTTTACACAGTTGTTTCTAATAAAATATAGTTGAAAAGAATTTAAAATGAAAGAGACAAAAAACAGGGAATTTAGGTGTTATTTAGACAAATTTTAGAAAAATATTTAAGGTGTAATTTGGTTAATTACATTGAAGGTTGCAAATTTTAAGTTTTACGTTTAGAAACTCCACAGAAAATGGAAAGACGTAGAGAAGATAAAGAAAACCGAGTTTACCCTCATGATCTTTTCCAAAATCTATTGAAAGGGAACCTTGACTTTTGAAAATGTTAATCTATTATAGAAATATCTCTGAATTACTAGCCCTGCATATCTCTGAAAAGCTCTGAACTGCTAAAACTTAGGATGAAATTAAGCTTCTTCCAGCCGATACTGGCTGATGAATAACTGGCTTCCTTTTGTTGTCTCTATTCAATTTAACAGCTATTCTGGGTTCCTAATTTCATAAGCCTTGACATATTGATAAGAAAACGTGAATCACACGATCTAAAACAAAATCGAAAGCAGGTGTAAATCAAATCTTATAATGAAACTGTACCTTGACATTTTTCGTTTTCTTCTAACCACACTTGGGAGGAAAGGCTTCAACTTGAAGTCTTCCTTCATTTCTATTCCTAGCTTCTTCAACTTATCCATTCCAAGATATTTCCATCTTCTTAATTCATCCAACACCGTTCTTCTCCACATTTTTCTGGTTCCACCTCTTGCCCTGGATCTGCCTGGAGGACTCCAATTTAGCGCCGTTTTTGTTTTTTACTTCTCGTTTTTCTTAGTGTATGATCAATCTACCTCCAAAATTCCTTCCGGTGTTTTCCTTTACTATCGAAGAGGGCAGGCTATATTATGATTGTGGATTTATGTTATTAAAACACTTTCATGAGTAGAGAGCTGCGAGTTCCGTTAGGAAGGCATATTTATTACCTTAAAATAAAAAAAAATTAAAAAAAAGACCTCTTCACATAGTCAAACCAGAATTAACAACACCATGTAATTACCAAATAAGTTCCATTGTCCAATATCCATGAACTTCCACAAAGATATAATAAAAAACAAACCAACGAGGAGAAAATAAGTACAAACTCATTGTGATCATTAATTGTGACCGATCCCAATCCAAAAACAAGAAAACTATATCTTAATTATCTATTTGACTAATTTCTCAATACTATGCTAATTAATCTCTCAGTTCCTTTCTATCCAGTCTTCAATAAATTATATTGGCTTCATAAACTTAACAAATTGCCCCTTTCTCATATTTCAACACATGAGTATCAACAAGTGTACGTATCATACATTTGTATCCACTTTAAAAATATTTTATTTAATTTCATTGAAGAACAAAACTTGCTTTAATTTTTACAACTCAATCTCTCAATTTTAAACAATTTTGTATCTTATTAAATTCTTTATGTTACAAATACACACATGAGGCAAAAATATAAATTAAGTTAAAAAAAAAATTTAATATTATAGAAAAAATAAAAGCAAAAAATACATTTAATGACTTTATTATAAAATTATATTTTTACAACACAACTCAACTTTTTTTTTTATTACATATCATATGCAGGAAGACAAGATCAAATTGCAATATAATCTTATTACATAAAACTCCCATTATCTTAAAAAGCAAACTGTTTCAATCAAACATCTTTCCTTCCCAACTCTTTCTGCCGTTCGCAATAAGAAATACATATATGACTTCTAATTTTCTTAATTTAATTTTTTTTTTTTTTTCATGTAAAAAAAAAATTTTATTGGGTTTCAATAAAAATTTTTTATTTGAGATTTCAATATTCATTATTTTTCATTCTTAATAAGAACGCAGGTCAAAGTATACGAAATGTGCCTTTACGTTTGTGACGCTGTGAAGAAGGAGGAACGAAGGGAGAATATCCAGGGAAACGCAGAGATATGGATTGGATTAAAATCGAAAAGTAAATTGATCTAACTATATGCGTTCGTTCCTTTGCACGATAGTTCAAAAACTAAAGACGGAAGTGGATTCTCCAATGTTAACAAATTCATTTTCATACAAGAGCCGTCTTCGTCAATTTGCTCAACGGTTTCTAGTAGTTAAAATCTCAATCGCTTTCAGTTTAATCCACGTTAACATACAACTTCGTTTTTTAGCTTTTATTCCGTATATACACTTTTCCACATTTAAAGTCAGGTAATAGGTTATAAGATCCTCAGTAAAAACAAATAAGAATTCCTCGTCTCCTGACAAAATTTTGTTCCATTTTGTCGGAAACGCGTAATCCTTGTGTGTGTGTGTCTATAAGCACGATAACTGATGTAAATTTAAAAGCATATTTCGTCAATAGTAAGATTAAGTTCGTAGATCACACAAATCGAACCACGGGATCGGGAGGCTCTAAAACACCTGACTTTTCGAGCAATATCGAGTTCTAACTTTTGGAAGATGTTCAAATTTGGTACATAAACTCTTGTTAGGTACCCATGAAGAATAGCTTTTATAAATTGATTCTAGTACCTAGAGATCTAGAGGTTTTAGGAGTTTCGGGAAAGACAAGTTCTAATAATTCGTCAACATCTCAACCGATTTTAATGAAATTTGATATGAATGCTTATTTTGTCAAAAAAAGGAATGCACAGTCGTCAAATTGAACGATCGATGAAAAACCAAATGATCGATGGGGTTCAAAAAAAATCCAGACTTAAAACAGCTTGTTTTCTGAGATAATAGTTTAATTTTATGGCAAATATTTGCGCAAAATATGTTTAGTCTAAATTATAGCGACTTCAAGTAGTTGCTTTACAAGTTCCTTTTTAATATGAGAATAACTAAACAAATTTTGTCAAAGATAGCCGGATGTATATATTACATTCATACGAGTATCCTACAATTGCCACAGTCTACTACTACTCTCTTCTTCGTATTTATTCTAATAAAAGAAATTAAAAATTTTTTTAATTCACTTTTATGTCTTACATATTTTACTTTCTTTCTTACTTTCATATTTTTCACATAAAGCAAAGCAATAAGAGAAAAAAGAATTTTAATGTTCTTTTTCTTTAACAATGTCATCTGATTCCGGTAAATCTTTTCACCTTCTCTTTGTCACTCGTTACTACGCCCTCTGTTGTATTCTAATTTTCTTTTCTTTAAATTTTCACTAAAATTTTCCTTTCTATAGAAGGTGAAAATTTCCAGTATATAATTATTAAAGAACTAAAAATGAATCCATACATGTTCTCTGAAAAATATTTTCCCGAAAACATGATATTCATATTCAAACAAATTTCATATTTTGAAATTTAAAACCCTAAAAGATACACTTTTTTTTTTGGTTCTTGCATAAAAAAAAGTGTTTTGTGTTACAATCGAAACATTAATTTGTATTCTTAACCCACAAAAAATCCTTCAATCACTCCTCCTTAACAATAATTGTATCCATGTCGTTGTGAAAACTAAATTTTAAGGATGAAATCAAAACCTTCCTATCAACATCAACTATAAATGATGATTCCTATAATCATCTACATGAAAAAAAACGATGATCTACAGAATATTATAATAAAAAGGTTATTTTTTCCCGGGATCCAAAATAGGGTGAACAAAATAATAGGGGGAAAAACATATATAAGACACACTATTTTTTTAGTAAAGTACTCTTATAACCGCACTGTTTTGTATTTAATAATATTTACATTAACAGAGCCATTTAAATTACAGTAATATAGGCAACACTTTTGTGTTCGTTTTCCTCCTTATGTAATTTAATACACTACCGTATTAAAATGAATTCTAACAAGATAGGAATTACCGTTAGTTTATACTAAAAACAGTTCACTTTATGAATTTTGTTTTCTAAATAAAAAAAAAAATTGAGGAATTACAGTTACATTTTATACTACAGAGGCTATATAAAGTACAGAAATTAAATTGAATGTTTGTTGATGGGGAAATACCGTTACATTTTTTCTTTTACACAGTATTAGGGGTTCTATTTATCTATTTTTTTTTTTTTTTGTAGAAACATAATATCTGAAATGAAATGTTTATTTGGTTTGGTGAAGTTACCGTTATACAATTCTTTCACAAGAACTCTATCTATCTATCTACCTTTTGTATAGTAAGAAACATATGTGTATGTAAACAAAAACAAATCGAAATGACATCCGTTAACATCCGTTATATTTTAAATTTTTTCATTTTTTTTTATCTCTATATTTAATAGGATACTGTTGATTTTCTTGTAAAACGTTTACTGTTATAAATAAATATAAAAAAAAAAAACAAAGTACCAACGTACGTATCACATCTATTCAGGATGTTGTTTTATTTTGTATTTTTGTGTCCCTCTTACCTTGCACTTAAAGTGTAAAATTTTTTAAAATAAAGAATTCAAAGTGTATACAGAAATGTAGAATAGAAAAAAATATTGAATAAAATCGTATGTTTATATGGTTTTTATTGTTTATTATGACATTTACAGAATGTAAAAAATGTCATACAATTACAAAATGTAAATAACAAAATACGGAAATATTTTTTTTGTTTTTTTGAAAATTATTAGTTGTGTGAATGTTGCAAGCTTGCACCATATGAATACATTATTTCGTAATTGGCTTATAAAAAGTGTATAATACTTGTAAGTGTTTATTTAAAATATTTTTTGAACTTTGTTTTGAAATTGAATTTAAATTGAAAAAATATAAAATTTGAGTGAGATATATTGAATACTGAAAGATAATTTATTTATTAACAAACAATCCCCTATTATATATAATGTGATGAGCGAGTGATACAGCCTTTTCAAGTTTGGCAGGAAATACTGGATGGAATGAAATACTGGTATTTGTTAAAACAAATAATTTTAGTGAAATTGAAAGGAAACAATCCGTCTTTTTAATTATAGTTACATTTTTTAATTGAAAATAATTCGACTAAACTGTGAATCCAAGATCCTTCGATTGAAAGGCCGACGTCTTAATCACAATGCCACCTTCTGAAAGATGCGACGGATACTTAAAGATTTTATGTTCGG
Organism: Dolichopus griseipennis; assembly: GCA_963082915.1. Lineage (NCBI taxonomy): Eukaryota > Metazoa > Arthropoda > Insecta > Diptera > Dolichopodidae > Dolichopus > Dolichopus griseipennis. The sequence goes on from OY720443.1 coordinate 26,189,788, forward strand.
AACAATTTTTGAGGCATTACAATTAAGTCTAAATAAAAAATCGAGGAAATACAGTTAGATTTTATTCTGTAAAGGCTATATAAAGTAAATTCCACGTTAGTTAGTGGGGAAATACCGTTATTTTTTCTTTTAAACTGTTTTAAGATCCTATTTATCTATTTTTTGGACTAACATATTGTATGCTAATAATATAGCTTAAAAATTATCGTTATGACCCTTATGATTAATAGGAACCAGATCATAAAATCAGGGTATAGGTAACTTACACCGGTATTCCAGTAGTTCCCGAAAAAATATATATTCCACCGAAGCAATTACAAATAAACTTCCAAGTAAATGAAAATTTTATCATATCTGAGTCTTATATAATATATAAACATTACTGAACAAAATTCAGAAGTACAGGTTATTTCCTTTATCAGAAATATAAAAAAAAACTTAGAGAAGCAATCAATTCATAACACCTTTTTTTTACTTAATAACTTTCTTATTCTTCAGTATTATAAATATTCAATATTGCATCTGTTTACATTTCTCAAAACAAAAAAACAAAATAAAAAATAAGGGAAAAAAAACCAAAAATTTTCTACAAATTCTTCTTTTAAAAAATCCCTACCCCAATTGGATGCTAAGTTTTTTTTTTACTTTAAAATTGATTATATTCCGTGACATGAAATTGTACAGCACACAAAAAAAATATATTAATGGTGTTACGAATGTCCCAGAAATTCTAACTAGTTTTTTATACCCAATACTATTTTGAAAAATGACAAAAAATAAACAGTAAAATAACAACAAATAAATATTTTTAAATAAAAAAAATTTACAGTTAAAAATCAAAGAACCGTTTCATAGAGTACAAAATAAAAAAATAGAGTAAATAAAAAACAACCTTGATGATTGAGATACAATGATAACACAAAGGTTTTATAAAGAGAGAAGAGAAAAAAAAATAAACAAAAAAAAACACATAAAATAACGGCACTATCTCGATTTTAAGTTTCTTTGAAAAACGCAACAAAAAAAACCTCATTGAAAACAAATTTTTTCACTTCATTGAAAAATAACAGTTATTTTAAAGGTTTCTTTAATTTTTTTTTACTTACAGTGTCTTCATCTTTTTTTCTTAATGTCCTGAATTGTTGTTTAATGACAGAAAGGATATTTAGAAAAGAATTCATCTTTTTAATGTGTGTATATACCATAAACACAAAAAAATAAATTTTACAGTTATGTGGTAAACTATGTTACTAATATACATCAGCTGTTATACAAAATAAACTTATTCACAGAAGTGTTCATCTGGACTGATCCATGTTAATCCCCACCAGTTTCAAGATTCGTAATCTCGTTTTAGCACAAGAGACTTTTTAATGTGACACTACTACTGTCAAAAAGTTTTAAGTTATTGACTTCAAAATTTTACACATACAATTTTACACACTCTTGAAAAATAGTAGCTTGTTAAAGAAAGAAAATAATTGTTACAGTTGGCAATGCATATGTGTAAGATTATAAAAAATTAAGAGCTACATTTACATCTTTCTTCTAAATATCCCTTCCAATTTCCCTCATCTCTTGTAAATCCACAATCAAATTTTTTCCAAACCCGATTCCCAAAAATTCTTTCGAATCCCTATCCTTCAAACCAAGCAATATATTTGTGTTCTAAAATTTGGTTCAAAAAGGGTTCTTTTGGTGTTTTAAACACTTAGACTACCTATAAGAACTACGCACTGCTCCAATAAGTTTTCGAAGGGTATAAGTTTTCGAAGCTTACCATGTCCTTCGGAATAAAAAAATACGTTAGATCACCTAATGTTCAGTAGAAATTTTATTTGTGCACAAGTTGTAAACCTAATCGAGCACAAAAGCAGCTTTAGTATAAAAAAATTTCAAAAAGATATGGTTACGAATATAAAACAAAATTTAAAAACACTTTTGTGACGTCACAGATAGTTCTGGAATATATACAACAATATGAATTAAGTAAACCGAAGAACCAGTACATTTAACATGAAGATTATGAAGATTTTAAAAAAGTTTTCAATTCTTGAATATATTTTATCCTGAACTTACTGTTCTAGTCTCTGCTAAATTAATCAATTGATTTTTTGCATCATAACGGTACTTCCTTTTTACCACAACCCAAAAAAATTCATAAATTCATAACCTAGAAAATAATAAATTTCAATTTAAACTACACTCATAATCTTCCACTTCAAAAATTTATTACAGTACTGTTAAATTACTGTTATAATAAATACGATGAACATAATTTTATTCAACATTTTGTTAACCAACAACAAAAATTAAGATATTCATTTTATTTCCATGCAAAGCATACTTTTAGGAGTATTCATCAAAGATTTGTTCTTTAGTACGTGGTATAAGGAAAAAAATCAACTAATACAACTATACAACTAATAATACAGACATTTACAGTAAATATTCACAAAAAAAAAAAATGATAACTGTGTATTGAACTTGTATTGATAAAAATTTTACATATCATTTACCGTTATGAATAAAAACCGTTAGTATATAGAAAAAAAAATAAGAAACATTAAACAGTTATAAAGAACTTAAGAACGGAATGATGATGATATGGGTTTATGTAAGATTGATTTTGATTTTTGAAAATTTTGTTTTTTTTAAATTTCACCACCACCATAGGAAATACGGTTGATTTTAAATATTGAATGTAAGAACTAAAAATGTAAAATGTGTATGTAATTCTGTGTTATAGATAATAACAATACAATGAAAGAAAGAATGAATGAATTTTAAATTAAAGTGGGGAATGTGTTTAGTCGTGCTTATAATTTCATCAGTAGTATCGAATTAAAATCAAGTGAAAAAAAAAGAAAATAATAAATAATAAGAAATAAAATTTTATTAACCAGATTTTTCAAGGATTCTTCAAAGGATATACACGTAAACGTATACATGTGTGTAATGAATATATGCTTAATGTACTTGTATAAATGGATAGGGATATGTTTAACTTTGAAGAAAAAGTTAAAATTACAAAATCAATGTCATTTTAATATGATGATTTGATTATATTTAACATTCAATCAATAAAAAAGAAAAGAAAAGAAAAAAAAAAAAAAAAAAAAACTTATCATAAGATTGATTCAATAATGTATTTTTAAGTTTCATTTATTACAAAAAAAAGATAATAATAAGAAAAAGATAAAAACTAGTCTTTGAAGTGAATTAATTTGTACCCGTGTACATTGTATATATGTAGATTATATAAGTTTTGATTCAATTTTCTTTATGTTAAAATCAATATTTTACTTATATAAGAAAATAATAGAAATTATAAAAAATTTAAAAATGCTGCTTTTTTGAACATTTGATTTCTTTAAATGATCTTTGATATGATGTGATCTTTAAGGAATTTTTGAAGAAATATTTCAATATAAAATTTATTGAGAATCGCTGGGAAATTGGAAGTTTTAAGTTTGAAAAAGTTTGGGATTCGTAAAAGAAAGAGTTTTTGAAGAAATTGAAGGCGGAATGGTTAGGGCGTCGACGTTTCAACCGAAGGGTCTCAGGTTCAAACCCTGGTCGGATCATATCTAATAAAAAAATAGAATTTATAATTTATATCAATAATAGTTTATATGATAATATAAAATATATATCTGACATACCCGAAAAGGAAAGGCAGAATCACTCACTTATCACATTGTATTCAGTAGGGGTAAATAAATAAATCAATTGGCTATTGGTGTAAGTAATCTTTATAGATTACGAAATTCTTTGTGATTATCTAGAGTTATATAGTATAAGTAGTTTTATTTTATTTAATTATCACATTAGATTTTGTAAAATCATTAACACCATCGACTAACAGGATCATTATAAGTTCGATACTATTTATCATGTATGGCTCTTAAGGATGTGGTCGAATTTTTTTAATGCATCCTTTTAGCTGCTAAATATTTTAGGAATAGGTGTTTTTCTGCCACAAAATTATGACCAAAAAACTCAGTGTGGTAACTAAATTCTATGGAATAGTCGATAAGTTTCAATTACGTAAACTGTAGGCAGGCGGATCATTGGGTATGACTTTTTGGGAAGCTATTGGATAAATTCCATTTTGTTTCTAATATTTCGTATAACTTTTTTTTACTTACTTGATTTTAGAGCTATGTACAAAGAGTTCTATAAATGATGGTGTTTTTTAAAACCTATATAATTCTTTATCTTCAGGGCATGTTTGTTTTAATAGTTTCTAATAGCATTCGATACTTTTATTAAATTATATTTAAACGGCTGAGTGGCATAGTCGTTAGAGTGCCGACCTTTCACCCGAGTAAGGATCCCAGAGAAAATTAAAAACAAGCCTTTTATCTGGTTTCGACTCGATTCAGTTACCATTCGCCATTGGGTTCAAATTAATGGCTTAATCAATAATTAATAACTATATATCTTTAATAAAAAAAAACATTAATATAACAATTATAAACAAATAATTTAAATTAATATTAAAACTCACAGATCCAGAAATATCTTATAATTTAAATTAAAAATAATTACAATATATAATGTATCGAAATGTATTTATTTAAAATCTAAGATGTTCTTCATGTTTTAAGGCGCAATCCTACATCATGTTTAAATTGTATGTGAAATTCATTAACATATGACTCCCTTGTTCAAACATTTACCTATGGAATAGACCGGCGTTTATTAGTCTAAAAAATGAACAGTTAGGACAAAAAACAAAACTATAAGCACATATTTCGTTTGTGTTATATATTTTATATGTTTGGTAACCAAGGGAATTTTGATCAAATACACATCCTTCGGCTAAATGCTCACCAACTACACTGAGACTCTTATTTAATTTCATAAGTTCAGTGAATTTATTCATTAAAGGACTAATATTGCATAATTATAGGATTAAAAAAAAAAAAAGCGATTGCAGAAAGTTTTGCTTACAAATTCTGCGTGAAACCATCGGTTATCAATTCCATTATAGGTTAGAATACTAGTATATTATATTATAACAATTATATTTATTATATTTATTTTGAATATGAATGTATTTTTTGCATACACTCTTAACAGCTCAATCTGATTCATATATTGTAGATCTTTTACAACTTGCACCTCCAATTTGTGGAACACATTACTCCAATATGAAATGTATTATTATAAAGATTTATTAATTTTATATATGAAACTTCTGTTAAATTTTTAAAAAATGTTTAAAAGTTTTTAATTTATAAATTTTAATATATTTTTATTTATTTTATTTAAATTCTAAAATTTATTTTATTTTATTTTTCTTTTCAGATTCAATTCAAGGACAACATTTTTGCGAAAGTGATTTTACTTAAAATTTTTGAAAATTTTAATTCAATATTAAAAAAAAAAAATTAATAAAAAGAAAATTGTTTAAAAAAAAGTCTATAGATAAAAAAAAGTAAATAATGATGCAATATATAACATAATATTAAAAGAAAAATATAAAAATCACAATTTCTAAAGAAATTTTAGAAAATTTTTTTGGAAAATTAAATTAAATTAAAAAAAAATTATTAAGATTAGATGCTTAGAAATACTAAAAATTTTAATAAAATGAAATCAATTAAGCTAATGTAAGTATATACGAAATATTGGAAAAAATTAAAATTTATATTTAATAATCTTAAGTAAAAAAAATTATTCAAAAATATTATTGTATACTTATGTGATCAATCGATGAATGTTATATATCATAATGTATATATCATTACACTTAGTCGTAGTGCTTTTCAACCAAAAATCGTGGGTCCAAACCTTAAAGTATAACCGATTAATCAGAATCTTAGTAAAAATTCATAAAACTTACCTCTTGCTTAATTTGAACACTAAGCGTCTTGATGGATATCCTATACCTCTTATATTTTTAAAAACTTCCTAAAGGGAACTGGAATACAAAACCCTCGGTAGAGTGATATTCACAACAACCTGCTTTCCATCACATTGCGGTTGTTGCGTAACGATGAAACATAACTGCCGAACAAGTATTGAATAGGCTTCACATAAAGTATAAGTTGACTTCTTTCTTGAATTTTTCTAAACCATAAGTATTTGGAAACACATATGAAGCTAGTGGGTTCCACAATTTGGAAGTACTCTTTTTAAAATACAAAGTTCCACAATTTCGGGAGATTGAGATGCTTATTATGCATTACGACGGTAGGGTTCGATTTTTCGCATAATATTTTAAATTTATTCTGAAGTATTACCTGACGGTAGGTATTTAATATACAAGCAGCCACCCATGCGCCGACGACTTAAAAAAGTTAAGTGAGTTTGCGTTAATTTGATCAGAAAACCAAAAATTGCATAAGTTAAGGAAGCCTACTTTTAAGTTTATCAAGGTAAATTAAACTTAGCTCCCATTTACTTATCTGAATTGATTTGAACTTTGCAGATTTTCTTCAGATTTTATTTAAAATTCAACATTAAAATAGGAAGAACAGGATATTATAAAAAGCAACAAATTTAAAGTTTACCATTAACATAAATAAATTAGTGAGGTTTAATTCGTGGTATGCTTAGTACCTAATTTAACAGACCTTACATATTATTATTAAAAATCATTTCGCTTAAAATTTGATAAATTTAAATTTTCATTATCGATTTTTATTCAATTTTCACCGATATGTCAAATTACTTATAAATTATTAATTTTTGATAACTGTAATTAAACCATTAATTTTCCACCTCAATTAGCCTTTAAACTTTTTATGATCCATCACCAATTCCAGTTCTCATAAAAAAACACCAATATTAGCTAATAAATTCTTCATTAAATTTGTTTTTATTTTTTATTTAATTTTAATTATCCTATAAACTTTTTAATCTTAAATTTCTTTCAAAATTTTTATTCAATAAATACGACATTATTTATGTTATAAAAATAGCTCAGTCACACTTTAGCTGTCAAATATGACAATAAGAAAATTTCAAGTCAATTACCACAGAAAAAAAAATAAAAATAAATAAAAATTTTGAAACTTTTTAATGGTATCCGCAGAAAAGAATTATTTTCAATTATAATTTCATGTACAGTACAAAAAAAAAAAACAAAAACAACAAAAAAAAATTAAAAAAAAAAATTATTAAATTAATTTTTCATCTCTTTCCTTCCTACTGTCTGTCAAAATCTTTCATATATGAGTCAAATTTATATTGTACTGTATTATTTTACCTCCGCATTCAACTTTTTAAATCATTCTTCAATTGTTGACGATTTCAAAAAAATAAAAAAAAAAAGAAACAGAAAATAAAAAAAGCTTTTCAAAACTAACAAAAAAATCAATGAAACTTCACAGCTGTCAAAAAATAATATTTTATTTTTTTTCTTTATTATTACATTTCAATAACTAAAATACAAACATATTTAATACAGTTAGACAGAAGAATTTATAACTTTTGAAAAATTTTGTTTTATTTTTTTATTTTTATTTTGGATTGGAACAACAGATGGTCACTTTTTTTAGTGCCTACTGTTTTGTAAGATATAAAGAGTAAAATATTATAGAAGCCAAAAGTTTTTCTTATATTATTGCTGAACACAATGAGAATGCCAATTGCATGGAATAAAATTTCAATTTTATATAACGGTATTTCCTCGTATTTTCAATTAAAGTTGTGAAGTTGTGCCAAGCTGATTCTAAGGATACTGTAACTGCAAAATGCAAAGCCTCACCATTCAGATTTAGGCATATCATAAAGATTTGTTTTTATAAGTTAAAATTTTTTTTCTTGCTTCTACCTAACGGTATTTGCTCGCTTTTATTTATTTTTGATTTCTTGCATTCAAACTTTGGGAATATATTATTGAAAAATACCTTAACTTATATCTAAATATTGAGCTGAGATTAACAGTCTTAAATAATATTTTGGAGACATTTTCTAAAGTGGTAGAGTTATTGGAACTTAGTTTCGCCCCTTAGTTAAATGGCATTATATGGCATTATGCACTTAGCAATATTGAATTATCAAGTCAAGGTAGTAAGTTATTAATTTTTTCAATTAGGTAAATTCATTTTTGTGTCCATCACCTTCGGCTTAATTGCGGTAATTCTCGCATTCATGTTTCAATCGAGGGAATTATTGCGGTGATCGCCGTCATTCATATTTCCATTGAGAGAATAATTTCGGGGATTCCCGTCATTCATGTATCCACTGGGGGGATTATTGTGGTAATTCCCGTCATAATTTGTATGGAAATTATATTATATGTATGAAAAAATTGAGTGATTCTTTCATTCGGCTTGCTAAAAATTAATCAATTTTTTTCAGTCAGCTTTCTGTAAATTAAGTTATGCCGAATGGGTTAATCTTTCAGTACTTCCATAAAAACCATTTTTTGGGATTTTTCCAAATTTTTTTTAATTACAGAATGTGGTACTAGATTTTTTAAGTTAATCCTTTTCGAATTCTGTGCTCCAAAGATGACTTATGTTTTGGAAGCCTTTTAAATCGCCTCTGTTTATCTATTAAGTCGTAGATTAGTTAATCTGGTGCATTGGAATACACATGCATATTTATAAAGTTATACTGCCTTAAATTTCCTGGATCTCTATGCATCTTCTCACAAGTTCTACAAATTATCTCATTTACATTATAATCAAATTATTAGATTTTTTTTTTAAATATAAAACGAAATATAATAAACGAAATATCAAATTTTATAAATATTTAAACTATAGGCACAAAGAGCATCTAAATGGAAATTAAATTCCCCAAAAGGGATGAGAATGTAACGAAATTCCATTTAAAATCTTTTCATTATTATTTATAAGAAAGAACATTAAAAAACAAAAGTATTTATTTTATTTTTTTAAACAAAATTGTTTTAAAAAAACAATTTAACTTTTTTTTTATTTTCGCAGAAATATAAAAAAAAAAAAAAGTTAACGATGCATTAAAAATATATCTAATCCTCCAAGGAATGTCCCAAAACTATAGATGTTTTTTTTTTTTTTTATTAAAAAGTTTTTAAGTACTTTCATATTAAATTGCATTTGATTTACAATAAAATCAACAAAACGGCAATATAGCAATAAAGATGTCTTATTTTGTGTGCCAAGGGATTCGTCTATCGTCCTTCGTCCCTCCTTTGTTTCTCTTCCTTCAAAATTAAACTAAAATATAAAAAACAATTTCTTATATCTTATTGATTATTATTGAATTTGGTATCAATATAATAAATATAAAAAAAAAATATGATGATACTAATGTTATAAATGATAGTACTTATATCTTTTAAATGTCCTCAGATGTCCTGCGAAAATTTTTAAAATTCTACAAAATAAAAAAATATTAAATTTGTATTAAGAAATAAATTGTTTTTTCCTATTTTTTCTTCCTTAAAATTTAACGAAATAAAGAGGAGGAATCCTAGTGCCTTTCCCCTCATTTGAAAACCCTATTGAAGCATTTAAATATTTAAAAGAATCCTTAGAAAAAATTTTATTAGGTTTCCATTCATTCCAACCGGAACTATTATAAGGATCTAACAAAAAAAAGAAAATCCCCATTTTAAAAAGGGGTTGTGAGGCAAGAGGAATATAATAAAGAGCATCATCACAAGGAACCCCCAAATAGAAATTCAATAATGACACCAAACAATAAAACAATTTAACAAGGATTTGTTCTATTGAATTTTTCACGTTTTTATTTACACATTTCCGTTACACGAAAATTCAATTTTTCATTTCACTTAAAATTTTTTTCACTTGGGTCCTTTTTTGTTTTTTTACAAATACACAATATTAATATTAAAGAAACAAGAGGGTATAGCTACCAATGTTTTAAACATGATTCAAAATGTCAAAGTTCTAATACTCTTGTTTTTTTTTGTCAGAAAAGTCTATGTATAAAAACTGTTCCAAATGTAAAACTCAAAATTTATGATTCAAAAAATTGATAGGCCAGCTAATATTTAAACTGAAATTTGCGTAAAGGTGTACGTACCATTGATCATTGATGGACCAGCTGGCTGTAACTTCGTTGGGTACTATTATGATTTTTTATTAGATATGCTCTGGGTCTCGGTTTAACCCCGAAATCCTTTGATTGGAAGGGCGGCGTCAAAACCACTACGCCATCGGTCAGAATAGATTGAAATTAATAATGGATATTGATATAGGTAATTATCGTCATCAAAAACGAATTAACATTTCGATAACGAATCTTATTCTCATGCGCCAATTTCCCCTGTTTGTGCCGCAGCTATTTAGCCTAGGTTGTATATCCATGAAATAATGCTTTATAAATTTTTCGTACACCACCAGAGCAAGAGATCTTCTAAAAACAAGGTGTACAGACAACGTCGAAAATGATACAAAAATGTTAGAAGTGAGAATTTGGAAAGTTGTTGCTCAAGAGAGGGAAGTGCGGACGAATGTTGTGTTGTTAATGAGACCAAAGCCCACTCAGGACTGTAGAATTTAACGATACTGATGTCTATCCATCTTAGTTTTCGACGGTTGGCAACTCTTTTTCCTTCTACTGCTTTGATACATAATTTGTATGAGGTTCTTTCTTAGTTCATTCTCAAGATGTGTTCAGCACATTTCAATTACAGGATGCTTTGATATACGTTTCACAAATGATGACTCTCTAAGCCGCTCCATGTATTCATTATCGTAAAGTAATATAAACGAATTTTATGCAATTAATTTAACCAAGAAGAGAATCTGTTTAATGGTTTTCTAGGCTAAATAAATTTAAGAAATGGAGGATTGAAGGAGGTTTAATAAAAGGAGGTCTCTAAAATAGAAAGTGCACAAAAAAATACTAATTGTTTGGCATAGATATAAAATATTCAAAATAATATGAACTTAAGTCAGTAAACTCACAATTCACAAGGAATTCGCTTAATTGTGTATATTTTATTGGGTCACAAGTCTGCCATACTTCTTTATCACAGTCACCCCGGCGGAATGGTAATTTAATTCAAAAAAAATTTCCAAAAAATTTTTTACACTTGGACAATTGTAAAAAAAGTACCATTAATATTTATTAATACATTTGACAATTTCAATCTTTTTATTTCAATAACTTGTAAATACAATATACAAAATTATAAGGTTTAATGTTTCAAATGTCCTTGAAAATAAAATTCTCCAAAAATTACAAAAAGAAAAATTACAAAAACCTTTAAAAATGATGACATTTAATAGAAAATCTCTTGAGAGGGATTCTATCTTTTCATCATATTTTTCCATTTAATATTTAAAAATTTTTAAAATGTTCTAATTTAAAGATTTAAGTTTTACAATGAAGTTGACTAGATTAAAAAGGTCAATTGTCTTTTAAATTTTTGCTTTGTTCAATTCAGGTTAATTCAAGGCATTCAATACTCGTACTAAAACCCTTTCAACCCTCCACCCTAATCTTGAGAACAAAACCGAAGGAATGAAAATCATTTTAACTATGACTATTTTTAATTCATTTATTGTTAAAAAAATAAGGGATCTTTAAGAGCCCCATTGAACAAATACCTTAAAATATACAAATATACATGTATATATATATATTAAAAGTGTATCTTTTAAATTGAAGGAACACTTGAGTTGTTGTTGTTTTTTTTTATCTATTAAAATTAAATAACTTTGCCAAAAAAGTTATTTTATTTCTATACTTATATTGTATTTTATAATTGGAAATTGTTTATTTTTTTTTGAACTTATAAGATACTTTTTACAGTTTGTAGAGGAAAATTCATAATTAAATTGTAGAAAATACTATTTTTTTTTAAATGTGTTGCTTTTTGCTTATAAAGGAAGTTTTCCTCAAAAATTAAATAAAAAATTTTTACTTTGTAACTTCATTGGAACTTTTATCATACATATAGTAGTTTTACTCTTCATTTTAAGTTGTCTCTCTTAGTTTAAACTCGTCCCTACTCAATTTTCCTCCAGACTTATATTATTTAATTTAAATTCTACGGTTAGTTGCATCACTATTAAACTGTAAAATAAAAACAAATTAAATGATAAAATAGACAATAATAGTGGTTAACTTTAGTTATATAGTGGAAAATTTAAAAAAAAAAATCTTTTACTGCAGAAGACACACTGTGGTTACCTTGTGCTATCAAATTAAGTACTTAAAACAACAACACAAAAAGTTATATCGTCAAGTTACAGGAGTTAAAGGAGTTAACAGAGTATAGATAGTATTTATTTACAGAAAAAAACGAAATAGGGATCTCCTCAACAACCGACAAAAAACTTGTTAAACATATTTATTTAAAAAAAAAATTATTAATTAAAAAGAGTTCTACATTTTAACCTTTGAAAAAATAAATTTTTGTTGGAGAACAACTGGACTACCGGAAATAGTACCGCAAAAAAATTATCGTCAAAAATAACACCCAAAACAAATGGAGACTTATTTCATTATGAAATGATACCCATTCAAAAAGAATTAATCCCGAAATAAAGTAAAATTAAAGTTAAATAATCTTCCAAATTCCTTTAACATATCATCACCATATGTGTTAGTCGGCTTATTCGGTCAAAAAATTTCCAATCGCGCCTCACTTATTTATTTATTAACATAACATATTCATCACATAATATTAATAGGTTTATTCGGTCAAAAAATTTGCCAGCCGCGACTAATACATTTGTTTTTTAACTATTAATATATTCAACACGTCATATTAAACGGCTTATTTGCTGAAAAAAATTGCTGTCGCGGCTCCCTTATTTGTTTACAAATATAATTTATTCATCAAATATATGAGACGGATTATTCTATCACAAAATTACCGGTGTCGAGTCGCTTATTAGTTTAATAATATAACATATTCACTATACATTTTGACTTATTCAGTCCCAAGATTACCAGCGCGGCTGACTTATTTGTTTTTTAATATAATATATTCATCGTAAATATTAATCGGCTTATTCGGTCAAAATATTACAGGTTGCGTCTAATTTTTTATAAATAAAAAATATTCATTATATGTATTAGTCGGCTTATTCTCTAAGAGCGAAAATCGCTTAAATTAGATATTTTGAGAGCGAAAATCGCTTAAATTTTGAGCGCTTAGCGACACTAGTTATCTATTAAAAGAGCATGTATAAATTAAGTTATCAAATCATTTGCATATACGACAAAATCCTGAAAAATAGGAGGTAATTTAGAGTTGGCTACAAAATCAAAGTATTTTCTTTTCCGGAATATGAACATAGAAATACATGATTCTGAATAAGTTGAGTCATTAGAGTTGAATTTAAAAGACGCCTTTTACAGAACATTTATCTTTATATTTTTGGAGGTTATTTCCATTGTAAAATTATTTTGTTTCGTGGAATTTTTCATTGAAATAGGGCTAATAAATTTGGGGGCGTTGTTTTATAAGACGATACCCCAGTCTAAATATTTTCAATTTTTTTGGAATTATTTCCAGTGGAGTTATTTACATCATCCGAGCAGCTGCGATATTAAATCTGGTATTAATTTTTTTTTTAAAAATTTTTTTTAAAACTTTATTGTATATGACATTTTGAGAGAAATGAACAACATCTTAAGGCCAATATACAGTTAAAATGGGGATAGTTTTCCTTTCATATATATATATATACTTATAAGTATTTTTGTTACAATTTAATTTTGTTGAATTGCAATGGATGCAAAAATGTAGTAAAGAAAAGGGAAGGGGTTAATTAAATATAAAATACAATGTAAAGAAAAGCAAGAAGAATATAACTTAAAGAAGTTTCTTTTGTTATTTTTGTTCCAGAGAAAGTTTATTGTCATGACAGCGCTATGTTGCTTTGTGGTCCATTTATTTTTAAAAGTTTTTTTGTTGTTATTTTTTATTGAAAATTAAAAATTCCAACTTGTTGCTTCTAGTCACAGCTGTTTTAATATTTTCTTTTGTTAAAAGTTACTTATTTCCTTTTAATTTTACATTAAACAAGAAAGGATATATGTTTACTCCTTTTATAGGCTGTGTACAAGTATATGCATATATGTAAGAAGTAGAACTTCTTTGTATGACTTAAAAGTTGTACTTATAAAAGTTTAAAAGTAATAATAACAAATACAACAAAAAAAAGTAATAAGAACATAAGAATTATCTAGACTTTATTATTATAAAATTCTTGTGGTATTCTTGATTGCAAATTGCAATATTTCATTTTATTAAAAAAAAAATTTTAAACACATCATTGAAAAGTTGTGCTTTTAAATTCATTCTAAATATATTTCTTTTGAAAATTAAATTTCTGTGGAAAATATTACTATTTTAATTAAGTCCTTCCTGGAAAATTCTTAATGGAATTATTTGAATTTGATAAAAAAAGTAAAAAACAGGGACTGGAGAAATTGTATTATATATTTTCAGTGTTTAGAAGTGATTTTTTGATTGTATGCGATATTTTGAGGAAAAATGTTAATCTTCTTCTTAAATTATCTAAATCATACACAAACTACTCATTAACATCTTTAGGTAACACATTTGATTGAAAACATTAGTTGCATAAGCGTTAAGAAGAAAGCATGACCAAATAATTTTTATAAGCCTTGCTGGTTGACTGGAATTTGTCGCAACCTGAAATGTCAAACCGTAGAAAACTTTCAATGAAGGCATTTGTCAACTTTAGAGAACACATTTGATTGAATATGATTTTATAAGAATGGTTAAGAGAGCATGACCAATGAATTTTTATAAGCCTTGCTGGTTAACTTAAATTTTTCGAAATCTGAAATCAATGTTTTACCTTGGAAAACTTTCAATGAAGGCATTTGTCAACTTTAGTCAACACTTTTGATTGAATATCATTTTATAGGACTGGTGAAGAAAGCATGACCAATGAATTTGTATAAGCCTTGCTGGTTAACTTGAAATTTTCGAAATCTGAAATCAATGTTCATCTTGGAAAACTTTGAATGGAATTATTTTTTTTATTTATTTATAAAATATGTGTTTATCTGTACTATAGATATCTATAAATCAAGGTTAGGACCCTAATTACTCGTCAATGAC
This sequence comes from Dolichopus griseipennis, assembly GCA_963082915.1. Classification (NCBI taxonomy): domain Eukaryota; kingdom Metazoa; phylum Arthropoda; class Insecta; order Diptera; family Dolichopodidae; genus Dolichopus; species Dolichopus griseipennis. Next base: position 26,204,816 of record OY720443.1, read on the forward strand.
TGAGCTTTATATGTGATAAAATGAAAATGGGATCATTTATAAGACTAATAGCTCTAATTTGCAAACAATTCAGATATCTTGTTGCCAATATATGGACTGCAGCTCACATGTCTGCATTATACTTCACTTCCGCCTTAATATATACGTTTTATAGATGTTAAGCAGATCAGATGAATATCCTTCTATGATTACCGAAGCTCCTAATAGTTTTTTAAGGCATTCAACTTTAAAGTCTTCAAATTAATTTGTAAAATAAATAATATATAATTCCCTTCCTTCATGGTTTTATATAAATATTATTTAAACGAAATACGAAATAACGAAAAAATAATAAAATTGGGTGCATAGAATCCGGAATACAATTACCCAAAAATTTGTATTAATTAAATCAATAAATTAAAAAAAAAAAATAAAGAAATATAGGTTATAATTAATATTCTAACATTGTTCAATTTCAATTCCAATATTCTTGTACATAACCCCCATAGACTGCTAGAAAACCATTAACAAAGTATATAAATTTCTTTTTTTAGACGCACCATCTCCTTTCACCACTAAAATTTATTTATAAAAATCAATTTTAATTCCCATTTATTTATTCAATTAAAATCAAACCTGAAGGAAGGTCCTTCAATAGCCACACTAAAACATTTAATTCACTTTTATATCACCTATACTGTTTTGGTTAAAATAATTTCCTTTTTTTAAATTTATTACTTTTAATTTTAACTTTAATAATTAACAAATTTTTTATTTAATTAATTTTCTTACACCTCACATTCACAATCAAACGCTTCCCTTTTTCTTATATACAACATATTACATATTTCACCACAAAATCAAATATAATCAATTTGAAACCTTAAAAATATATACGTTTACACTGCGTTATTCTAAAAAAAAACCCAATTTACTATAAAGTGATAAAATAATAAAAACAACAAAAAAACAATAAAAAATGCAAAAGAAAAATCCCAAATAATTTTATTTTAATTGGACATAAATTACTCTTAATTCACCAATAAACCAATGTCCTTCTTTGAATATTAACGTAAAATAAAAAAATAAGAAATTAAAAATACAACACATAAATAAAATATTCAAAAACTACCACAATTAACCAAAAAAGGATATGTTTCACATCTTTTACGCAAAAATAAAACACATACATACAAAATCTTTTTCAAAAAATCGTTTTTAAAATGAAAATGGTTAAGAAAGTTGAATACAATACAGAATCAAACATAATCCAACATTCCTATCATACATTCTTTGAAAAACTAAATTTGTACAGACATGTTTGATTTGAATAATCATACAAGTATGTTTGGTACAAAATGTTTTGTTGTATTGAGGTGTTGAATTAAAGTGAACACTGAACACTCTTTTCATTTTGCTTTTAAGTTTTATTTTCTCAAATTTTTATGGTATTTGTAAACGTCATACATATGTTTGGATATGTATATGAAAACTGAATATACAGTAGTATGATGTTATGTTAGTTAAATTTCTGTATAATAGTGTGGGTAAATGTAATGTTCGTGTTGAGGTGAATAACATTGAAAAAAGCACGTGGTATTATTTTTTATTTAAAATATTTTATTTTGGCGCATGATCTAGTTGACAGTTATTAATATGTATTAGTTGTTTTGGATATTACAGTTTTACAAATGACAGCATATTATATATATATATATATATATATATATTTTTATATATATATTATAAAATTAATAGTAAAAGTATTGGGTGTATAAAAAAAATTAGAAAAACAAAACAATCATTAAAATTATAATTCACCTGAAAAATGATATGTTGTTGAAATAATGTTGATGACAATTTTTGTTATTGTTGTTTTTGTTTTTTTTTTTGCGGTGAACACGGTTATCGGTCAATCAATTTACATACATACATGTCGTGTCGTCTTTTCTTTTGTGTATTGCATTTTTAGAAAAGTGAGAATATTATTATTTAAAGAAAAGAAAATGCATATAACGGTATAATGGGAATGTGTATGTATATACATATGTGTATGTGATTAGCATATGAGTAGAGTATATTTATAAATACGGATAGTGTGAATTAAAATATTCATTCATTATTAATTAAAAGAAGAACAATAATGATGAAGAAGAAGACCTTTATATTTAAAATTCTTATAAAAGTTTCCCTAATGTTTATTTTGTGATTAAAAGAGATTAGTTTTAAAGTTTTTGTATTTTGTTTTTTTTTTTTTTTTAAATGTCATTTGTTAAAGTGAATATAATATTTAAATAATAATTTTATAGATGTTAAAAAGGTTTTTATCATCGATTTATCTTTAACGGTACAGTGAGTTGTAAAATTTTTTTTTTAAATTGAGATTTTATTGGTATGCAAAGGTATTTTATAGATTTTTAGTAGGTCATTGATTGTTGTTCTGGGCATAATCGGTCTGATTTTACTAAGTTTGTTTCTTATAACATAATAAAAAAACCTTGCAGATGTTGAATGAAAAATATGAAAAGTTGCTCAGAGCAGCTCCTGGAAACTCATTAAAAAAAGGTCTACCTATTATTGGCAAGAGCGTATTGGATTTAAACCAATCGATCTCCCTAACCCATTTTATCATATAACCAGTTATGTTCTGAGAAAAGGAATTCGGAACAGAAACTTACACAATACAGGTGATTCAGAATATAGCTACATGAGCCTCATCTACAAAATATGTTGCTATCATTCAGATAGCATTACACTTAAATCAATTAAACTCCCCAAAGCCTTTTGTGAAATGAACAGTTTTGTTTTGATAGCAGGAATTAGGAGAGAAAGCTTCGCACATTGCAGTGGATTCTTCTTTTGTTACCAATCCATAAATGGAGCTCAGCCGTCATATGATATTGGAAACAATGTCCCGACAGTTGTTTTGATCTGTAGTTGAATGGATTCAATTAGCAATGTTTCTGATACCTGTGAGGTTTCTAATATTGCGCAACCATGTTAAATGTTTTCGTTCTGTACCTCTTTTTTCTCAATTTTCTTTGGAACTGTTAACTGAAGTAACTTGCATTTGTATTTTCATGTATAATATGGCATGCAGGGGTTTTAGGAGTTGGAATTGATGCAATACTTGAAAGGATATTACGAACAAATATGTTAATGAAACTTTAACGAATTCTTTTCAATTACATAGGACATCAGAATAAAAATCAGTTACAGATTAAATATTTGGATTGCATAATAACAAATAGTAGAATGAAAGAATAGTACAATATCTATTGCAATAATAAATTATTAATCTACGTCTGATTAAATATAAACTTTAAAGATCAATCAAATTGCTCGAATCTAAAAATATTGTTAGGCATAAACTACACTATTATTAGACAGTGTATAGAGCAGATGAGATTTTTGAAAGATTAATTGGTAAAACTATACAGGATGGTGAATTTAAATCAACTACTGTCTAATATTAGATCATAATTTAAAAGATTAATATAAGTACAACCCCCTGCCAAAGGTTAAAAAAAATTTTACCACTAACGATAATTTTATTCGTCTACCAAAACCAATTTGTTATAACTTATGAACCCTTAACTCGAAACAACTACAACACCACAACAAATAATAAAAAACAAAAATATTAAATCTTGAAAATATTTCATTTTAACTATTTTATAAAACTACATTCCATATTATTACAAGTACTTTGATTCCATTATCATCCGACATAAGCTAGTCACTGTAAAATCAAAATTGAAGCACGTATTTTATTCAATATAAGGAATCATTAGTTGGTTTTTTTCCATTTTTTTTTTTTTTTTATTTTGCGGCACTTATCAGGAATAGGCGTTTAACATGCATACACATATACATTATCTCTTACCCAGGATTCTTATTTATTGTCTTTTAAATAATATGACTATTCTCATCATCACCGTCAGACAACCATCAACAACCAACAAACCAACCCAACCAACCAAGCCATCAGGTTAAATAGTTTTTTTTGTTTCCCTTGTTTTTTTATTTCATCTGATTTCTTCCTTGAGGTTTTCCTCCTCACGATAGAAAACCTGATGAAATCAACAGAGTAAAAAAAAAGCATCAAATACAATAAATGATAAAAAAAAATTAAATGTGAAAAGAAAGAAAGAGAGAAAAAAAAAAACAATTTTAAATTTTTTTTTTTTTGATCCTATAAGAATTCATAAATTGAGGGATTAATAAATGGTATTTTGTTGCTGATGTTGTTGTTGTTGTTGTTGCTGTATTTTAACATAAAAATAATGATACCGATGAAAATGATTATAATCATAATGATGATAGCTCGACTATAAGTACACAGATTGAAAATTACAGGTCATTTTCTGATGAACACCAAAGCATTTTTTTTGTTTTGTTTAGATTCCAGAAAAATGCAAAAAAAAAAAAAATGAGGGAAAATCAGGAACAAAAAAAAATAAATAAATAAAATTGAAATGGAAAAATTTCTTCAGATTTCTTTTCCTTCAATTTTTTTTTTAATTTTTTAAAGAGTGGAGAGAGAAAAATCAAAAAAAAATTTCCACTGATTTGATTTTTTTTTTTTATACAAATTTGAAAGACTAGGTCAAGAGTAACAAATTTTAAACGGTTGCATGAACAGGAAAACACAAACACACAAGCAGAGAAGGAGGAGGAGGCCTGATCGGAATGATTAGTTTGTAATAGCGCAATATAAATGTAAAGAAAAAATTTTTAAACGAAACTTAATTATTATAAGTATCACTGAGAAAAATTTTGAATATATATACTTATCAGTTTAGGATATTATTTGGGTAATGATATAAGGACCCATTTTAAAAATTTTACTAGGAGATATATGAATATATAAATGAATCATATGAATCATTCTTGCATGTAGGATAAGTATCCATAAACTTCTATTTCTGGACTTTTCAATATTAATAAGAGTTCAAATATTAAGATTCTAGCCAAGTCAACATACTTATCATGATAACCTTAATAGCCCCAACCACATATCACTAATCAAATAATCAAATAGTAATTTGATTTGATAAAACTTTGTTGCACTAACATCTCATTTGACAATTCACTAATGAAGTTTATTAGCGAAAAAACACTCACTTGTCAAAAAATGATTATTTGATTAGTGATAAGTGGTTGGTATGGTAGGACCATGGTTCAAAGTTTAAAGTAGCATTTAATTATAAGTTAAATAGGTTTGTTATATTATAATAGATTCAATAGATTATCATCTTTAGCAGAAGCAGAATTTTTTAAAACCTTGAGGGTGGTCAACCTTCTGGTATATTCAAATAATATCGACCTCAAACTAATATATAATCTCAAGTTAACAGCTAATGATCTATTTTACAACTTACAACTTCTGAAAAAAAAACTGTTCCGATTAGTTTCTCAATGTACATTCCAACTATTTTATTACAAAATCAACCCTCTACCTTCTTTTCCCTAAACCTTCAAACGTTTTTTCAAAAGGGTATCTCGGATAGAGCTCGGATAGAATTGAATTCGAATTTACAAATATACCGGCAGCATCCAATTGTCTAGGATATCATTCAATACACATATTTGATATACACATATCCTGATTATTCTACACTGAATCAATTCAAAAACCATGGCTTACCTCATCTAATTATTTCAAAAAATCTATGAGTCTAACTTATAGAAGTAACCCTAGAAAATTTTAAAATCTCGAATAGAAAAGAATCGATTCCTCCCAATATCAAAATCATTTTCCTTCAGTGTTTCATAAAACTTTTCGTCCATCATCCCTTAAACGCTTCATATCTTTCAGTTGGTTTCCTTTTTTCAATTAACACACCTTTTTATGTATTCAATATTCTCTTAAGTCTTAAGTATATATATATATATATACATGTATATATACACATCTTTTAAGTAACAATTTAAGTAATCGACATTTTTCTAAATGATAATAAAGAGAATTGAAATGGTAGATGGGACGGAGTATAGTTAAAGATTTTCTTATTTTCCTTTCTTATTTTTTGTTTTTCTTTTTAAATCTCTTGATTTTTCCTTCTTTTTTGTTACTTTTTCTTTTCATTTTCATTTTTTGGTTTTCTTATTTTTTTTAAAAGAAAGAAAAAAAAAATTGCAATTTTAGATAAGGAAGGAATATTGAAAGAGATTCCTGATAAGACACAAAACTTAAAAATGAGGTATTTATTTATTTTTTTTTTCCTTGCTGCTTTTTTTTTTAAATCATAAGAAAATTAAGAAAAGTATCAAAAGATATGAAGAATGAAATGGAAAATCCAATAGAAGATAGAAAGTATACATTGATTTAAAACAGATACACTCACAAAAAAAAAAAAACAAAAAAATAAGCATATAACGGGATATCCTCCCTATATAAAAAAAAAAAAATCTCAACAATTTTTAAATTGAAGCTTAAGGTAGTTAAAATTTGTTTATACTGGACATAAAATAAAAAAAAAATAAAAATTTATCTTCGGAAAATTCTAATGAAAAAACAACAAAAAAAAAATTTATAAAATAATAAATTTAAGGGCTATAAAAAACTTTGAATTAAAACCTTAAAAGCGAAAAATATTAAAAATAAGGTAAAGACGTACTCGTATAAAACAATGGATTCAAATTAATGTTTCTTTAAGTAAAGAAATCTAATTAAAATAAAAAAAAAAAATTTAGTGTTTATTTAATGAGAAATAAAATATAAGTTATTTTTTTTTACCTTGAAAAAACTAAGCGAACATTTAATAAAAAAAAAATATTTAAGAAATGTTTATAACAAATTAGAAGATAAGTGATATTTTTTTCTGCTATACTTAAGGGACAAGATAATAAAAATATTTAGGGAAAACTTTATTAATATGATCAGGTGAATGGGATATTTAAAACCCTTATAAAAGATTAGGGGGTTCGATCAAAGCTAATTAAATTTTTAGAATTGGGCTAAAAGTACAGGTATTCCTCATATTTTGAAGTAGCAATGCACGCATAGACAATTGATAAAAAGACGCATGCATATTATAAAGAGTTATTGACTCCATAGGAGTCATTGACTCCATAGGAGTCAAGAGTTATTGACTCCTTTCATTACCATATAGAAGGGCAGATTTTACAAAATTGTATGCTTGTAATATCCTTAGCTTTGTTTTAATTGCATATTTTCCACATTCTTCCAAATGTCACTCCAGCTTTCGTCAATTGATTTTCAATATCATCAGTTGTACCACTTTGTTTGGTAATAAAATTTACTAGGCAATGAAATTTATTACCATCCTCAATTAATGTATTTTATATTGTAATAGGTCTTATGTTGTTGGTGTTCGCCTTCATTATCTTTTTTCTTTCAATATTCATTTCTAATCTAACTTCGGTTGAACATTTAACATAACTCTCATTTGCATATCTTTATCTGCTTGAGCAAGTAGACTAATGTCATTGGCATAGTCCAAATCTTTTCTACTTAGTTGATTAAATTTATACTTTACTTTCCTAATATAAAGAGTAATCAAGTCAAATTAATTCAGAGGACTTAAATTTAATTATCAAGGACACTCAAACACTCGACAGTGTTCAAATTGACTTTATCTGTAAGCATGAATCTGATTAATAATGAAGACTAATATATATCGACGAGTTCCTGAAATTTTAACTAAACTGTATAGAATATTTAAATTCACGAAAATTTAAATACTTTCAACATATTCCCACTTTTCAAAAGCAAAACTTGGAATCCCCACACAAGACAATAATCGTTGACCCTTTTTTGAATTACTTATAAATTACAAATTTTTAAAAATTCTATCCACACCTATCAACAGTTTCATAACATCAATGAAGATATATTTTAACAGCTGATATTTAATGATACTTAATAAAAAATTCATAATTCGCTTTATCTGTTTGCGGAAACGTAATTAAGTCATAAACTTTGAAAAAAATTGAAATAACATAATGATGAAAATTAATTGACTATTAACCAATGTGTAACCAATTCAAGGAAATAAAAAATCTTATTAATTTTTTTTAATTGCACCATTCTACAGCTGACCATTGTTTACTATACTAGACCAACACATTTACACTTTTGTTTACTCTACATTTTGGAAAAAGAAAATACAATTCTATTTTTAAAATTTCTTTTCAAAAATTTCTATTCTCAAAATTCTACGAAAAACGATTTTTGAAATTATGAAACAAGTGCCTCCCTCTCTGCATTTACGATATTTTCTATATTTTATCTAAGCAATTTCTGTGCATACGGAAACTCCTCTAAAATCAAGTCATAAATATTCTTTTGAAATAGCTGCAAAAATAAAATACGCAAAATTTTATTGAAATTATTATAAAAAAAAACTTTTCTAAAAATCGTAATTATTGTAATAAAATATTTATGAATGCAAAAAAAAAAAAATTCAAAAAAAAAAAGAGTTTTTCTTGAAATTTAAAACAAAAAAATTAAAAAAATTAATGAAAATTTTATACAAAAACTTTATACATACATTTCCATATCGGCATCATCATCATGATCATCATTATTACGTTGGTGATTAATATGATTATTTAATAGGTGGTATGTGTACATACATTCTATGTAGCAGGTCTTTACTATAAATAACATTTTCTATATGTAAGGAAATGAAAATAAAAAAATTAAGAAATTTATGTCGTGAATTTGAATTGAATATTCATTCATTTTAATGCACAGATATATGAATTGGATGGAGTTGTTGCAGTAACTTATAGGATATTATATAAAAAATAAGGGAATTTTTCTAACAAATTTGAAATTTCAAATTTCCGTTTGCTTCTAAACCACTCTCATTTCTAACACTTCCCCAAAACTCAAACTGCTTAAGTGGTATGAGTGTTTATCTTATTGATCTGCCTCCCCTTATAGGATATTAAATGAAACAAAGTATGATTTTTCAAAGAAATTTTAAATTTCCCCTTTTCGTTTGCCTTATAATTCACTTTCCATCCTTATGTTTTGCAGTCTAAGTTGTGGAAGTAATTTGATGTTTATCACATTATTTTACCTCCGGAAGTATATAGCTTAAATGTGTAACGTCCTCCCATATTCTTTATCTTCTTATTCACTTCCTAACCTTGCGCTTCACAATTTAATCTGCGGAAATAGTTTGAGTGTTTATCCAATTACTCTGCCACCCGGAAAAGTTAGCCTAAGTGTGGTAAATCCTTCAATTCATTTCTCTGCTTATCAAATTCCCATCCTTACGCTTCACAGCTTAACCTGTGGTAGTAGTCTGAGTGTATCTTATCAATTTCCCATATCCTTACGCTTCACACTTTAATCTGCGGAAATAGTTTGATCGTTTATCCCATTACTCGCCTACGGAAAAAGGTAGCTTGTAGAACCCGAATTCTTCTTGGGAAAAAAGGTAATCAGCTTTTAGGAACAACTTTTATAATATTTAGATAGAAAAGTTGTGTCCTATGAAGAGATATCATGTTAGGCATTTAAAGTAATAAAATTGAATTAAAATGTGCATGGGAAGTTTGTGATTTGGAGGAAATAACGGAACAATTTGTTTCCATCTTTTAAATGTTCGATTTCCAATGTTCTCTTCTTAACAAAATATTATTTCCTTGTCAATAATGCCTAATTGGAGCCTGAGGCTTTAAAAACTTTTCTGCCAATTATTTTTAATAAAGCAAGTTTACTTGCCCCTTAAATACAAACATGTCTTTACTCTGACTCGATCAAGGCTTCCTTCGAATATTATATTTGAATAAAAGTTCGGTTTACAAAGATTTCAACTCTGGGGACTAAATTTCAGGACAAAATTTATAAAAAGACAATAAGTTTAAAAATATTGGTCTCGAATAATATAACCCATTTCCTCCTAATTGCACCCAATTTCAACCTCGGTCATATTAAATTTTTAACTGGAGCTCGGTTATAAAAATTCAAAAAAAAATAATAAAAGTTGGGACAATCATTAGAATCAAATTCTGCAAAAAAAGTTAAAAACCATTTATCTTAAAGTACTTTCTATTTTTTTTCCGATTTTTGAAATTTTTTTTTCATCAAATAAGATACAACATAACAACATTAACAACAAATACAACAATCACAACAAAATCACAAAAAAAAAGAAAAAAAAAAAAAAAATTTTTATTTAAAAATACTCTATGGAATTAAAAAATAAATTCGAGTGGAAAAGAATGCTTTTTTAATGTTTAAAAAAGCATAATTTATAACTTACAATTACAAATATTCAAAATTTATATAATATTTTATAAAGACATAAATATATATGTATACAAGTGTATATATATATAAAATGTATATTATAATAGAAATATAAAACATTTTTTTTATTAAATTTATTCAAACTTGTTGGACTGCGCTCTTTTGAAAAATTAAAAAAAAAACAAATGAATAAAAATTGAAATTATGTAAACATAAAAATATATTTTATCAAAATAAAGAATAATTTTGTCAAGGAGGGAGTGTTGGGTTCTTTCCAGTCCCGAATAACAAATTACAGTTTATGAATTTCTGAGGAAAAATTTTTTTTAATATTTTCATTTAAAACTTCACGTAAAATTTGAAACAAAAATCATATTTAAATTTTAAAAATTAAATTTTAAATTTCCACTCTACTTTTAATTATTCTTCGGTCTAATAATGATGCTGTGATGAGGGTTATAAAAGATGAATAACTGGGTTTTTTTTCAGTTGTAGTTTAAAATGTTTATGTAAACGCAAGTAGTAATCCATCTGAAGCCATTTTTTAACTTCAATAATAAACTATAACAGAATTGTATTAAATTTAAAATATTTTTTAATTAGAAAGTTTGGAGCCGAACCTAACGATTCAAATTCGTCAATATCCATCTGTTGTAGATTATAATATTCGATCGATCAAACATATAATTAGACTTAACATATAACTGATGTGACTTAATTACTCAGAGAAAAAAACTGTAAATCCTGTGTAAAAAGGGCTTTTAAAGGATTTACAGTTATTCTATTACTCTAACAGAATATGGAGCTTATTCTATTATTCTAAAAGTATGGAGCTTTAAAATACATGCCAACTTCATCGATACTTCAGGTGACATATAGCTATTTGGTAACTGCAGATACTTATAGTGTTTATTTAATTCGATGCTAACAAAATTATGCAGAAGAAACTGTAAATCCTTATAGAAAGTGCTTTTCGAAGGTAACTGTAAATGCTTAGTATTTAGGCAATAGTATGTTTCGTTTATAGATATGCTTCCAATTATTAATAGAGCCAACAACTATCGAGGAATCGCATTTCATGTTAAAATACAAGACCATCTCAAAAACGACATCAGTTTTAAAAATTCAAAATAATGAAATCAAAAAAAAAAATTTAAGTCTCCTGTGCCTACTGTAAATACTACTTGTTATAAAATGAACAACCTGATTTCCTTAAATAAACAAAAGACAACAAACGAACCAAAATCAAAATAAAACAAATGTAAATGTAAAGTAACAACGCAATTGGAAAAACAATCACAAAATGAAAATCTTTTAAAAAAAATACAAAAAAAGAAAAACAAATAAATTTTCCTCAGTTTTTCTTAAAAACTTTATTACTACTGAGCTCTCTGTTTATATTTTGTATATTGTTAATGTCAAATATTTATTTTAAATAAATTTTCCTGACCCAGTAATTGTCACTTATAAAAAGCAAAGTTTTTGTTTTTTTAAATTAAATAGAACGACAATAAAATGAAATGTCTATGTTTTATGCTGTGATAGCACATTTATACTAAGGCATATTATAAGGAAATTGAAAGTTGTTTATTTTACTTTTAAAGTATGATATTGTCCATCAAGATTCAAGAACCGGAGATACCGCGTCAATTTTAAATTAAGCAATTTAATTAAAATTAACAAAAAAAAAACAAATTTTATAAAATGAAATATTATATTTCTTGGGAAAACGATGCTTGCGAACATGTCATCAGTCTAGAGGTGGTATTAGGTACATTTCGTTTTGGTAATATAAAATTCCATTGGGAAATAGACTCAAAAAATTACATTGCAAATTTTTTTAATTTATTATTTTCTAAAAATATTTTCCTTGTAAATTTTGTTTTAATTCAAGTTGGCTGATGTTGGTTGTCAGTTGTTTTTAATGCTTCGGATTGGTTTTCTCACAAATTTCATCACAGCTAGAAGTAAATACAAATAATTAATGAGTGAGAAACTTAAATGAAAATTTGTTTAGTATCAAGTAACATTTTGAGAGTGATTAATTTTAATTAATACAATGTTGTTTTGATTTAGCATATTATATTTTATGTTCTGTCAATGTATGGTTCATTAATATATGATTTATTACTTTCTATTATTACATTAGTTACAAAATTGATGTAACTCGCAAATATTATTTTTACCAAGAAGGGGGGGTAATAATCTTAAATATAAAGAATATCTCTTTGGTGTTCGGATTTTTCTTGATCGTTTACCATACTTTATGCTTTAGCCAATATATGTGAAGCCTATGACCATGTAACATATTAGCCAGGAAGGGAAATGATAGGCTAGTGATGCAGAAATTTCAAGCTTGGAAGTGGGGCAAGGGAAAGGGTAACGAATCCCTCTAATAAATTTAGTATTAAAACATATGTATGTATATATATATATATATAAATAATATTAGATTTATTTTTATTATTAATGTCGCTAATATTGCTATTCACGATTATTTGGTAACAGCGTCAAAATTATTACCAGAGTATAAATTACCTCCTGGATGAAGACCGGAAGCATTTCCTTCCTGGAAGATATAAAAACTGAAGGTATCTTCATTATTTTAACTATGTAGAACTATTCTACTTATACTATGACACAGGTTTAGTTCAAATTAGGTTTCAACTCTTATACTCTTGGTCAGATAGCTATTATATTTTTTTTTCTGAAAGATTTTTTAATTTAAACTGTAACTGTAACTTATAATAAATCATACTGCCCTTGTGGTCGCCCCTTTTCTCTTCTTTTTTCTGTATCTCATAATTAATAAAGATTTTCAAACTAACTAGGTAGTTTTCATATTACATACTTTCTTAAAATAAATTGAGAAATATGCTTAATAGCTTCACAAAATTTGTTTGTACTGTTAAAACTTTCCCATCATAGGAGAAAACGAAAACGGCGCCTTGACAAAGCTGGAACCCAAAGAAACAAAAATCAATATTATTAAATGGCTTTAACCTAAGTTCTACTGGGAATTTGTTTAATCTATTAAATTTTTTAAAAAAAGATGGCGCAACACAGCTTTTGGAATCTGATGGTCATGCACTTATCGAACATATGTAACCAAATCCCATGCTTTTCCTAAAGTTGGTAATGCATATATGTATGATTTAGAAAAGTTTAACATTTTTCCTCAAAATATCTTATTAAATTTTCCTCATTTCCCATAACTTCCCAAACCCGATTCCAAAAATCCTTTCAAATCTCTATCCACGGAACCAATCTGTCCATTTGTATCATGACTGTCATCATAAAATTTAGCTCATAAATAGTTGTAATTTTTGGCTCTAAAAGGTACGTTTCGAAGCCTATCTAAGTAATTATAATTATATATTCAAATTAATTATTTTTAAAATTTACTAAATCAAATTTAATGAAACTTCATGTTTCTTCCAGGTATCAAACTTGTAAAACTAAATACATTGGTAGAAAAATTTAATTATTTTTTTTTTTATAATTATACAAAACCTAATTTATTATACAATCATTTGAATATGATTTTTATTTAATTAATGATCAAAAAATTTAAGAGGTTATTAATGCATCATTAATTCAAAATTTTATCATAATATTATTTTTTAGTAAAATTATAAATCATTAAATAAATTATGAGTTGAAATGCAGCTACAAAACATATTAACCATAAAATTGGCCTTCTAATCAAATTAAAACATGATTATTCGGAGAATTCAGATAATAAAACATAAGTTATTTAATAAAATAATTGTATTTAAATTAATATAAATAAAAAAAATACTTGATAAAATAAAAAAGTTGACATACTGACCGAATTAAAAATAAATATTTAGAAATGTAGGCAGACATTCGGAAGAATAAAGTAATAGCGGAAATATTCTTTTTACAGGTATCATAAAAATTTTATGAGTTTTTTAGATAAAAATTTTTTTTTAGAAAAGATTTTCTTTATCTAGTTTATTAGGGAATTTTTAAAAATATTTTAATAGTAGTGCATTATAATAAGAGATAGACTTAATCTAAAATGATGAATATGAATTTTTGTTAAAGAAAAACACTATAGCGGAAGCAAAAAGAAAACCGTGAAATAAAGCCCAGCCTAATAAAGTATTCATAGGATATGACGCCTTTTGACCCAGTAGGGTTTTTAGAATCCAGGAAGAAATTAACAAGTTATTCAATGAGATATAATACTCTATGTTGTAATTTGTCATATTTAATATAGATGTAAGGCCACAAAATGTGAAAAATAATAGAACTGCGGAGTCCTATTTCTCATTAAACTTACTTTTCGTATTTTGTGAAATTAACTCCGAGATGGTAATTCTTATAAAAATATTATATTTTGTAGGGATTTTCGAGTTAGATTTAAGAACAGGATAGATATTCTCTTTTGGTATTCCTTTTTAACTTAAAAATTTCTTCTTATTCAAATTCTCACCTAGACATATAAATATATTCTGAAAAGGGGGAATATCCTGATTTTAAAATAAAGTTCTTTATAATTGAAAACCTTTTACAATTAAAGGTTCAGGAAATAAGACTTCGGGTTGTTTTTTGTCATTAAATGTGAACATACACAACTTTTTAAAAACTAAAACCCCGGGGAATGAAAAATAGCAAGTAGAGTCTTCAACTATCAAAAAGTCAAAAACCTAAACGAAAAACACGCCGAGACTTTATTTTTAATTAAATATGAAATAACAGCCTGGAATCTTATTTCTTATATATCAAAGAGAAATAACACCCAGGAGGCCTAATTTTACAGGGCAGTTTTTAAAGTCTCCAACTAAAAGTAACAATCAATTTATGACAGAAAAAATTATCTTCAACATTACAGGGATATATAGGACTTACCCTCGCCAATTAATTCATTTAGCTTTTTCCGAATTCAAACATATGGAACTCTTGCACCTACTGAAAGGAGACACAATTTTTAACGTACATGTAAGATAAAATTTATCGAGTACTATTGTATTATTCATTGGACAAAGAATGAATAAGTTTATAAAAAATAAATCTAATTCAAATAAATTTCTAACGGTAAATCCTGTATTAGCTATTGCAGACAATTTAAAATTCATTAATTTCCAAACTATTTTTATCTTCAGTTCTTTAAAAACATTTCATACCAGAGCAAATTCCATTTTAGGTGGTAAAGGTAGAGAATCTTGTAATTATATAAGACGGGGTACATATTCCAGAGCATGATACTGTCTCGCATAGAGTTTGTGTGCAATTTTTTTAAAAAAATTCCAGTTGAATAAAAATTATATTCCTTATATTTCCTCTACCATTTATTACCTTCTGTCTTGCCACAAAAATTCTTGTGCTCATGGTAAACTAGTGCCTTGAGGTCTAATAAAATATTATTCATTAAGAATCTCCCAAATTTAGGCAGTTACAATTGAAGGTGGAATTGAAATTTTTTTTAATTAATTAGCATTTTTAATTATTTCCATTACATTTCTTCAAATTTCATTTGAACTTAAAACCACAGTTTTTATTCATTTTACAAACAGTATGGAGCCAACCAATTGATTCTAATATTCAATTTAAATAGATGTTATGTCATTCAAAACAATTATTTTGATTTACCACAATAATTTATATTATTGAAAATATTTTAGTGTTAAAAGAGAATTATATGTTTCAATGTCTGATGACAACTTTGGTTAAATCAAATATTTTTTATTTGTGGTATAATTTTTTTTTTATTCGGATATTTTTACATGTCCATATTAAATTATTATTAAATTTTAATATTTTCAGCTAATTTATTTCAATAGTTTTTTTTTTTATAACTGTTGTTTATTTTTTTTTTACCATTAAATAAAACTTTTTATAAATTCATATAGATATTATTATTTTGCCAACGAAATATATTTATTTATAAATATTTGTTAAAATTTTATATGCTATTTATTTATCTATTTGTTTTTTTTTAAATATGTTTATAAAAAAAATCTGAAGCCATCATAAAATGGAAATATCAAGTGTATAAAGGTATATACATATATATATAAATTGAAGAGTGCAATGTAATTTAGAGTTGCCTATCTGCTAAAAACTTCTGGTACTGGGTTGATAATTTTAAATCTTAAATTTTATAAAAGTAATTATTTATGAATCAATTTTTTTACTTGAATCGTATGGAATTATTATAGAAATAACACCGCTCATAGGGCTGAGGGTATCATAGCAGACAGAACATTGAGCAGAAAATATAAATTAGAAATGTGGAAGTAGCGAAATCTGGCATGTTAAAAAGACTGTAATAAAACATCATATTTGTCACTGATTATTAATCGATAAATTTAAGCTTAAATGATATTTAAAATAAAGAAACCTGGTCTTAGTTGATCATTTATATTGAAGCATGAATGTCAATGGTGTTGATGAGAGCATCGGTATAAGGGTTCTTATTTTTGCATCTCAGTCGCTGCCATTTTCTGTATTAACCCATCAAAATGCATTGTTTCCAAAAAAAATGAAATAACGGCTACGCTGTCTCTGCTAAGTTCTATTTGTAATAATTTTACAGTTGTAAGGGTAATCATTTAACAGTTTTCATTATCTTACATTTGTATAGTCAAATTTGACAGTAACCGTAATTTCTGTAATGCCCTAACTTACTCTTAAATATGAACTCTTAACTATGATTAAAAATTTTTCCCTTTAAGAGTCATCTGGAATGCTAAGCATGTTGGCCCTCCTCACTAGAACTCCACGTCGCCACGTAGCCAAAATAATTAGATTAACACTAATTGATCAATTACAGTTAGCGACTTCTTGTAAAAAAGACGTTCACTACAATCATTTAATTACAATCCTTTATGTCTTCCATTGCCTAATTGAAACCTGACCTCTTGTTATTAAAAATTAATATTGTTTTAATTTGAACCCAGTGTCGAATGGTAGCTGAATCGAGTCGATACCCAGATAAAAGTTTTCTCACTTTCTTCTGGGTTTCGAACTAAGACCTTTCGCATGAAAGTTTGGCATTCTAACTTCTGTGCCACCCAGCCGTTTACTTGATGTATTCATCTGTGAACCTTTAATAAATCTGTGTCAAAAAACTTAGAAAATTAGACTAATACATAATACTCATCTATAAACTATAGTAGTTAGGGTCCAATACATATGGTAACTATTAAAATAAAATAAAATCAAAAAAATTTAAATAAAAGCATATTTTTATTTACATATTTTATTGATTTTAAATCCTGTTTAGGGCTTTTTTATATTATTTTATAGAGTTATTTAATTTTTTTTCTAATCAAAATCTTTTAGAACGTTTTTTTGTATATAATGTACTTGTATTATTATGATTTTTATTGATTTTGACTATTTAATTGGAATTTTTTTATGTAGATATAATTTTTTGACTACGCAATCTATTTTAAATATATAAATATTGGTTTGTTATAAAAAAAATTTAAAATTTACAATTATTTATTACGATAAAAACTTCAAAAATAAATAAATAATAGGTATATACAAAATAATTAAAAAAAAAAATTAAATTAACTTCAATATATCTCTTTGATATTGTAAACCATGTGTTAAGATTACAAAAAAATATTAAATAATATTTTTATGAGTTTTATTTTTTTAATTTAAATTACAATTAATTTTTTTTTTAAATATGTTTTCAAGTAAATATTTTTTATTATAAATGCCTAAAAACTTCAATATCTGAAATGAAATAAAAACATTAAAAAAATTACAAAATTTCCAAATTCCAATTAAATTTATAGAATTTTTTGAAGGCATTTATTAGATTTTATTTTTTAGACTCTCAAGTGTTTTTTTTTTGAATTTTTTGTTTAAATTAATTTTAAATGTATTTAAATTATATACACTTAATATTACATCAAATTAATTTCAATAAGTTATTAAGAGAGTATAAAACCATTAAAAAACAAAAAAAAAATTTTACAGGATCGGACAGGATCGTAATTTCTGTGGATTTGACAGAAATTGAAGCTCTTTCATGAACACATATTAAGAAATTTTTCTAGACTAAAATAATCTAGACTATTACATATTTTAATTATTTACCCCCTAACCCTATTAGTATAGCCAACAATGTTGAAATACTTCTTTAAATGTTAAATATATGGAAAACAATACAAAAACACACAATGAAAGTAACAGAAAAGTTTCAACGCAGCTTTAACGCAAAAATGGCTCAATTTTTTAACTTCTACGATACTTTGACAGCTAATTGTTTATGCTTTTTCAGTCATTTATATTTGTTAATACTTTTATTACTTATTAGCTTGAAATTGAACAATATAGAATTATTAAAATTAAGCAATTAAATTTGTTTATCATATTTAAAAAAATAAATTTTAAAAATCTAAATTTTCTTTTCAGTTAACTGATTGAAAATTTCATTAATCGTGCTTATTACTTAATTTGTTTAAATTAAATGTCACTTTAAGGCTTTTAACATTTTGCATTGTGCTTGAAAAATTTAATAGCTACGTTTTTTAAAATTTTGCAACTTCGAAGCTGCGTTATAGCTTCGCTCATTGTACCCAAGGCGTAATTAATAACAAGTTTTATAACATTTATTTAATAATTTATAACAATTAAATGACATGGACATTATAAGCAAAAAAAAATTTGATTTAATTGACCTGCAAAATTTTGCAACTAGCGCTTGTCAAAAAAGTTGTCCACCATTAAACTTTTCAAATAATATTTTACTCGCGTAATGCAGTATTTTTGGATTTTAATATTCTTTAATCTCCTTAATACTGAAGCTCTATTATATTTACATGACAACTTTGAAGATTAACTTTAAATACATATTCTAAGGCCCTAATATTTTTTTTTTAAATTGTCTTGAGTATTTATACTCTTATATATAAATAGTACATACTCTTACAGATTTCGCACATAAGAGAATATAAATTTAGTCCCATACAAAGCAACTATAAGTTCTTTAAAAAATCTGAAGAAGAATCAAATTTCGCAAAATTGCAAAATTATTTTACCTTACACCTATTTTGGAGCTTTATCCAAACTACTGCATAAAAGTTAAAAAAAAATTTCCAGTAATTTCTCATTAAGAGTAAGTACTATGACTTGAGTGACAACCTCTTAAATTATGGATCACAATCCTTCCGAATTAAAAATAATTTTTCTTATACAAAAAAATAATATTTCTATTAAATAAAATATTAATTATCTTTTTAATAAATAGCCATAGAATGTGGAGTTAAAATTGTAAATTATTATAATTTTACAAATTATTAATTTTATTTAAAAATTTCTAAGTTTTCCTAAAACCAATTTAAAATTAAAATTTCAAAAAATTTAACCAACGCAATCCTATTAAAAGTGCATTAAAATAATCTTAAAAATACATAAAATTCTTAAAAAAGCCAAATTAATTGTAATTTGTCACTAATAAGCAGATGAGTAAGACAAATTTTATTTCATTACATATACATTTACGACCAAAGACACAATAAAAACGCATTTAAATGTGCATTTTTTTTTTTAAATTCCAGAAAAGAAATCTAAACCAAAATAAATTAGCTTTATTTTTATACCTTAATAGTTTACACAAATTTATCATTTTGTAATCCAAATTTGTCACAATTCACAGTAGTCAGACTTAAGAAGTTGTAAACAAAATACAGATGCACCAACATAATATTTTTTTTTTGATTTATTCATTTAGCCCACATTTTATTCAAATAAAACAAAAACTCTGAAAACATCATGTTTTGTTAATAATATAATTTTATATCAATTCTCTAAAAACACCAAAGCAATCGTCATGATAGTTTTTTTATTGTAGAATACAAAAACTTTAAAAATCATATTAATTTCCAATAGATAGTCTATTTGAGTCTATTAATCATTTAAGAATGAAATAAAAAAAAAACATTTAATATTCCCACAATAAAGAAAATTACTATTTAAAATATTTTTAAAAAAAATTGGTTTTCAACAAACATGAATAAGAGGAATATTCATATGGAGTTAATTTGTATGCAACAGCTTTCAGCTGTTAAGATTTATGACTTTCTGCAATCGAAATATTACTTTAAGACATTGGAAAAAAAATAAATTTATATATAAATAGAAAAACAAATGTAAAAATTTAAAGATAGACAAATTGAAGACGGTTTATCTATACTAAAATCCATATTTAATTAATTTAAAAGTTTAACAGATATTTAATTGCCATGTGCTACGTCGAAGACTTCAATTTACTAATATTTTAAACTTTCTCTTGTTATTTTAATAAAAGTAATAAAGATCCCAATATTCAAATTGGAAACCAACTTATAAAATGCCTCGAGTACTTTAATTTGGAAAAAAATTAAATTCATCTGAACTATAGACATAAATTGCCTCAAATAATACAGCTTGTAGAAGACATGTTTCAATGAATTTTTTCAGAATAATTTTTTAACAGTTATTTTTTTCACTTTTATTCTGAAATTTCCACCGGAAAAAAATTTTGAAACTCAATCCGATTTGCTTGTTATTTGGATTATTCCTTAGCGATAGAATTTTGATTCTCAATAGAGCAGTATTAGTAACCTTTAACTAGTTGTTTCTATTGTAAAAACTATTGAAT
The DNA here is from genome assembly GCA_963082915.1 of Dolichopus griseipennis. Lineage (NCBI taxonomy): Eukaryota > Metazoa > Arthropoda > Insecta > Diptera > Dolichopodidae > Dolichopus > Dolichopus griseipennis. Next base: position 26,225,659 of record OY720443.1, read on the forward strand.
GCTACATATAAGTATTGATAATAGTAAAAAGTCAAACTTTTATAATAGTAAAAAGTTATAAAATCCCTTTAAAAAAAAAAAAATCGCAGAATTAATGTAAAGACTATGTGTACTAGTACTAAATCTAGTACTACGCGATTTTAATTATTTACTTACAAAATTGTTTCTTTTTCTAAATTTTTATTGCCGTATAAAGTGCTTCCATCAACTATTGCAATATTGGAAATTTTCAATTTTTAAAAGATATTAATGCACTCTGGAATTGGTTTTTCATATACAACTATTAATTATTATGACAGGAAGGTTGGCATATTTCAAAATCATTTCACGTTCAAAGCGTGTAACACTTTTTTTTTTTATTTCCATTCATTATACAAAAATAGAATTATTATTTTAGACAATTGTTAACTAAAAACAATAAAAATAAATTCAATACTTGACATTTTATTGACATTTTGAACAAAAACATGTGATTTTTTACAAATAAAAATTAATTTGAATACTTATTTGCCATTGTATTTAATAAAAAATTATTGAGTGATTAAAAACAATAACAATTACTATTCTGGCGATAATCGTTCAGTAATGTACAGTAATGCTCCCCTCCAACTTGTTTCTCCAAATTTTTGTCATACTAAACTAATTTTCCCCTCTCTCCACTTTGTTCTAATTTAGGTTCTGTTATTTCAATAGAAGTAGCTATACACGTGTCCGATTAAATTCTACTGCATTTATGTTAATGTAAAATGCCTTAAACTTCCCAAACACTAAAATATGAGTTTTGAAAAAGCATGACATTATAATTTATTGCGTTTGCGTTACAATCTTTTGACAAATTGTTTTTTTATTAAACACGCTTCATTTGCATATTTTTTTAGGCGGTTTTTTTTTTATTTATACCAATTTAATATTGTGGTTTTCTCTTCATTTTAATGATCAATTGTAAACATAATCATGAATTATGATAATGATGAATGGTTTTTTTTCATATAGAAAGTGTTTGTCAAAGTTTTAAAATGTTTGTTTTACTGTAGTGTTTGGTTTGGTATTTTGGTATCAAAGAGAAGCGACCACAAAATGTGTTAATTATATGTATTGGCGTAAGTTATTGACGAATGTCGAAGATGTTTAGGCGTTAATACGATTTGAAAAAAAAAAATATTGAGTATATATGAGAAGGTTTTATTTTAAAATAATATTATTTATTGGAGTTAATTTTATTGATTTTAAATTATTATTCAATTGTGTGTATTGCAAGTAATAAAATAAATAACAAACAATGAATTTTAATGAAATTTGAAATTTATTCGATGATACGTTGAAGATATACGGAAATCGGAACTATACTAATTGATTTTTGATTAATGACCTACTTTTATACAGTTAGGTTACACAATTTCCCAGAGTACCTATAAATAAGTTTTATATTGTAATTAATGGAGCTTTTTTATTGTTTTGGTAGCTTATAAAATATAGAAAACAAATTATGCAATACCTTCCATATATATGTTCAATAGCAGTAATAAAGTCGTTATAAAGTTTTCAATAGTAATACAGTTTTTAATGCAATTTATGTCATTTTGGATTTTTTTTTAAGATTGGAAACTTGGAAGATATATGTCAATAATACAAACCTGTCATCAAAATCATTGTTCAGTAAGTTAACCAGATACTAGATTTTTAAGTTCTTCAGACGACTTCTAAATTAATACCTCTGGAAGGAAAGATATGCAAAACTATGAAATATTATTACAAAAAGATGAAGAGAATCAGTTCTTCAATATCGTTCTAAGTGTTAAACTCAAACCTGGACGTACACTTCAATTTTAAATTTTTTAATTTCTTTCATATACATTTCACACAAACATTCAATAAGAGATTAAATATTCCAAATTATAAAGGTATAAAAATTGGAAAATTTTTGTGAATTTTATGAAAATTAAGAGGCTATAAAATTTAGCTTAGGACTAAAACTTAACTTCTTAAAAATCTTTCCGAATTTTATAAATTCATTTACCCGATTCCCTATAGATTGATTGATTTTAGGGTTAAAACTAAAAACTTCCATAGATATCTAAAAAATCTTAAGCTCCAACTTTTTAATATTTGAATAAAATTCATTTAATTCACACACCTAATACTTCTTTAAGGAGACAATTTTCATTCAACAATAGATTTGATGCCAGTTAAGTTTAATAAAGTTATATAAAATTGTTGAACATATAAAAATTGGTTTATAATAAGGGATTCTATAATGGAATTGCTTACCTTTTCCCACAAATGATCATGACAACAATCATAATCGGATAAATTATGTACTTTAATTTAGTTCATCATTTAATAATCTTAAGAATTATATCTGACATACCCTTTAATGTCAACTATATACCATATTTAAATAATTAATTTCTTAAAATAAATTCTTCACGCTCTATAAAATGCCATCATAAATTCGAATTAACATGAAGATGAATTGTGTTTTTTTTTCCCATTTTATTTTCCAACAAATATTCGAATTTAAAATTAAATAATCAGTTTCAGTATTAAAAGTACTTAAATATTTAAATACAAGTCTGCTTATAAAACATGATATATTTGAAATTAAAATATCAGGGTTAAAATTTCATTATTAAAAAAAAAAAAACATTTCTTAATGTATTATTTGCTTTAAACTTCTTTAATGTGCTTTATGTCTACAAAATGTCTTATTAATCCATGGCAAATCCTTTATTAATATTTATCTTCAATTTAATAATGAGACATGATAAAGAGAGGAAACAAAATGATTTATATGAATTATAATATTTTCTGGTATTTGTTCTGCACTGGTAATTTTATTCGGGTATACTAAAATAAGTGATAATAATTTTGTATGCAACACCAAATCCAACACGAAATTTCCATTTAAAAAAAATAAGAAACACACAAAAAAACAGGAAGAAAAATAATTTTAAAGATTTTCTTATTAAAATATAACAAAAATTAAGTAAAAATGGACCAACGTCTCAGGTCATTGTAATATATCATTTATATATACTAGACATTGAGTGGATTAATTTTCATTTAAAAAGTCTACAAAATTAATTTAAATAAATGCTTTTAATTAAAAATTTTACCAAAAAAAAAAAATTGTATTATTAAATCACGCAAGATAATAATATAACAATAATTAATATCATTAAAAATATGGAAAATGATTTAGACGTTCCTTGCATAGCAGTTTCTCAAACTTAAAGTATTGAATTCTTATTTCATTTTTCTTGTATAAATCCTTGTTTCTTATTCTACAGTTTCTGTAAATTACAACTTGGTCACACTTTGATAATGTGAAACTGCCAGTTCCCATAACCCTTTAATGAAGTTAAGCCAGAAATAAAGTCTTATATCTTATACTTAATGTTTTTCTTCAAAAATAACGGTAAATCCTCTAAATATGTTGTAAATCATTTTAGAGCACTATTCAAAACAATATCTAGTGTATTTTTTTATATATTTGAGAACACTTAAGCGTTTTGAAAAATAATTTGATAGAAAAGTTGAAGCCGTGTCCGGGTTTTCTTCAAAAATAACGGCAAATCCTCTAAAAATGTTGTAAATCGTTTTCAAGCACTTTTTCATAACAGTGTGTGGTGCTTTTTCTTATATATTAAAGAACTCTTAAGCATTTTGAAGAAGAATTTGATGGAAAAGTTGAAGCCGTGTACCTTATAATGTTTTTCTTCAAAAATAACGGTAAATCCTCTAAAAGTAATGTAAATCATTTCAGACCATTTTTTTAGAAGAATACATAACACATTCTTTCGAAAAAGTTTATTTGTTTTTCAGAATTGAACTTATAAATTTTAGATTTTGCTCTACACCTTAATCTTCCTAAAGAATCTCAGAAAATATTATTTTAGTAACATTTTATTAACATTTTTCCTTTGAATTAATGGAGCAATATTTTTGCTACATTCGACCTCAAAATTAACAGACGGCAACAATTTCAGAGTAAAGATAGTACAATTCAAATGGAAAATGTACTAAATTTTTCTAAATACATTTACCCTTCTCTAATTGCCCGAAAAAAGACAATATAAAAAAAAACAATAAGCACAAAAATTACATTTTCCAGAAAATCAACAAAAAAAAAACATTGAAACTAAAAATAGATATAAGAAAAAGACTCTGGTGTTATTTCTTTACGCTCTAATTGACCGTGACCAATTTGAAAGATTCCAAAGAATTAATATTGCTCCGGCTGAATAAATTTAAATATTGTATATGTAGCAATTTTTGTTTTTTTTTTTTCATTTTTTAATACAGTTGTAAAAATTAAAGCACTAAAAATATGAATGTAACAAAAAAATATTAAAAATTTTCTTTTCAAGTAAACAAATAATAAAATTGAAAATATAAAAGCGCCGCACCTCTCAATAAGATTTACAAGAAAAAATTTCATTATCATAAAAAAAAAATTTTCTTCGTAAAAGGTCAATAGCCCGCAAAATGTATTATATTCTCATTTCATATTCAAAAATTCCATTCTAATCTTTAGATTTAAATATATTTCCCAAAAAATTTTCAAAATTTTTCAAATTGGTTTTATTTTGCCCGTCTATTCATGTTTCTAGAAAATGCCTGCATCGCTTTCGATAAAAAATTTGTAATAATCGCTTCGTAATTTTTTATAAAAATGTTTTAAAGTGGTCTAAAATGTCGCGGCGATCCAACCTTCAAGTGTTGGGGAAAACCCTAATATTCTATAATTATCATAATCGGTTCTTATCATTTTATTTATCAATCGAAAACGATTCTATGCATTTACTGTTATACAAAAATCAATATTTGAGTGTATTTTAATATAAACTCATATACCTTAATCACCTAAATATTGCAACCTAGAGTTAAGGGGTAGGTAATATCTTTAAAAATTTATAAGTTACTTCAGAAAAAATTTTCGTATTCCTTTCCGTTTACTGACCATAGGTCCAAACTGATTAATTAAATTTTCAAAAGTTAGGCAGCAACTGGGCAGCTGGACACTCGAAGAAGCTTTGGTAAACTAATTCAAATCATTTGATAAGTGAACCCTAATAGACATATGTTAAAGATATATTGGACAGATCACTTAACTTAAATGGTAATCCTACAGAGGCTGTAGAAAGAAAAATAATACTTTTAATTTTTTTGTCGAAGCCAGAGTAGGAAGACGAGGAATAGGCAGAAAGCAACTTTTATTGCTGAGAAATATTAGGCAGTAGACTGATTTTCACACAATTTGAGACTTAGTTCATATAGTCACAAATAAAATGGAATATACCAATATTGTAACCATCTTATCATAAAATTAACACGCCGAAATCCAACAGATAGGCATCAGAAGAAGAAGAAGACTGGTCTCTGGAAATCTGTCTCTGGAAATCAAACAACTCTTATCAATTTTCTTCAAAGCATGGTTTCTCAAACCTAATGGAATCGACAAATAGTGATCAGAATGTGCGCCACTTAAATCTCTGAATCTAATTTCAATGTTATTTCCAAGCTAAATTTTTTATCTTTGCTAAAAAAAATTCTTTACTTTCACCAATACTACAAAACAAGAATCCTCCAAGTATCTTAAGTATCTTAATAATTTAGAATAATTTTAATGCAAATCGCGGCAACATTATTTGAGGATGGCGGCATTTTAACTATATACAATACATTTGTTATGGTAAAACGATTTTTTTCAAAAAACAAATATAATAACCGAAAAAAATTGGAGGTGAGAAATTTTTCTATTTATTTTAATAAAATATATTGAGAACATATGGCGAACTTATTAAGATCTTTTATAGATTATATTTATTGTTTTTATACTTTCCAATTTAGAAGATGTTCATGCTGGTATGGTACATTATAAAAATATACTTTTAACACTTTTATGCATCTTTTATAACGGAATAGAAACAGTGTGGGGTGCGTGTAGTACTTTAAAATAATCTTAATATAGTTTTTAAATTTTCTGTAAAATTGCAAATCATTATAATATCATCAATTTGAATCAGCATTTACTATATCATCATGTTCATTATCAGCTGCGAGTGTTGTTAGAAGTCTTCTTCCCACTTTAAAACTCAATTAACAATCATTTGCTATTAAAACATTGAATGGAAATTTCAAAAAATTCGTCAGTTCGTTTTTTATCTCTTTCACACATTTCAATTTCATGCATCTTAAGTCTCTTAGATATAAGATTGAAGAATCTATTAATTAGAAATGTAGAATAGAATTTAATGCACAATTGCTTCATATGAGATTAGATACTATACTGTCTACTGAATTACTTCCGAGGCTAAGTAAAATACCCTTGTCTTCGTATCTATGAAAGTTTTTTAAAGTGATTCTGAGATATCTTGTAGATGTCTTTTAAAATTATTTGTTTAATACATTCTTACGTATTTAAAAATTAAACTAAAAAAAAACAAATGAATATTAATTATTTCGTACACATGAAATACAAATTAATATCAATTATTTTCTTCTTTATGCGATCATTAATTGTTATGCAAATATAATTTTATTTTTAGAAATGTTGGCGTTGCCTGTCTTTAACTTTCATTTAAAGATGATTCATGTACATCAATTTGCATTTTAAAGTGGTTTTAAATATAGGAATTATTAGAAAATAAAAAGTTTGGTGAAAATTGGTTTCTATGCGAATTATTTCGAATGTTTTTGAGATGATTCTAAGTAGTTCTTCAATAGATCGATTCATCAACTTGAATTAAGTTGCAGCTTGTGTCTTTGAAGTTGAAGAACTCACTTTACTTCAAACTAAAAGCATAGACTCGTTACTTGTAAAACAATCTTTTAGATAGCCCTTCACATGAAATCAAAATTACATGCTTGAACTTTCATCGATGAAACCCACTCCAGCTTAATATTTAGTGGGGTCTATTCAGAATACCTATTTTAAAATATTGCGAGAGTGGAAAGATGGATGATAAAGTGGTTAGAATACTGACGTCTCATTCCAGGGGCCAGTGTATGGATTTTACTAAAATTAAAAAACAAAATGAACCAAATTAAGTATTCGATTTTATTCAATTAAAGTGCAAGCAAATGCTATTCACTGATAGTCATTATTCCGGAAATGTTTTATAACTAAAATACCAAATTATCACAATATGTATTACTATAACAATTTGTGAGTCGTATCCAATTGGAATGAGCTACAGAAGCCTAGTTATGTCTAAGGTAGAACTTGTATGTAGAGTTTATGTAAATTATACCTCCATTAGGGTCCAATACGGATACCTGTTGTATAGAAAGACATGCTGATTTTCGAAACTTTAACAAATAAGGATAGAACATCATGTGGAGCTTTTTTCGTTCGAAAGGTTTTACTTAACCCAGTCCTAATTGCTGCACTTGAAATGAATCTTTGAAAGTGTGGTAAGTTAGCAAAATTTCGCGATTAAATGGCACGATAGCTGATTAATAAGTACCGATTTTTTTGGAGAATTGCTGATTGATTAAGCATTTAATTTTACCCCTTGTATATAAAATCATGATTCCTACTTTTTTATCCTAAGATTAAACTTAAAAATAGGTACCTTAAAAAACCTAAGGCATATGTGAAAAACCTATACGTATTTGAAAAACCTATACACATGTGCTGTTCCTCAAAATGATTCATAGGAAGTAACAATTCAACAAATCTTTATAAATGATTATCTTATTTGTAGGTGTAATACAGCTTGAATATACACTAATAACTTTTTATATAAAAGCACCTAAGAAATTTTTTACAAAAAATATGCAATAATATGAGTTACAGATTTTTAATTTTCTTAAATTATCTGTTCCTGCAATTCATTATACATGCATTGAATAGTTCAATGTCCAAATTATCAGCAGGATAAAATAAAATCTATTGAGATGAACATGTTTTCGTCTACATTATATGAAAAAAATAATATTAATTATACAATCTATTAGATATTCACACATTATGGGTGGTATTTTCATAATTTCTATCTTTAAACTCAAATTTAATTAAAATATTAAACAAAAACTGATATTTCAAGAAAGAAAATAAATATTCAAAGCCTATGTAAAATTATACAAAAACCACAAACCAATTACATTTTAAATTAAATTAAATTATTACTTTTACACCTTCAGTTTAACTAATATTACACCTCCTAACACTTTTAATACATTTTTTTTATGTTTCTATCAACTCTTAAACTGCATGCTACAACACAGGCAACAAATCTTTAAGAATAAAAAACTGTGGAGGATTTATATCATTGCAAAAATTAATACATTCAAAATAGATTACATTGATATATTATATAATATGTATATTGTATATGTATTATCTATATTTGATATAAGGAAATGAACAATTTCTATAGGCTTCTTTATGTATTTAATAAATAGCATTGTTTTGTTGATATATATCCTATATGAATTCCCAATTAATCGCTACCATTTCATTTACAAAAAACTTAGATTGTTCAAGGAACTTACAAATCTGGGTTTTCAAAATTTTCTTTACACTTAAAAGCTTTTTCAAGAATATTACAGCAGACAGTTGGCGACGATCAGCTTAATGCATTGGAGACTTAAAGTTGAACATTTGAGACATAAATCAGTAATAACTTATCTAATTATTGCAGACTGCTATAGAAATGTTTAAACTCGCCTCATTCCTAGCCTTTTTAACCTTATCTTTCTCGAAGCAAACAGCATGAGTTCCTTACTTAATTTTAACTCAGTACTTTAGTTAACACCGAAATCAACTTGGTTTTCAGAAATTTAGATGAATTCTATAAATTATAAAAAAAATTGAAGAAATAATAATAAAGTTATTTCTTCTTAGTATCTGCTTAGTTATACATATATATATATTTCCCTAATTTGATTTTATATTGGGATATAAACTACTATACTATATACTTTTAGAAATTTTTTAATATTTTCTTTTCATTCGATATAAGACCTAATCGAGATTAGAACCCGAGAGCTTCCAATTGAACGTTCGGTGTTCTTAACAACCACGCCACTGATCAAATTCAGTTTTAACAACTACGCCACTGATCAGATTGAGGAATAATTATATAATTAAATATATAGAACATCTGTTTAGTTTTTAAAAAATTTTAACTTTAAAATTTATACAAATTTATCAAAATTAATATTACAAGAGTTCTTTGAAAAATTAAAATAATGAAAAATATAATTTTTAAATATATTAAAAATATATAATTTAATAAAATTACTCACTTTTGTAAAAATTTCCCATCTTTTGGATTAAAAATATATATACAAAATGTAAAGTATATATTTGGTACACTAACGTATAAATGTTCTTAATTTTTAATCAAAATTAAAATCGAAATAAATGTTTGTTTCAAAATTAAATTTAAAATAATAATTAAAATCAAATGTTTAAAATTTTCGAAATACGTTTTTTTTTGTGATTTTTTTGTTTTTTTGTTTTTTAATGAAGTAAAAAATAATGTATGTTGTAGTATATATATATAGAATTGAAAACTCCAAAATGACCAACCAACAAAAAGGCACTTTTTGAGCAAAAAAAATGTTTCTATATATATAGTTTAGTATAATATTCGTATAAAGTGTTTTGTTTTTTTGTATTTTATATTTTTCAATTAAAATTTTTCGAATATTATTAAAAAATTTATTTAAAAAAAATAAATTCAAAAATTATAATTAAGACAAAATTCTCTTTAATTTTTTAGTTTTAAGAGATTTTTATTTTTTTTTTTTTTTACTTAATAAATATTAAATTATTAAGAGTAGAGTTTTTTAAAAATTCGTTCTACTGTTTTTTTTTTTTAACCTTGAATCTTGTATTTCCAAAACCCAATTCCCAAATCATCCTAAATTTATGTTTCTATAAATTTCATATCTCACCCTAAATTTATGTTTAGGTCAAACATTACCTATAGGAACTACGGACAGCTTCTATAGAAAGTGTGCAAATTAAACCTGTTCTGAGTAACTTTCTCCAACCTTTTACACTAAATTTATGTTAAGGTCAAACATTACCTATAGGAACTACGGACAGCTTCTATAGATAGTGTGCAACTTAAACCTGCGCTGAGTAACTTTCTCCAACCTTTGTACTAAAAGAGTTAATCTAATTTAAAAATTCCTACTCTATTTTTATCAGATTTCTAAAAAGCTCACATTTCGCCAAACCTTATCGCCCAACTCAAACCTTGAGTCCGCTCACTATTTTGAGTCCGGCCTCTATTTTAAGTTGAGTGTTAGTTGAGTTTCGCATTTGAATTCTCTCATTTACAACTCTGAATTTATCGATACAATCCCAGATTGCAGTTTGTAGTTTCAATACTCGTCTATTAATTTTACAAAATTTAAAAATTTAAAATTCTTTTACAAACAAATCTGATTATTATAAAATCCCTTCCTTCTCTCAATATCTCCAATATTCAATCTTTCAATAATAATTTCAGATTAAAATTACAATAATTGATTTATTAATAAAATCAATTTAAAATTAATAATAATTTAAATGATTAATTGAAATCGTATATAATTTGAATTAAATATATGTAATATAAAAAGATGATTTCTTAATTTTCAGACACAATATTGTTCCAAAACATGTTAAGTATTGGACCATATCATGCTAATTAAATACATAATTTATACTCTTTTCCAATGAGCTTGGTCGTTTTTCACATAAAATTAGTTTTTTTATCAAATTGAAACAATCGTAAATTTTCAAATTAAATTGGCCTTTTTTTAAAAAGTTGCGTTTCTTGGGATTGGGGAGTCGGTAGTTCTTATTTGAAAAAAAGTACTCACTAATTTTATGGTGGAGCCTTAAAACAGCAAGAAAGAAAAAATGTTCGAATTTTACGAAAACTAAGGTGCCATTTTTTGGACTTATGTCAATTTGTTTCCTTTTTTAGTTTCTATTATGGAATTGGTGACCAGGTTTTTGAAATCATATTTATTAGACTTTCTTAAGATGGGCGTTCACGTTTTTGAAACGAGGACAAAATTGATTAAAATGGATTTATTTCATGTGAAAAGAGCCAAGTTCATGTGAAAAGAGTATATAAAATAGCAAAACCAAATGAGATGAATCAAAATTAGCCGATCAAAATTAGCCAAAAATATTTACGAAAATTAATTTATTTAAACAAAAACCAAGAAAAAAAAAACCGATTTTTTTTAATAAATCGATTTTTTCTCCATAATAAATAATGAAATATTGGATTTACAAAATTTTCCAAACTGATGTAATCAAAATCTTTTTAAAGGAAACTGGAAAAACACAGAAAAGAGATCAAAATCTGACTGCAAAACAATTACAAGAATTGACTAATCTAATTTTGTGGAAATAAAAGTGTGTTTCAGTGTAGCACATGATTTTTGTAAAAAACAAAAATTTGAGAGGGCCGAAATATGAGAGGGAAAATGTATTTAATTTTTTTTTTGTTTTATTATAATTTTTGCGTACTCATTATTTTATTTTCTTAGAATTAAATTGAATAAATTTGTGTTAAACACTTGTATTTCTTCTTTCTAAATTAAACAAGTTTTTCATTTTACGATATTAATTTGCTAAACAAATTAATCATCTTCATTTTTCTAGAGAATTTTTTAATATTTGCTTTATGTTTTGTTTATAAATGTGAGATTTTTATATTGAAGTTGTATTGTAGAGATTAATCACTTGAACATAAACCAATTATAAAATTTAGATATCAGATTTTTATTGCTTTTTTTAATACCTCGATATTTTATTGCTATCCGAACGATCCGGTACAAATTCTATTAACTCACGTAAATTACAGTTTAGCCACATTTATATACAATAGGGGCTTTGTCCAAACTAGAATTATGAACTATGTCAACTCTTTGATAAGACGTACATCGAAATTATGGAACATATGGGATATATGAACTATTCAGTTGGCCAACACTGCTTATGAAAATGTCTTGGTCAATGTAAATCGCATATATGACCACCATATCCTCTCATTACCATATCCCCTCAACCATATCCCTTCAAGAGAACCTTTCTTCTAAATATCCCATCTAATTTTCCTCATCCTCCGTAAGCCCAGAATCGCATATTTCAAAAACCCGATTCCTAAATCACCCTAAATTTATGTTTCATCCTATATTTAAAAAAGGCTTTCAACTTCAGGTGGAAAGTAAACTCTTTCCTTCAATTGATTCGTTATTAAACCTATCCTTGCCCTACCTCATTCTACAGCGCACATAATTTAAATCTATATTCAATTCTTCTGGAAACGGAAGTACCTGCATTTAATAAGTAAATACTCTTCCTTTACTGTAAAACTTAGATTAACTAGTGCCTTATTAATATTTCCATCTTCTTAAGGGGAAAAGAAAAACCTTTACTTTAACACAATTTATTTATTAGTGACCAATGTGACCAATACCACTTGTATTCAAAGGGTTTAATTAACCATGTCGAGTCACTAATATAAATTGAAAGAACTATAAATTAACTAAATTAACTAAAATCAATTCATTAAAATTTAATTTAATTTAGGTTCATTGTAATCGCATTAATTATTAAAAATTTATGTTGATTCTCCTCCTGCGTACATCTTTCATAACTAATAATCGCCAATATTTCGTCCAATTAAAATAGAATCGAATTTTCTTTTAATTTTTTTGGCAATTGGACAGAATTTATCAAATTTACGCACTCACATACATATATCAAATAATTGGATTCATATGGTTTTTAAAAATTCCATGAAATTTCTCATGTATAAACCAAAAACCATCATTCATTAAGTCGTCCGCCTATTCATCACATCAATGCACACCCATTGAAGCAAATAATCATCAATTTTCAAGGAGGCTCCAAAAAGATTTTTTTCCTCTTCCGATTCATTTTTAATTTTTTAATTAACTCGAATCTTGTTGAAATTTGAACTTTAAGAAATAAAAAGTTTTTTTACTAAATCATTAAGTTAATATTCCTTTGAAATATTTAAAAGTTTCCTCTGCAAGATCCAAAAACAATTTAATTGGAAAGAAATATATAAATTTTTTTTTGAGGAAGGGGAGTGGACATCATGTAATTGAAGATGTCGTAATATTTACTAAAAAGTCATTAATAAATCAAAATAACTGAACGCAAATTTTTAAGGGAAGAAGCAATGGTATCAAACAATATAGTGATTGTAATTTATAGATTCTATCGTATCTAAACTTGATTAGAACCATCAGATCACCAACACCTTCTTCAACATACACTGTACAGCTACTATTTTTCTTACTGAAAAAACAAAAATGTCAAAAATATTTCAAACCATTTTTTGATTCAAGTCTATCAAATTCACACTATTCGTGCTTAACCAATGAAATTTTATACCCAAACTATATATTCATATTCTTATGTACATAAGTGATGCTGCAGAGTAAACTTGACTTGGATTTTAAATGAATATAAACTACGATTAAAGACAAAATCAAATTGGATGAATACAAAATAAAAAACAAAAATTTAATGAAATTTCATTACCAGATACTATATGAATTTTTCTCTGACAATGAACATACCTATATAGTCTATCGACCAGGAAGAAGAAGTAAGAGAAAAAAGCATAACACATGTCCAAAACAGTTATGGATTAAAGAGAGGGTTGAAAGGAAAAGAATAATATTCATAAGTGTGTCGTCCATGAAAATACATTTAGGCAGTCTATAAATTATTCAAAAATAATTCTACCGTTCTGTTATCATATATTTCTTCTGTTTTTTCCTCATCTAGCTTCAAGCATTTTTATATAATTTTTTTTTTTGATTCCCTCAATATTTGTTTTTGTTCTTGGCAGACCTTCCGTTCTGTGATATCTTTAGGAGAATTCTTATATATAGTATAAAATGGACTATTAGAGATAACAAAGTATTAATTAAAAGCCTGTTGTTAGTCTCATATAAAGCATTTTGTACTATAAAGACTTACAATGTAAGATACAGTATGGTATAGTACTTTAAACAGTACATAGTAGCAATATAGAACAGTTTTTTTTTTATTGTTTGATTATTTTGGTAATGAATTATGAAATAAGAATAAAAAATCCATTCATGTGAGAAGGAATCAAAAAAAATTTGAAAAATAGAAGATCGAAATGAATTCGAAGCAAACCAATCTATTGCGTTTTTTTTTCCAGTCGTCGAAAGAGTGTGATGCTATTTTTATTTTAACCGTGGGTCATTTTTTTTTTTTTTGGTTGTGGGAATGAAATGAAAAATTATAAAAAAAAATATCTTATAGCTATAGGGTAATCTCACTTATTGAGATTCCATAAGTAAATTAATAATGCATTTTTTGGTTTTACTTGATATGAACACAATCTACACAATCTATAGATTGTGAATTTAATTCAAACCTTTTCAAAGTATTAGAAAAAAAAACTGCGCACCAGGTCAAATAATAATCAATTATTCAATATAGCTTCGAATTTTTTTAGTTCATGCTGTGTATTGTTGTGTTGACTGACCTTGTGGAACTTTGGATGACTTAGGTTAAAAAAAGAATCGTATATAGGTTGAAAATTAATGTGTTCCAGTTAACAAATAACAAATAGGCAACAGCTTACAAAAATTTTTCAGTATAGTTGTAGTCAATTCTTTGGAATGCAAAAACTTTACAGCCAACTGTATTTGAAAACGAAATACTTAATTAAATGGCTAAACAATTTTTCCTCCGAAAGAGATTTCAAGAAATGTGGTCAGTGATCCATTTATAATTACTTTGCTGTTAACTTAGGATTTCAGGGTTTCGTAAGGAGTATAAACAATGCATTCACTTTTGAAATAGTTACCGCAAGTTCGACGACTGCTTTTGAGGATAAATATTAATTTAAAAATCTTCTAATCCGACGACTATTTTTGAAGTATCTATGGATTTTTGCAATCTTAAGAAAGTTCGAGGAAAACGATTCTAATTTATAATAAATCACTTTAGTTACCCAAATAAATACTACACTTCACTTAAAACAATGCACTGATAAAATGGTTACAGCCAATCCACCGGCCAATCATTTGAGGACGAATTCCAATTTAAAATTCTGCTAGTCGCGATGACTGCTTAAACAAGTTTGAAGACCATGAAGCTACTTTTATAATTACTTGAGTAAGTCCTCAATACAAAACTTTTGGTTGATTAACAGACCTCCTATCTTAATTTCCCACTTCGTCCGTTCGGGAGAAAGTTACGTGGTGCAAAAAATCAAAATATACAACTTTCTATTTTCAAAAGCCACCCAAAATTTTTTTGTGCTGCAGAGCTGCTGACATTAAAAATTCAAATATGAAAAAACTTTATATTAACCTAACCGAATAACAATCCAATCAATATACCTATATGATTTTATATGGAACCTTTTCAATGCCCTTTAATATTGTTCTTCAATCTATCCAACAATCTACACACACGTTCATTGATTTTTTTAAACTCATACAGCTGCCTGTGAACTGACCTATGAACACATAAAGGTATATATACAATAAAACCATATTATTTTCTCCAGCATTTCAATAACTTTATTAAGTGATTGAAAAAGATAAAGTACAAAAAAACACGATGGAAAGAGAAAGAAATATCAGAATGAGAAAAAAAGGAAAGGTATAATAATAATAAAAGATCAGCGAATTATGTAATTACTCTTAAGGGCGTATCATATATTGAACATAATATATTTATAGTTATATAGAAAGTTCCTGCTTTACATGCATACATATTCATTTATTATATATTTAAAGGGCTTATGATTTAATAGGCTTAAGTAATTGATCGAAATCATTTATGTTCATACATATACCTACTTACTCGTATATAAAAAAAAATTGGTAGACTTAAGACTTGCCAACAATTTTTAAAAAACAATAAAGGAAAGGGATAAAAATTAATTGAAATATTAATTATAGACAGAATACATATAAAATCATGAAATTATTAAAGATTTTTGTTGTTAGATAATTGTTTTATGTACTTAAGATATTAAATAAAATCGAATGAAGAAAAAAAAAAAAAAAAAAAAAATGGAGTAAAAAAGTATTTATAATAGATGGATGATTTAAGAGCAAAAGAAAGTATTAGATATTAATTTTTTATTGAATCGTGATTTCAATTAATTGATTGTTATATTTATGTTTATCTTAAACTGAACTACTCAAGAGTAGGTATTAAATTTAAGACTCTATTTTCTATATTTGTTCAAATTGAGATATAATTGTTTTGTGTTGAAAAAATCAAATAAATACTTTATTAAAATAATTTATTATATTGATTTGAGGAAGAGAAGTTTATTATGATAATTAATATAATAAATTATTATTTGATGGAATTATTCGTATCGAGTATCTGATAGTTGATTTACACAAATAAATTATTGTTTGGAAGATTTTTGGTTTAATAACCATTCAGTTCATTTTAGAGCCAATATTCTTAAGTAATCTTAGATATATTTTAGTATGTTCGGTGTTATTTGAAGGTATGAGTCTGGTTTATCAGCGGAAATAGTGGTCCAATTTAATTAATTTTCTTAAAACGGCTTCATTTTTAAAAGAACCATAAGGATAGTTTAGAAATGCTATTAAAAAACTTTCAAGTCAGATAATTTCCATTGATTATTGTCATCCCTGAAATCAAACCGTAAATTTGTATCACAGGTCCCATTCTTATGTTTTCTTATGTTTAGTAGAGGTACGTATAGAGTGTGTGGAAATTTGTTTTACATCGACGAACAATATTGATGATAAAAATGAATTAAATATTATTATATTATTGTTTATTTGTTTCACACCATTAGGACTATTTAAATATTTGATTTCAAAGCATAACGTCTAAAAAAAAACGCCTCCTAAATCATCTTTTAAGTAGCCATCGTAAATCATCCTAGTTCGGCCTCTTTATGAGGAATCAAAGACATTTATTACTTCATCTAATAGTTCGCAACAATGCCTACCAAATTAAAACTACCCCTTAGAAAACAATTGCAATGGATATTAGAAATTTAATGTACTTTACAAATATAAGAGAATTGGTGCACTTGGAAGCAACAAACATCATTATTCTATGCGAAAAGTAACCACAATGATAATAATGAATTTATTAAAAGATAAAAATTCAGACATTCGTCTCAATATCCTCGGTTAAAAGAGCTTTAAACTTTTTCATTAAAGGTAAAAAATTAAAGCCTTTTAATTAAATTGTTTCCATTACACTATACTACACAGTTTAACTGGCGCAGCACAACCTATGAAAACTGTTAATGTGTTCATCAAATTTTATGAAGCATATATGTATAAAATTTATGTAAATTCACATTTATACGATTTAGAGAACATATTTAATATCATTCTTCTTAATATCTCTCCCAATTATTCCCGTCTACAATAATCCTATAATCTCTTATTTTTAAATTAACAAAATGTCATTCTCCAAAATCTTTTTATATTGTTATCCTTGAAAACAAAATGTAGTTGTGTATCACAGGTCTCACTCTAAGGTTGAATGTGTCAAAAGACGCGTTTTGAAAGAATGTCAAAGTCCCGCACTACTCAAAAGAACTTCAAAGAGTCCCGATAGGTGGATTTTAATACTGTTCACTGTCGCTCTTTAAAATCATTTTTGTGATAAATCAGAATTTCATTGCCTTGTTAAATTAAAAATTAATAACCGGATACTTTAGTAACACAACAATTGATTAATTAATAACAAATTAATTACTTCTTTTTAAGTAACTTTCCTTTAAAATACCAACATATATTCATACACTTATACATTATCTTAAATTAATTAATAAAAGTGCCGGTACATTTTAATAATAAAAAGTACCTCACATTTCACGATAAATTAAATCAATTCATTTAATCAACTTTTATTTTCAAAATTAATCTATAGGCACTAATAGATTCATTGATATATCATGACATCGTGCGTCATATGTTTTTTATTAAAAATTTTTCATTAAAACGAAAGGGCAACAACAAAAAGAAAACTTTAATTTGACAGTCCACAATATAATTTCCCTATGCCTATGCAACCAAGAGTTCAGAATATTACAACAACAAAAAAATGATTTTAATTTCACTATCATTATATTACCATAACCTAGATTCCTTCCTATACGTATAACACTTTCACTATTATCATTATCAGGAAAATGAAATTAAAAAAAAAAAAAGAATTGACCACAAGTTCAAGCAATATATTTTCACTTAGGTAAACCAGATACCTACTTATATCTAGGTATGGCTAACAGATATATAGGATAAAAGAATCCATAATTAAATTTTCATTCACATTAACCTAGAAAAAAAAATGTATCTTTTCTTGATTTCGTTTTTCTTCTCTCCATGAAATATGCCATTAACACACATGTGTTGCAAATGAAAAACTAAATCTGAAAATTGAATAAAATGATAAAAATGGAGGAAAAGTTTGTGAAAGTCACTTTTTATAAATTATATTGTTTTGTTGGATCCTAATTTGTTTACTTTAATATCATTCTTAACTTAACAAATTATTTATGATATGTATCAAAGGTTCGCCTCCTCATTAAAATTTGGGTTCGATACAAAATATGGTTTTTTAAAATTTCGAAAATCAAAATATGTTTTAAAAAGTCAAAAATCAAAATCTTTAATTTTAAAATATATTTATACGTACAAGTTTAATAATTAAGGGAATTTTAGTATTGTATTCAAGCTAGGGTTGTCCCCTTATCCTTGAAAAAACAAGATAAGATTTTATAACACATGATTTTGAAACACGAGATTTCGTAGCCAACCAAATACATCCTACAAGATTCAATAAATTTCGAAAATACAGAAAATTATAAGCAAAAATGAGATTTTGAAAAAAAACTAGTTTTTCAAGATTTTAAAAAACGAGATTTTGGTAACTAGCAAAAATTTTTTTGATCTCCAAAATTCTTAAAAACCAACATTTTGATTTTCGAAATTTAAAAAATATGATTTTGGTTTTTCAGATTTTAAAAAAACAGGATTTTGATTTTCAAGATTTTAATTTTTGGGGATTGTTAAAAAACGAGATTTTGATTTTTGAAATTTAAAAAAAAACAAGATTTTGATTTTCGAGATTTTAAAATACAAGATTTTGGTTTTCAAAATTTATAAAAAACAAGATTTTAAAAAACGGATTTTGGTTTTAAAAATTCTTAAAAACAAAAAATTTAATTTTAGAAATTTAAAATATGAGATTTGAATTTTCGAGATTTCAAAAAAACCAGAATTTGATTTTCAAAATTTAAAAAAAACTAGATTTTGATTTTCAAAATTTAAAAAAAAAACCAGATTATGATTTGCGAGATTTAGTTTTTAGTTAACCTGATTTTGTTTTGCAAGATTTTTAAAATATAAAATTTTGATTAACAAGATTTTTAAGAAAACTAATTTTAATTTTTAAATTTAAAAAAAAAAATAGATTTAGATTTTAAAATTTTTAAAAATACACAATTTTAATTTTTGATATTTTAAAACAACGAAATTTTGATTTTCTTAATTTTTAAAACCGAGTTTTCGTCCTCAACCCCAAAAATTTAGTTTGGTTCATATAGAATTTAATGAAATTAATTAAATTTCACTTCCTACTTACACCACTTTCGGAAATTTATTTCCCAAAAAAAAACCTAAAATTAACTACATAAACTATAACTGTTCAACATTTAAAGTGTTAAAACAAAATCTGTTGATTGATTACTGTTGTCTTGTCGTGTCTTGTCTAAATGTTTAGTTTCTTCTTATAAATATCTATCCCCATATTTGTCTCCTTCACCCCATCCCAATCCGTCACTTCTCTAACTTTATTAACTTACAAATAAAAAATATAAGTATATACTAAACTTTAGCTATACTTCCAAACTAATATTGATACAGATGCCATCATATCATTAAATACTCCAACAATAAGCATTGCGGCAGCATCACAGCATACAAGCAGTAGATAATAGAATAGTGTACAACTTGAGGCAACTTGAAGCAAAAAACAAAAACTAGAATATGCGATGAAAATTTTCATCTTGTGCTTTATTTAAAAACAAAAAAAAAACTAAGTATAATAGAAAAGCAATTTTCGGTATAATTTATCGTTATTATCATCGACTTCTGTTAATATTTTAGTATTCTGATATATTTTGTTTCCTTGAAGATACGTACTTTTCTTCTAATGAATGCTTAACACAAGAAACAAAGTTTAACCAGTAAAGAAGAATTCAATATTTAACAGCATTTCATCAATGTAATTTTATGTTAAATCTCTAGGAAGCGGTTCCCCCTCCCGGAGGAACTTTTTTCTGTAAGAAAATTTGAAAAAGAGTTATTTGAGTCCAGTGAAGTCAATATAAATAAATATGAGGCAAATGGTTACTATCGTAAATAATATACAATTTATTTGGATATATATATGTTTGGATATATATATTTGGATATAATATAGGTTTCTATCCATTAAATGTGTGTTTTAAGAAGTTTTAGAGGTTAAAGATGGTCTCTTGGGGGAAAAAATCAATTAATATCTCTTTCCTTGTTTCCTTTAGGGAAAAAGAAAATGAGATGGAGAAAAATATGTAAAAATTATTTTGACAGATTTTCGTACTAATAAAAGTTTTCCTTAAAGACAGTTTAATGACAGAAGATCCAATTAATATATCAGTTAAAAAGCAATATTGAAAAATTATCTGGCTTTAGTTAACAGTTTTCCTGTGTTATTGTGTTTTTTTGGAAATAATTAAATTCTCATTTTCGGGAATTGAAATTATTAAATAATAAATTGAAAGTGTATAAACATACCTATAAAGACAAAGTTTATGTCATGAAGTTTGTTTTAAAATCAAATTATAAGTTAAAACTTGTCTTTATAAATAATTTGAAAGTAATGTCATCAAACCTTAGAATTTAAAAAAAATCACTCGAAATCTTTTTATTTAAATCAACTTTGTTTTCTGTTGCATCGCATTCGATCCGCATCCCACGCAATCCCCCGTAGAAACTAAATGTTTTTATGTAATTATTCTTAATTACAATAGTTACCATTATCCTTTATGAAGATATGCAGCAATTTGAATCGTATTATGAAAATATTACAACAACAACAGATGTTGTAGATGGAGAACTTATATCCCAAGATGTTTTCATTGTTATTAATTTCATATGAATAAGAATAGTAGGTAGTGAAATATTGTTTGTTTTTAAATGAAATAAGTGTATTAGTACTGGTTTCAAAAGCCTAAAGAACTTCAAAAGACTGAATTGTAATAAAACTTAATACTGGATATTTTTAAAAATTTTATTTAAACAATAATGATTGAATCCTTCAACAAGAAATCTAAGCAATTTTATTAAAATTGTTTTTTTGACAGGCTAGCCAAACGTAAGGAACGTATTTTATAAAATTATTTCGTTTTTAAGTTTCTATATTTAGGACGAGGCTAAGTATCTTCTAGTGTATTCATTGTATGTGAAATTCATTTAAATCAATTCTTTTAATAAGAACAGGCTCATTAGTTTAACAGTTGAAAAGTTAGAAGTTACAAAAACAAGATAATAAGGGATAGTTGAAAGGTAGATTGGAAACGATCTTATATCTAGTAGAGAACGAGATATTGGATGGAGACCTGTTCTCTATTTTCCGCAGTTCTCTCACAATTAATCAGTTTCCATAACTAGTTTTAAAAAACCTAGTGCCATGTGCAATTTCCAATAGGAAAAAATGAACATTTGAAGTCTACTAAGTGTTAGAGTTGAATTCATAAAATCATCTCAGAATTAGGATGAATTGACCACATTTACAAAAGACATCTTTGAGTTTTAAAAGCAGGGGTTCGGAACGAAATGATACTGTTGCAAAATTAAATCGTTCTTAAACCTTTTGTTTTCTCCAGTAAAAGTCGTTGATTACAGGGACTTTTTATTTTTAGGTTTCTAAAAAATTATAGAAACTAACGAACCCCTGCTTAAAAGTTTTGAAGACAACTTTGCTTAAACTACCCGAATTGATTTCTTTCTTAGGCCATGCTTATCTTTACTCAACCATCAGGTTTCTCATTTTAATTCAACATTTCCTCCTGCCAAATAATTTTAACATAATAGGAATAAGGCTGCAAGTCACGGTATACACAGTAATAAATGACTAAATAGTTTAAACTGGCTGTACCAGAAATCAAAATAACAATATATTTGATGAAATACAACTAATTACAACAAACTTTGTAATAAATGAGATGAGAAAATAACTTCAAAAATTTAGTTCGTCTACTAATTAATAACTTGTAACATCAATTTTTTGAGGCACAATTTTGAACAACTCTCAAAACATTAATTTCATCCATCTTTTTTTAAATTTTAATAATTTACTGATGATGTGTGAAAAATTTAATGAGTTCAGTGTTTTTTAAAGGTGATTATAATACACTACACACCTATACAAAACAAATTTATTTATAATAGTTTTATTTGGCTGAACTTCATTATCTTCAGATATCAGGTATATTTTGTAGATGCAAACAGTTCATGATTACATTTTTCAGAAAATTTCATTAATTACCCTTTAACCTTTCTAAAAATAAATGAATATATTGATTTTAGTTAATTGCATCTACCACATGGTAGCGTCTAAACCAATCATCCAAAGTCAATAAACTAAAAAAAACATTTAAAGACATTTTACTACACATCCGAACATAAAAATTTGACTGCAATTTATTTTTTAAAATTTTTGCAAAACTAATCAACAGAATTTACATCAACTATACAATAAGTTATTGTGAAAAATTGTACGTGCTTTAAAAGTCTTCTCATTCCAATATTTGTAAATTAGATATTAAAAAAGTCCAACTTTTAAGATGGATTACGACACTTTTATGAGTTTTATATTTTTTATCTGTTATTCTGTTTTTTTTTTTCTTCAGTTCTTTTTCTTCCTGCACTTCAAAATAATTTCAAATTTGGGTCAATATTGTATGTTGTAAAATTATATGGCATTCAATTTTGTTATTTAATTTTTTTTTAAGCCCGTATGACTATATAGTCAAAGGGTATAATAAATTTGCCATTACGTTTGTGACGCAGAGAAGGAGACGGGTTAGATATAGACTCAATTGTATGGATCGGATCATAATCGAAAAATAAATCGATTTAGCTATGCACGTCCTTCCGTCCGTCCGCAGGATAACTCAAAAACTAAAGGAGCTAGGATCTTGGAATTTCGTTTTCTTTTCGTTTTTCAAATTCGTTTTTTTGCAATAGCCGTCACCGCTATTTAAATCCAGCCATTTTGGTCCATGGGCTCGGGTAGCATCCATACAACTTCTTTTTTTATATGAATATTGCTCTGTACCTATTACAGCTGCATGTCTGGAATTTTGCCAAAAGTATTTTAGTTTTATGGCCAAAGTTTCTGCAAAATGTGATTGGTCTACTGCAGAAGGTTCGAGTAGCTGCCATACAACTCCTTCTTTTATATGAGCATTACACTACACCTAATGAAGCTGGGTGTCTAAAATTTTTCCAAAAATAGTTTAATGTAATGACCAAAATTACCGGATGATATAATGTTTAAATTACGGTCATACGGGTATCCCAGAGTTGACACAGTCTACTCTACTACACTATTCCTCTTTTTACCAGAAATTACTAATCGATGTAAAATGATTTGTTTGTTATGATTATTTTTAATTTTATTAAAACATTTTCTAAAAATAAAACAAAAAAATTAACTACTTAAGTTAATTAAAAAAAATTAAAATAAATTTTCAAAAGATGTTCTAGATACTCCATCAATTTCAAAAGAAATTACAAAATGTTTTACATTGAAATCAATTAAAATCAATTAGTTAAATTATATTTTGGATAAAATTATGTTCTTTAAAAATCAGAAATGTTGTCTGAATCTTTAAGATATTAAATTAAATCTTAATTTTATTATTTTAATTAGAGTTATATAATAAAGATTTAAACTACATGGGATTAACCTTGGGTCATATGATTCACTAATCAAAATTATTGATATTAAGTAATAGGCAGTATGAATACAAATGGCTTTCAGAGGCTCGCGTTGCCAAAATATAGCATGCAGATTCTGAATATCTAGTAGTAAATCTTCAAATATGACTCACTTTTGGTTACCGAAAAGAGGGGAATGAAAAATCCTTGTACATATCGGTTTTCTTTGAACGATCGGAATTTACGTCACAAGAATTTACTTCACGAATCCCGTGTGAAGTAAGTCCACCAAGTGGAAATTAATAACACAAAAAAAATGTAAGATTACTTTCCATTTTATTGTAGAAAAAGTGGTGTAAATGTCAATTCTGACGTTTTTGACGATTTTATCGTTTTTAACATGTAAAGACGAGATTTCGAATTAGGACGAACTTAACAGTTGAATACAAAATCAAAATTTTAATAATTTATTTAGAAGAACTTCGGGCTAGAAATTTCCATTAATTTAAATGCTGAGTTGCTGACTAATTATTAAAAAAAAATTAGAAAGGGTTTTAGAGTTGTATACAAAATCAGGTTTTCAAAAATTTGTTTGGCGAACTTGGGTTGGCAATTCCTATTATTTTAAATGCTGAATTGCTGACATGTTTTGTATGAATAAAATCATAATAAGCGTTTTAGGCTTGCATTTCAAATCAAGGTTACATGCCTTTTACAGAATACTTTTATACACTGTACTTATGTTAAAATTCTTCTATTGAAATCACGGTAATTCATTCATTTTGACGAGAGGATCTTTGATTCAATCCAATTTTGAAAGCCAGAGTTTCTTCATATATATTTCTCATTAAAAAAAAAACGTTGACGTAAGCTTATTAAGCGGAATACGTCTCTTAGTTGAAAATAATTGTTAAATTTTTTAAGACTCTAGTCCACATTCACCACATTGACCACATGGTTTTGTGATAGAATATAGAGAATTTAAATACAAGTAAAATACAAATTTAAATAAAGCTTTTATATGTGTTCCTGTAATTCTATTGGACTCATCAGTAGACTTGTAGTATTACATTGCTTAGAGAAACTGCTGAATAAACTTTGACTATTTTTTTATATTTTATACGAAATTTTACAAAAATCTCCAGTTAGTTATAAAAATCAATAAAAAATTTTTTTCAGTAAAACTCATTTAATTAAAGGTAAACACTTTATTAAATAACATTTATTTTTAATTAAGACTTTTCATCATAATAAAAAAATAAAAATCAACTATTTGGAATTCTTAAAAAGCTGTAGAAAAACAACAATTTTTTTTACATCTAATGTACAAAATATGTTACTTCCCAAAAATTAATCAATTAACATGATTACGTTAACAAATTTTTTAATAGCAGATCTCGTTATATTCTTACATAAAGTTTTAAATTATTAATTATTCAAACAACAAGGTACAGAATAAACATTAAACACCTGCTTCGTTACATATAAATTTGTTCCTCTTAAATCATGTTTTAAAAATTTCAAATTTTTTTTCCATGTATTAGAATTACAAAATCATAAAATCTTAAAAGATAACTAACGATGTGTTTTACACAATCCTAAAAAAAAAGACCATCATAGTTTATTTAATTTTACTATTAAATTAAAATTTTTAATAAATCTCAAAAATCTAATTATTCATATTTAAAATAAAATTTGGGGATTCTAAGGTTTAACTAGTATCCGCGTAGAACCAAATGACTAAATATAAAAGATAGCTGGTGTTTCCAGCTTTCAAAAAATATATAGCTTTAATGGCGCATATTATCCTTTAAGGACGAAAAGGACATTTAAAAGTATCCTTGTTATTTAAGTCTATTTTACAAAAACCGTTATAATTAGCGATCTGTTTAATATATATGTATTTAGTTCAAGCTAATAATTAAGATGACGGTCTGGAGAATATTTTATCGTTTATTTGATGACGATAGGTGCTGCCGTTTTAGAGATATTGTAGTTCAAAGTTGAAAAAATTTTTAACATCCTTTCTCTAAAACTCATATTTTTCAAAATTTTGCAAGGAAACCCCCTAAATATTTTTACATTGTTGGAAAGCTCTTATTTCTTTCTATAATTTAGGCATAGATAAGGTCTGTCTTTATTAAAGCGTTTAGAAGATATAAGCATTTATGAAATAAAAAATTTTTTGTTTTGTAATTTTTTTTGCATAAAAAAAATGTTGATATGTTTTACAATTTTTTCAGCCGTACTTTTTAAATGAATTAAATAATTTTATTTTTGAAAAAAAAAAAATTATAATATGTTTATAAATGGGTTGGGTACGAAATTCCAAAAAAAAAATTCCATTTCCGAAATTCCATTTTCATAAGTCCAAAAAAAAAATTCCAAAAAAAATAATTCCAAACAAAAAAAATTCCAAAAATCAAAATTTAATGACAAAATATTTTTTAATAACAGTAATTTTTCACAAGCATATTTCAACAAATAAAAATTTAAAATTAGAGGGGGCTGCCGCCCCCAAACCCCCGCTAAACAAATTATTGAAACCCTGATTTTGAATCCAACTCTAAAATCCCTCCTAATTCAGACTCTCACGTATACAAATATATAAATATTCTGGAAAAAGCGTATAATCTTGTAATTGTGGCCAACTATAAAATCTCTCCTAATTATATTTTACATGCATATTTCAACAAATAAAAGTTTAAGAATAGTGGGGGCTGCCGCCCCCAAACCCCCGCTAAACAAATTATTGAAACCCTGATTTTGAATCCAACTCTAAAATCCCTCCTAATTCAGACTCTCACGTATAATTCTGATTTTGTAACAAACTCTAAAATTCTTGCTCGCTAAAGCTATTGAAATATTTTTTGGAATTTTTTTTTTGGTATTATTTTTTTTCTTTCTTTGGAATTTTGTAAATTTGGAATTTTTTTTTTGGAATTATGACACCATCCCAACAAAAAGGCAAAATAAATTTATGAGAAATAAAGTATGAAAATGTATTTTTTAATAAAATTGTTGTGTCAGTTTTTCATTCATGTTCTCTGGTGGGGCTATTTATCAACATATACCATACTTATTATATACCGTTGGAAAGAGTGTTAAAAGACCTTTCTAACAGTATAATAAAAAATACAGAGTGTTTTTGAAAATTTCATAGTTATAGTGGTTTTTTTGAAAGTTCAAAATTTTTTTTTTTTTTGTTTTAAATTTTCACTTGAAATTGCAATATCTCCAAAACGGCAGCACCTATCGTCCTCAAATATACGTTAAAATATTCTCCATTCTCATCTTAATTAATAGCTTTGATTGAATATCTATATATTGAACAGATTGCTAGTTATAACGGTTTTTGTAAAATAGACTAAAATAACAAGGATACTTTTAAATGTCCTTTTCGTCCTTAAAGGATAATATGCGCCATTAAAGCTATATATTTTTTGAAAGCTGGCAACACCAGCTATCTTTTATATATAGTCATTTGGTCCTACGCGGATACTAGTTAAACCGTAGAATAGCCTAAAATTTTAACACATATTACAACACACTGTATATCTAAAAATGATTAATGATACCAATATTATGAATATCACTTCACATGACTATCCATTCATTTATACAAATGAATCATAAATTGAAAAAAAATGACTAAAGTAACGCTTATTAATTAACTCTTTAAAGTCTCCAATTCAATTCCATTTACATCCATATAGTTTCAATATTCTTTCCATATTCATTCTTACAAACAGTTACAACTTACAAACAGTTATTATATAAGTAAATATAATTATTTAAGATACTTTAGTTTTTATTACGACTACAAAAAAAAAGAACAACAAAAACATTCAAAAATAAATGACTATATGGTAAATCCGCACCCATTGGCAATTTTAAAGCACCAACCAAAATTGCATTAATCAAAAATAAACTAAAAGAATTATTTTTTTTTGTATTTTATTGTTTTTTTTTTTTTTTTTGCAATGAATTTAACTATATATGGCATTAATGTGGTCTATGGCCTTATGATGGGTCTTAAGAATGGAATTGAATACGAAATCAGTTGGAATTCATTACAAAATCTTTTTTTTTTAATATAAACCAATATATACATTTATAAAATTTAAGTCTCTATATTGATATAAGTACTGATATATTGAACGAGGTACTGATATGTTGTACACAATATGAAATTAAAAACTTTATTTTACATCTTACATTACCACGATTACCTGGTTGATTTTTGTTTATTTTGTTTTTTACCTGTTTTTTTTTTTTTTTTTTTTTTTATTAAGAACGGAAAATGAAAGAAAAATTCGAATTTTTTAATCGTAATCATAAAAATTGTAATCAGGACATTTTTGTACAATTATATTGGTACAAGACATAACATATAAGTACATGCAGCGATTACATTCTGCATTGCAACATTTAATAATTTTTTTTATTATTATTATTATTTTTATTCTTAAAATAAAAAAAATTCATATTTTATTAAGTGCTGAGTGTTGGTGTATATACAAGTACTCTATGGTTGATTTCATTCATACAATTTCATGTTGATAAATTCTTTCATGCTCCTTCCTTTACGTCTGTGATTTAAAATAATTTTTAATATAAAAAATATTTCTTGAATTTATTTTTGAATTAATTTTGATTTTATTCTTGTATTAACTTTGTTGTTCTGATTGCTGTGGATTACTGCAATCGGCGATTTATTTTTTTACATTAAAAATGACATATAAATATGAATAATATTTCACTTAAATTCCGTATACTTATGTAAAAGAGCGTTAATACGAAGGACTGTAAGAATTGGTAATTTGTATCATATTGTGTACATTTCTTGCAATTTTGTATGAATTTTGATTGTAATTTTAAAACTTATTTGTACATAAAAACAAAATACAGTCGGTAACATTAAAATGTGGGGCGCATGAATGTGAGATAAAGTGATATTGGTAAATATATAAAAGTTTAAAAAGGTAAATAGTATAATATGTTTTTTCGGTGAAATGATAAAAGTTCTGGAGTCGAAACTCAAAAATAAACCGAAAATGAACGGGAAATTCGAATAAGTGAGGCAAAAGCTGCCCGGGGACTTATGACTGAAATAATTTTATATTCAGAATCACATAGTTTATATTAAAAATCGAGAACTTTTTTCAAAATCGTTTTTAATTCAAAATTTTTGCTCCAGGGAACCTTTGGCTGCAGAACTCTTGTCATATTGTCATTTTTCCTGATAGACGAAATATTATGCTATACTGTGCACTTTGTTTCAGTGACTTCTTTCCCATGATACAGTTATAATTCAAAGTTATTATAAGAATACCATTTATTGTTACTCTTGCAAGACTCGAAGCTGCAATCTCTTGATTAATCGGCCAACCTTTAAGTCACTAGACTTGTGCGTTGTAATTGTACATTATGTTTCATATTTGTGGCTTCTTATATTTTTTTGTGTTAAAAGTATTGTAAACAAAAATTACTTTTATTAATTTGAAAATGCAACACTGTCTACTTAAGCGGTTCAAATTTTTAAAAGTTCAAGCGAATCACGAAAACTATAGGAAAGTATCTCTCTGCGACTTGGCATAACTTATGCAGTATTTTCCACTTATTTGTAAATTATGAAACCTGCGAATTGAGATCACAATTTTAAATCATTTAACGAGTTTACTTCGAAGAAATTTTAAAGCTATTTTTCAAGATTAAAGCGAATTCTGAAATATTAAATTAAACACTTTTTTTCTCTTCATTTTTTTCCCTGATTTTTTTCACATATTGTGGGGTCTGTGCTTGAATACTCGTTTTCAATTATCTCCTCTTCTACGCTTGTACAAGGGACATGCTCTGCATACTTTAACTAAATTTCATCCTATTCGTCATATAATATCTATTTTAATAAAAATTTTCAAAATTCAAAAATCTCATTATAATTAAAGAGAAACTTAAACATACAACTTTTTTTTGTCATTTACTGTACTTCACATTTATAATTCAGTACATTTAACAGTTATCAAAATCGATTTATTATATTAGCATTGGCATAATACTAAACAATATTTTTTTATTATATTTTTATTGTATATTTTTTTACTATTTTAATTTTTCTATTCTCCTTTATACCTATTCCTTTAATATTATTTTGTCATAATAATTTTTGCGCTGATAGTTTCAAATCATGTTCCATAAGTAGTTTTTAAATATCAACAATTTAAAAAAAAAAATAAAAAGTGCACATATTTGACTTGACTCTATACATACTTGAATTTATATAAACATGACTATACATATAAATTTACAACCACTTGAATTTCATATACTTGTGAGACTCTTAAGAATGTCAATTATGATTACAGCGCCCGCTTATATGATATTAAAAAAAAAAAAACAAAACAAACTATGAAAAAATAACAACAAAAATTTACATAGAATCGTCAGTCGTGTGGCTTCACAGTTGGAATAAATCTTTAAAAAAAAAAATTTATTTAGTGAGGAAAAATATTCTACTGTGTACATTGGCAAATTTAATTCACAGATATTTTTGAAAGATATTGTGAATGATATTGTGAATGATATCGAAAAATACTGAAGAATACTGTATAATACCAATTTTGCAATCAATACAATAGCATAGATGCGGGTGCGGATGCCTACTTTATTTACTTTTTCAGAATAACTCAACTCTTTTTTAGTGAATCAGTGTTGAGAAATAATGTATTTTGAATTTTTGGTTTTATTAGAATAAATGTAGAGGCGTTTCAGTTGATAGAATCAATGTTGTCAAAAAAAAAAAAAAAAGCATTTCATGTTAAGATGATGTTAAGTATCTATACTTTTGCATCTTAAAATTTTTCACTTGAAAATTGTTAAAAATTAATGTTTGTATGTGCATTGCCATCCTTTGATTGGCATACTGCCAAAAACTTAATTTTGTATAATGTCTTTTTGTATGACTATTAGTCAAAAGGGTATACTAAATTTGCCATTACGATTGTGACGCAAAGAAGGAGGAGGGGGTAAATATAGACTCAAGTGTATAGATCGGATCAAAATTGAAAAATAAATCGTTTTAGCTATGTATGCCCGTCCGTCCGTACGTTCGTCCGCACGATAACTCAAAAAATAAAGGAGCTAGGATTTTGAAATTTTCACAAAATCGTTTTTATGCAATAGCCGTCATCGCTATTTAAATCCGGCATTTTGGTCCACGGGTTCGAGTACCTGCCCTACAACTCCTTCTGTTATATGAGCATAACACTACACCTAATGAAGCTGGGTGTCTGAAATTTTACCACAAATAGTTTAGTGTAATGGCCAAAGTTACAGCAAAATTTGGTTGGTCTACGGCAGGGGGTTCGAGTAGCTGCCATACAACTTTTTCTTTTATATGAGCATTACATTACACCTAATGAAATTGGATGTTTGAAATTTTGCCAAAAGTAGTTAACCGGATGATATAATGTTTATATTACGGTCATACGGGTATCCCAGAGTTGACACAGTCTACCCACTACTCTCTTCCTCGTTTTTTTTTTAAAAGTAGTGGAACTATGTAAGAATATATATATCCAAGTACTTACAATATACAAATTTGTTGCTACTCATACTTCAATAAAATTAATTTGTTAATATTAAAAAGAATTTTTTATTATTTCCGTATTTGTCTAGTAAAATCAATTGACACGCGTTTTGATAGACAATTTTTGAAATTGTTTTTGGTTTAAAATTAAGTAATATCAAACAAAATGTATAAATAAGTTGTTAAAATGTTTTTTTTTCTTTTTTTACTTTAATTTATTAATAAATTTAAATAGAGTAAGAAGTTTTTTTAAATTTGGAAAATTTTTATGGTAAATTTGTGTAGATTTTTACTTTTAAATGTCATGTTAATTTAAGAGGTTTTTTCTTTTATTAAGTAGTCGAATGTAGATCAAATTATCTATTTTTAAAAGATTTTTTAATTTAAAATTTTAAACCTTCTTTTCAATTTTAAAGTGTTTGAACAACAACAAAATTGATCGACTGCCCATGGGGTAGCTTCCGATCAAGTGCGAACAATGAAGTCAGGAGGAAAAAAGTATTAAAATTCTTCTCTGTTTTTAAAATATTGATAAAAACCCAAAAAATATATAGATGTGTATAAGTGTATATGAATCAAATCAGTATTAAAACTTCAATCGATTTAGCTAAATAGTTTTGTTAAAAACTGTCAGATTATATATCTTATTAAATTATTAGACCAAACAGCTAAAGCTATGGTCACTTAAATCTGTATTTTATATAGTTTTTATTTAATAAAGAAAAAAAAACAAAAAAAAAAAATGTGTTTAGAAACTCGTCCCTAGGTCTTAACGTCTGTAGGGTTATTGGTAAAATAAAAGAGCTAGAATAATTTGTATGTTGCTTTAATAAAATTCAGACTATGGCTTCGAGTAGATGCCACACAAATATCTGGAACTTATTTGAATATCTACAATAATAATAGCAATTTTTTTTATTTTTTTTTTTCTTTTATATGACGTGGATTGGTGGGAATCTTCAAAAAATACAAACTGCCCCGTAGCAGAAGTGTATGCCGGATTCTTATCGACTAAACCACACCCTTTTCTTATTAAAACTAGTCGAACTGACTAACCATTAATTTTTTGCTATCATTGGATTGAGTATAGATTTTGTGTACTTGCCCTTAGGAAATCTGTACTTTATATTATATTATCTAAAGGTCTTTTTCTTTTAATCCTTCCTACAATAATCTGATTTTATTTATTAACTGAGCAGCTTCAATATTTATATGACCTTCTAGATGAGCTTTATGCTTTATGGCATATCTACTTATTTCATCTATAACTTTGGGAATTTGTAAATCTCTATGAATGTCATTATTACGTACATACCAGGGAGCACTTACTATGTTACGTAAGACTTTATTCTGAAAGTTTTGTATTTAATAATAGCATGTTGAAAATTAACTGGCGCACTATTTATAATGTTTAAATTTAAATTATTTTTGTTATACTGAGAAGAATAGAAAGTTGGGAATTAAAATTGTTAAATAATATACAACAAGGCAAGTACTTTTGCAAAATTTTAACTATAACAACTACATGAGATTCTATAGGCAAAATGGTATTTAAACAAAGTTATATTAAAGAAATTTCAGAATCCAATGGTTTTCGTGCGAACGAGTGGGCGAATAGCTAAGCTAATCTTCCTCAAAATTCGATCATTCACTGAAAATCATTAACTAAGAAATTTATATTATTAGGTTTAATTATATTGTACTTATTGAACTCAGATTTAATAATTCCTTTAAAATTTTAAAAATTCAACATAATAATATATAACTAATATATATTAAAATACACATAGATTACAGTTAACAATGCAATATAAATTGCAAATCAATGTAAATTCAATTATATTGAATGAACCACAATTAAATTGATATTCCTGATAAAAATAAATTTAACCCAAGAAATTAATATTAAAATGAAAATTCATCTTATAAAACTAGGTCAACCTTTAAACTTTTAATTATATTAAATTACGATACTAAAATCCATAGGTATTTCAATAAAATCTAATAAGCAACCTACCTTTAATAGTTTAAAATGGGAAAATAATCTTTAAAATATTATTGAATCATATGTCAATAATCTATTATTGAAATACATGATGAAATGTAGAAGATTAAAGACACCCTCTGGACAAAATTTAATATTATTGTTTAAAAATTATTTTATTATTTATTAATTTACTGTATATATACTCGTAAGTATCTTATATTTGTATAAAATGTATTAAATTCTATAAACTCTGATGGCCATCTATAAACTGTTTCAATATTTGAAAATAATACATTGTTGCCATAATAAGTGTGATGTTTTAAGTTGAATAAAATTGAAAACAATATTATAATATTGGGAAAATATATATATATATAGATACAATTATACAAAATCTACTAATTTAATATTGTATTATCTTTTTATAATGAATAAGATTAGTTCAATATCCTTGAAGTTCATTTATAGTTACTTAATCTTATATTTCCGTTTTTTTGTTCTTGAAAATTTCATTGAAAATGAAAAACTTAAGAATTGGAAATACAGAATTGTTTTCCAGTGATTCATTTTGATCACAAAAAGATCATTATTCATAATTTAAAAAAAAAACTTTTATTACCTATATATATTTTAATTGAAATTTTTTATGTAACGGTACTTCCTGCCGATGAAAGAATATTTCTTAATTTATACATGGCATCCCCTCAATAGGTTAATTGAAAACATTCAACCAAACTGGAATGTTTAACTTTAATTTTCTGCAGCAGTTCTGTACAAATATTTATAAACATAAATTAATAATATGCAAACAAATGTTCCTTTAAATGTTGGGACAAAATAGGTTAATTGATTCCTATAATTTATTTTTAGAATACCTACGTAAATATTACATATTACATTTTTAATCAAAATATTTTTAAAAATATTTTATGCCGCAATAGGTTAACGTTTTATTTACATTTTTTCCACCGCCTGATTCTTTTGCCTCGAATCAACATGCTTAAAACTTCGTGTTAAAAGCTTGAATCATTTAGATAGAACCAAAAATTGTTGGGTCATAACGAGTAAACGAGGCAGAAAAACCCCGATCTCGTTATATTCCATCTATAACCACATGGGTTAGCTGTCTGCAACATCTAAATTAGAGAGCGTGTCATAAGCCTGTATTTCATTTGCTTGGTAAAATACATGCCCAAGCTAATTCAAGGTATACTTAATAAAGATATATGTACTTATATTATTAATTAATTGTCTAATTTATTATTTCATGAAGTGGTTTTTATTGAGTACATATATATTAGAATCTATATATATAAAGAAGGCAGTTATATAAGGTCTGCCTCTCAAATAGGCCAGCAGTTTAATATAAAAAATTTAAA
Source organism: Dolichopus griseipennis (assembly GCA_963082915.1). Classification (NCBI taxonomy): domain Eukaryota; kingdom Metazoa; phylum Arthropoda; class Insecta; order Diptera; family Dolichopodidae; genus Dolichopus; species Dolichopus griseipennis. Next base: position 26,260,601 of record OY720443.1, read on the forward strand.
TTTCCCTCAACAAAAACACCTTAAAATTCAAATTCTAATCAATTATCAATTAAATCTATGACTTTTGAAATATTATTCCCCCTTGTAAATTTAAAAATGGAACACATTAAAGCATGTCTCCAAGAATCCAAAAAAAAATATAAAACCAGCCTTTAAAAAATGTTATATATCAATTTAAATTTTATAGTGTTACACAAAGCCATCTAAATAAGTTTCATCACCTTCAGAAACATTTCCGATTATATTAAACTAAATTTTAACACTGGGCATTATTTGTATCCATAATATACAGTATAGAACGCAGCTGATGCAACAAGTTGTTAAAATTTTCTTGAGGCAAAATTATCATTGTATAACTATCAGAGTATAATAAAAGAAAAAAAAAAACGAAGATAAAAAAGCCAAAAAAACTATTGTAATGTTTTTACAATACAATATTGTTATTGTTATTATTATCGAAATTGATGTAAAAAGGAAGAGAATAATAATCTAAAATGATTTTCTTATAATCCAGACACTCAATATTTTCTTACTATGGTTGTTCATATTTTTTTTTTTTTGTATTCGATTCTACAGTCTGTTCAGATCTATGTTCAATCACTATTTTAAAAATCGATTTTTATGCCATCATCAGTAATTTTTTTGACTATTTTTTTAAGCACAATATCTTCAATATTGTATCAAATAAAATTTAATGACTTTAGATCGGATGTTGCTGAAATATTTTTTTGAAATATTAAATAGTTAAAGCTATATAGGTATGTAAAATATTAAATGATATAAATATCAATAATGAAGGGGTAATTTAAATAATAGAATAGTGTTAAAAAGTGACAACTCTTTAAAAAAAGATATTTGAATAATAAAATGTATTATATCAAGATTTGTAAATAAATAGATATTAAGTGAACTTTTGCATCTTTGAAATTCAACGCCATTGAAATCTTTGCATGAAAATTATCTTCTTCTTAACGAAGAAAACCATTCCCAAACCCCTGAACGAGTTAGACGGCACTTATTGACCAAATGGTTAAAATTTTACCGTCGTATGCTTTCCATCTATAATAAAATAATAAATTAAAACTTCCCAAGTTAAATTTTAGTCGAATTTAAGGATTTACCGTTACATAGCTAAAAACAATGAATTCACCTAATGCAAAGGAATTAAATTGCCGTTCGACCATATGTTTTGGAGATATTCCATTAAGATAGTTCTGCGCTATTAAATAAATTTATACACATGGATTCGAACTAAATCGCTGACATTAACAAACTACTATATAACAAGTAAATTGCCTTTCGAGCATATTTTTTGGAGATATTTTGTTGGGATAGTTCCGCTGCACTATTCATTAAACGTATACACATGGATTCAACTTAGTTCACTCACATTAAGAAACGTCAAATAGATCTAATTTTAGTCCGGTTTTACGAGTACTTCTGATTCAAATGAGGGAAACTTTTTAAGCTACAAATTGATAAAGCTCGTTTTACCTTTGCAATTTATGATTAAAAGAAAAGAAGAAGATATCAAGTGACCCAAAGGAATGTCAGAAATTACTAATTACTTTATCCAAATAACCTCCTAATAGGTGAAAATCTGCCCAAAATTACTTACCAATGAACCAAAAGAAAGTATATTATATACACCGTGCCTTAACTTAATTAAAATTAATATATAAATAATATAATTTTTCTCTTCAAAATCTGAAAACTTAAATGTGAACACAAAATAGCAGACAAATCATTATCATTAACCCAATATCACTTATCATCAAACAAAAAAAACCAAAATAATCTTAATTACCGCATATATTGAAAATTTATTTCCAAAATGATGTAAAATTTACACCACAATATGAAAATCAAATCTTATTTATAAACAATTTAAATTATATATTTACTATGGACACATACTTATAATATATGTTAATATGTTAAAACATGCCTATATGAGTACATTAAAATATGTAGATTTAAGAGATTTATTTTTAAATAAATTTTCCTTTAAAATGCCAAAAAGAAAATGAACATATAATAATCATTGATTGTCAAATAAGTTCAGTTTTCTTCATTGCCAGGAAGAGAATTAAAAAACCTTAATTAGTATTTTCTTCGAAACTTCATTGACCTACATACATATGTATATTAGTAAAAAAAAGTAGACTCTCTTTTGCACTTTCTATGTACGAACAAATACAGTAAAGAAAATAAAAATCTTACATCCCTATATGGTTTCCCTTAATAATAAAATCATAAAGTTGAACTTCCGAAGACAAATTTAAAAAGAATTAAAAGTTTAGTCAAGTTAAAGGATTTACCGCTATATAACTAAAAAAATTAATTGACTCAATTGAAAGGAATTAAATAATGCCGCTAGAGCACATGTGTTGAAACAGTTCAATTTAGTTCCGATGCTTGGTTACACTTGAATAGCCAAGTCGATCACTGTTACAATAAACTGTACGTTAACAATATTATAATAAAACGGGCCCTTAAAAATCACATTCAAAAAATAATCAAATTTTACTCGAATTGAAGGATTTACCGTTACATAACTAAAAAAATGAGATCAAATTTTAGTCAAATTGAAGGATTTACCGTTATATAACAAAATACAATGAATTCACTTTATGCAAAAAAAGTTATTTTGCCGCTCGAGCATATGTGTTGAAGCTTCTTTTGGAATAGCTCCCCTTCTTTGGATATTTGGATATATATCACTGACATCGGGAAGTTTTTTTTTTTAAGACCACTTCTGTATAATATAATGGTATACAATATTTATTAGTAAATTACTTTTTAATTTAAGCATTTGTTTTAAATGAATTGTAAACCACATTTTACTTAACCAGAAATGTTTCAATAAATTAAAGAAAAACCACTACCACCCAGAATTAACTCACCAAAAACCATAATCTTCTTTTAACTTATTTAACATTATATATAGTGTTCATATATACCAATTAGATATGTAATATAATATATATATCAAATGTAAATATATATTACTTTTCTTACATTTTAACTTTTTAAACACTGATTTAATGATTTATTCATTTTTATTTTCAATAAATTCCATTTTTTTGTCTTTAGTATTTTTGCCTTCAGAGTAGCCTTGCCTTGCCTTGTCTTCAAAATATCCACCCCATACAATTATTTTCTCATATTTCCCCAATATATTTTCTCATACATATATATTATATTGGAAATTTAATAGTTTTTTATTATTGAATATAAAAGAAGCCCCAAAGTTTTTTTTTACTAAACCAATGTACATGACATTTACATACATTGATTCAAATATATATCATCAAATGCCTCACCCCATCAGTTTTAGATTGTTTTCAATCATTCAAACACACAAATTACCATAAAGTGTCATTCTTAAAAAAAAAAAAAACATTCACTTTTCCTATTTAAAGTGTTCAGACATTTTTCTGCCTATAAACTAAGCAGAATTGGGGAAAATAAGGAAAGTATTAAATTTTACTGATTGACCTGAAGATGATATACTGGTATAGTAGGTTTATGGCGTTATAATGTTTGGCTGTATTAAGTAGTTATACAAGTATAACTATTACATATTATACAAAAATTTTAGGAAAAGTAAGTGGTAAAAATAAAAGTGACAATTCTTATAATGTAGTTGATATTGAATTTCATTACAATACCTTAATGTTGTAAAGAATAGACTAACTGTAATGAATGCAGGCAGTTTTTTGCTAAATCTACTGTCCATTTTTTGATACTTTCTAAATTTTTTCATTTCATTGATTATAATGGTTAAAGAGTATAAAAATAATTGAAGTAAAATGTAAATAATGGTTAAAAAATGCTATAGGTAATAAATTCGGAAATATATCAATATTCAATATTAAAAGAAAATTTTAAAATTGAAGAAATTAGAACTATTATCGAATATGAGCTGTTAAAATGTCTATAATAGTTTTACAACTTCAATTCATTATGATTAATTGATTTCTTTTCTACATACTGTTCAGTGTTCAGTTTAGACTATATACAGCTTCTTAAATACTGCAGATTTAAAGTTCATCTAATTACAAAATAATAAAATCTTTCACCATTGCCCATCAAATTTGAAAAATATTCATTATTACTATCTTACACATCCACCATTCTCTATATGCCATATAATCCGTGTTACACATCCCTTAACCCATTAATTCTGGACAGTTTCATTTCAATTTCCAGAGCCTGTATTGCAATAATTTCTCAAATTCTAAATAGGTTCAAAATTCAAAGGGCAAATGTTTGCTAAGGACCAGTTTTACAAAATTAGGATTCTTAAATCTACCGTTTTGTATTTATCTGAATGACACGCTCAGTTCAATATTTACTGAAAAAGGTGACATTCTTGTTCTATCAAAAATCGATTCAATCCTTTATTTTTAAATATTTACAAGAATCAAATAGAACTGAAAGCTTAATATGTATATATCCAGACATCTTGATATTTAATTTCAACAGACTTATCTCAAATGCATTAAAGACTCATTTTGTAACAAGCTGTAAAAAAGTCATAAACCTAAATAATGTGTATTTTAAACTAACAAAATCTATGCATCGGAAAGATTTTACTCCAGTGCATTGAAGATATTACGCCAGTACATTGACCTCTGCAACTTTTATTTTTAATCAAAGTTATAAGTACCAATAGAACGCATAACATCTATCGTTATTTTAAACCGCTATGTTTTATCACATTTACATGATTTCCAAAATTTATATAAACAAACTACTATATATATTTTCTAAATACAATTTTTAATATTAAATTACAAATTTGAATTTTGACACATTTGACTGAATTTTAATTTACTTCCTTTATTTTAATCCCCTTCCGAACTATTATCAAACACCTATTTAAAAAAGACTAACATGTAATAATAATGTACAAAAAATTCTTTCATAGATTAACTCCCTAACTATTTCCAGTAAATTTAATCCAATATTCAAAAAATTTTATGTATAGAATGTACTTCAATCTGCGCACCTGATCAGTATGTTATACATAGATCCGTATAGATCTATATTGCAAATGGAATATACATAAAGTTAATGTATACCATTTAATATATATACAATACAGTAATGGTTAACTTCAGCACATTTAGATATAGTTCAGTTTTCTATAACTAATCTATAAAATAAAATCAGTTGTGGTCTTTTTTTTGTTTTTCAGAAAGGGATCAACAATTGGGAAAGAATCAGAAGTTTAACTACTGCACAAACAAAACCATAAAATCAAAACATCAAAGTTTGTGTTATATGTGCCTATAAAATATTAATAATTTTTTTATATACCTATGCTTGTTTACCCATTTTGTACCAATTTTCCCGGTAATGGCATTATATTAGAGATGAATTTTACCTATACATCATGTATTTTAAAGATACAATTATATTGAGAGGATATACCGTTATACTTTTATATAGAGATAGGATATACCGTTATACCTTGGTTATACTTTTATACATCCTTTGAAATAAATTTTAAAATTTTTTCCAATGAAAATATTTACCGTAATTTTCATATAATATGGTTTTAATAATATAAATGATGGAAGACATCCTCCGTTCCTTGCAAATTAAAATTGATGCAGATAATGTGCCTACTATGCCATCAAAATTATAAAATAGAAAAATTTGTTCATTAAAAACTGAACTTTAAGCAATATTTTGTTATTTTTTAATAAACACATACAATGAAATTTTCTGCGGTTAAATTGTGCATCCAAAATGCAATTTTTAATCCAATGAAATTCTACTATAATAATTATATTTTTTGACTTAATATGCTTTTCATGCAATAAATGAAAATGCAGAAACTAAAAGCAGTGTTCAAATAAACTATATAATGCTATAAAACTTAAATTAAACCCAACCTTCAACATATTATATTGTATTACAATATGGTATGGTACTTCCGATGTGATGATCCCTATCTTCCAATTTTTTTATATTTTGTTTTTTTTAATTTTTTTTTATTATCTATCAATCTAGAATCAATGTCTACCTTAAAGGTAATTTCATATATTGTTTTATATTAAATGATTTGTACCATGACTGGGTTTGTAAAAACAGTTCAATTTTTACAGAAAGGAGTTCAATTCCAAGGTATCAAAAGGAGAACACTTTGATATGAAGGTTCTTTTAAATTACGCACTGATTTTTCATATGCTGTTAAAATAAGGTGAAAGGGTTTCTTCGAAAAACTTAAATGTTTGTGACTCGATCTACACATCGTAATTCTCATTGCTTTTCTATCGAGCCACAAAGGCATCCTGTTTATTCAAAAGGTTGTATGTCAAGGTTCAAGTCTATGTACTAGAACCGCCAATAGCATAAAACATAGACGAAGATCCAAGTTTAAGTACTGCAACAAAATACCATTATGTGCTTGGTATATGTAAAGGCTGTGTGTTTGGTGCTGCTTTTGATCTATTATATAGATGCATTTATAATTTTTTGATACTCTAATATAAACGTACCCAAAGTTTAAATGGCATTGTCCAAAGTTTAAAAATGACGGGCCCATTCATAGATCCGTAGACAAAATTATTTATGACTGACAGCTAAACAAATGAAGGAATTGTTTATTTGCCAGTCGATTTATAAAATATTGTAATTTAATGTAATGTAAATATATAAAATACATGTACCTATAGTGTACTTTTAATGCTGTCAGCAATCGTTTATGTGAGTATGTACTATATGTTGTATATTTGCATAAATTTTTCAAAAATTATTTTGTAAATTCATGTCCCCCCTATACAATTTTAAATACTTTTTTACAAAAATTGATTTTCATCTCCATTCATCAGATTTTCTTTTAATCATTAATTGCATAGTATATTCGTTTTATATATACAACATATATACGTACATATAGTTAGGGACAAATTTATTGATCTAAATAACCATAATAATTTCGATTTTAACAATTTATTTTTTAATAACTATTATTAGGTCTCTTCACGAACAAATAATTAAACTTAATTCAACTAAAATAGTTTATCTCGTGAGGATTTTTTTTGTCAAGAAAAATTAATTGAGTTATATTAGTTTGGGAAACAGCTGATTTTGAAATTTCATTTTTTTATATTAGAAAAATGTTGATATTTGAGACTTTTTTTTATTACTAATAGTATAAAATATATATACTATATATGTAAATAAGTTTGAAATTTAATAAGTCAAAGAAAAGTAAATTAATTTTAAACTGATTAAAAAAAAAAAACAAAAAAGTTATAAAAAATTTTAATTAAAAAATTATTATTTTAGAAAATACTTAAAAAAAATTTAATTTTTATTTATTAACATGAAAAATGTAAATATTTACCTTTTCTTTATAAACAAACCTGTTGTCATCAATTGTCAAAGTAAAATAACTCAATTAACTTTAATTGAATTATTTAAAAACTAGTCCTGAGGCTTATTATTTTTGAAGTATTTGAATTAAAACATCCCGTTCCTTTATTCCATTTGTTCGAAAAGGGTAGCAAACTTTTTATATGGCAATGTCATTTTTCTAATTTTTTGATTGGTTGAAAAAGCAAACTACTTAGTCATATAAACGATAGTCAAAAATAATTAGTTAATTCAATTAAGTTTAATTTTTTGTTCGTGAAGATTCCAGCTAAAATTAAATTTTGAGTTCAAAAGTTAATAAAAATTTAGTTGGTACTCTAGGCTAAATTTTAAGTCTTAAAACATGACAGATTTTACATATAATTTTATTTGACAATTCAATTGACAATTGAAATTTAAAAAGACGAACACATAATATTTTATACGATACTGTATTTTAAATTAACTGTACTTTTAACGGTTAATTTATTTCGATTACATGCATTTTTGTTTTTTTTTAAATAAAAGTAGTTAGATTTAAATATCAGCATTTTATTATTCATAGTTGTGTGTTTATGCGTATTTACTTTCAATTCAACTTTTAAGTTCTCAAACTTCATAATATTATGCTTCTACCTACTTATACGTAATAAAGGTAGATATTACGGTAGTTAAGGTAAATTACATTAATGTATGTATATGGAATGGGAAAATTACTGAATTTTAGTTTAATCAGAATTTAAATCTAATCTTGATGGAAATTTACCCTTTTTCCAATTAAAATTAACTCTGATGATTTTTTTGGTTTATTTTTAATTCATTTTACAATGTGCAATTTATGGAGGAGTTTTTTTTATTATTTTATATTAACATTGTTTACTAATGTAGTTGCTAAAAACTAATATCAGATACTTGAATCTATTATTCAGTAATGTAACTTCATTTTGAAGTACTTATTTACGCGTTCAGAAAGCGGATATTAACAAATTAAATGTAGGCAGGTCAATTTTAAAGCGGATTTCTTCAGTAAGTTTTTATACCCGTGCATATATATATGAACATCGGGTATATTAGATTTGCTCCTCCGTTTGTAACGCATCGATCTAGACGAGCTAGATATAGTGTCAAGGGTACGTATCGGCTCAGAATCGAAAAATTAGTCGATCTAGCTATGTGTGTCTGTCCGTCCGTCCGTCCGTCCGTCCGTCCGTGTGTCATCACGATAACTCAAAAACTAAAAGGGCTAGAGTCTTGAAATTCACACAAAGTCATTTTTAGACAATTTCTAGGTTCCCTATTGTTTTTGGTTAAAATCGGACCAAGGCTTCGGGGAGCTGCCATACAACTTTTTTGCACCAATATGAATTTCTTCAAAACTATTTATACTACGGGGATGAAAATTACACACGGTTAGTTTTATATTGACTCCGGCACTTATATGAAGTTTCAAAATGTTAGGGCCCCATTTTCGGGGGGCTGCCATACAACTACCTTGCACCAATATGAATTTCTTCAAAACTAATTATACTACGCGGATGAAAATTACACACGGTTAGTTATATAATGAATCGAGCACTTATATGAAGTTTCAAAATGTTAGGGCCCCATTTATGGGGGGCTGCCATACAACTTCTTTGCACCAATATGAATTTCTTCAAAACTAATTATACTACGAGGCTGAAAACTACACACGGTTAGTTATATAATGAATCGAGCACTTATATGAAGTTTCAAAATGTTAGGGCCCCATTTTCGGAGGGCTGCCATACAAAGTTTTCGATTCAATAACTGTGAATCTAATAAAGCTACAAGGTTAAAATTAAAATTGGGCAAGTAAATTAATAGGGCAAGTTACTTGGCAAAGTTGGACATCACTCGGACCATCGGACTTTTAGGGTGGGCCAATTTTTTTTTTTTGTTTTTTTTTTCTTTGTTGTTTTTTTTTTTTTTTATTTTTTTTTTTTTTTTTTTTTAAGCTTAAGTTATGGGACAATGAATGAAAACTTTTTTTTTTTTTTTGTGATTTTTTTTTTTTTTTTGTTAATTTTTTTTTTTTTTTTTTAAGCTAAAGTTATGGGACAATGAATGAAAATTTTGTTTTTTGTTTTGTGACTTTGTTTTTTTTTTTGTTAATTTTTTTTTTTTTTTTTACGTCAAAATTATGGGGTAATGAGTTAAATGTATAAGAGAAGTAAATTACGGTTTATTTTATACACCATAGTGGGTATGCACGGGTATCTAAAAGTTGACAAGGGCAACTATAATCTTCCTCGTTATATTAAAAATTCGTCCAAAATTCTTCAATGGTTTAAACATTTAAAATTCTTTCATGATTGTATAATAGATATAGTTAAATAGGTACACACATAGTTATGTACCTATATTAATAATTTTTGAAAAAGTTTTATAATTAATTTTTTTTTTTTTAAATAATACTTAATATTAAATAAATTTAAAATACTATATTTTTTCATTTAGCATTTTTTTAACATTTAGGAGTGTCACCCTAACTATAATAGTCATAACCAGGGCCTGTTATAGCCACTTGAAGGCCCGGGCCAATCAACATACGTGGCCCCTATATAATGAAAAAATGGTTGTTTTGGCAAAAATTAAAATAATGCTATTCGTTCCCTTAGAGCTGCAAATGAAGCTATTAATTCAGAATAGTCCACATTTCTTGCAATATCCCAATTAATATTTAGAGTAGTCAGACCATTTACACGATCCTGCACCATTGTTGATCTTAAATAATTTTTTATACGTTTGAGTACGCTGAAACTCCTTTTTGCCTCTGCTACGCTAACTGGCAAGGTTAAAAATATTCTTAGAGCAATAGCAATATTTGGATATATATTTAGAAAACCCAATTTAACAATTTCTTTTAAAAGCTCGTACGGTTTCGTGCAGCCTTTAAAATTGTATTTACACACTCTTTTTAGAAATTTAAATTCTTCTACAATTTCTTAATTAATTTGAATTTTAAAATTTTTTTTCTTGTTCCCTACGTAAAAGTTTGAAATAAACTTTTTAATTGTTTTATTTAGTTTCAAATATGTAGTGTTGTTTGGAGGCCCCCTGAATTAAGAGGCCCATGTCAAACGACCCTCGTGACCCGCCCTCTTCCAGGGCGTGGTCATAACCAATCATACGCATAAAATGCAAAACATAAACATTTAATTATTAAATCTAACATAACAAAGTAATCAAACATAACAGATTTTGAAATTTTTTTATTCTTTTTAATTTTAGTTTAGATTATTTTTAGTTTCTTTTCAATTTAGTTTGTTTGTATTCTATCATAATATGATATGTACCCTTCGTTTCGTATGCCTATGACTTGACGAATGATTTCTTAATGATATCGAATGATGGCTATGACTTTTATAGTTCGTTATATGAAAAGTCATACAATCGTAGAAAATCATATGATGTAATATGACATCATATGACTATTATAGTTAGGGGTAATGACATACGAAAGCTCCCGTATATATCATATGATATCATACATACAAGTAATTATGTAAATTGAAAAGAAGATTATTTTTAATAATTTTTTTATTTTTTTTAAGCGTAACTGAGACGAGTCGAAAACCAGAAAAGTTTTTTTCACTTTCACTAGGATTCGAACGGGGCCTTTCGCATGAAAGGTCGGCACTTAACTACTGTCCCACCCAGCTGTAATGTTTATTTTTGACATTTTATGCTTATGATTGGTTATGATGGCAATTATAGTTAGGAGTAATATTATTATCATCGCCATATATAAGTGGCTCATTCGGTCGTGAATTAGATTGCGGCGGTGTAGCATCTAGTATATTGTTATACTGAACGATTTCAAGCTAAATTAAATGACATTTAATTTTTAGTGACTTTTATTATATTATTATTTTAAATTTTTTTAATTATGGATACAATAGAGAATTTCTATGGCCTTTAAAAATATTTCAATAATTGAATAATTCTATTTATATCCATATTTATTTTTCTATTTCCTATTTAAATTATTTTTTAAATGGAAATTTTTAAAATTAATCATTTCGTTTTTTTTCAATCATGTATTTTTTAATCAATTTATATTTTTAATTTTAAAATAAATGCTTCACTTTAAAAAGTTCTCAGAAAATCTTGCAAATAAACACTTTTCACATTAAAAAATAAACAAATAAAATTATTTCATTTTACTTATTTCTTTATCATTAACGTCAAATAAAATCCGCTCGCTACACAATATAGCATAAAATATTTTTGCAGCAAAATTAATCTATATAGATAAAAAAAATCGTTCAGTAGTAAATTTTGTCGAGCGCTGCACTTTTTTTGTAGCGCTAGATGCTACTAAACGCAATCATTGTGAAGTATTTTATTTAAGATGTGACAGGTACACTATTTATTAATTTTATAAATTATAATTTACAAGTAGTGAATGATTTGATAACTAAGCTAGAAAAAGTGAACAATAGAAAAATGTGAAAGATGAAGTGAGATAAAAATTTTTGGTTTTGTATGTATTTATGGACTTGTAAAAATTTCACGAAAAAGATGAACATTGACATCTTTTAAATATTTTCTATACTTGTCAAACTCAATGATTTTGTATTTTTTGTCTCGTTCTTACTTCTTCTTTTTTTTTTGTTCATAATTAAATCCTGCTTAACATTATTTATTTTATCTATATCATATATTTTATATTTTAATTTTAAAATTTGGGTTAAAAAGAGGATTTTAAACGGAAATCCAACCCGCAACTCTGGTTTAGGTTCCGCAACTTTAGGAACAAAGTAAATTAATTAAATGTTTTTTAATTCAAATTATAAAGTTTTTTTTTAATTATATTCCTATAAATATTTAAATTTTTACTAATTTTATAATATTACATGTACATATCATGTCATAATTAAAAATATATTTTTAAATGAAACATTGCTTTAGTAAATTGTAAGTTATCCTAATTTGTTCAGACAGAACTGCAATTGTTTGAGATCATAATATATGAACAAACCGTTTTTTGGTATGTTTTTTTTTTGCAAACTGTCAAAATATAAAATTTCTAATTTGCATTCACAATAGATTAAATGAAATAATTTTAGAAATCTAAAAATATTGATTATATTTGTTAATTACTAATTTTGATATTTATCAAAATAATTTATTTTATTCTTGTTTTTTGTTATTACAAAATTTAGTGCACATGTTTTATACATATATTAATAATTTTGAGAATCTCTGATTGAATATTTGTACTAATTACATATTATAATTCCTTGTAATTATTGCATACGTTTAGGAGGATTAAAATATAATATATTTAATTGCTTCTTTTTTTTTATCTTTTCAGATTGATTTCATTTTTTACAATATGCATACAAAATATAATTGGAATGGATTTCCGAGGACAAGGAATATCAGGTAATTACAAAAACAGTTATAAATAAAATTATATTGATTTTATTATTTTAAATTAAACAAAAACCGTAAAATTTGTTAATAAATCAAAATATTCAAATATAATTAAGTATTTTAATTATTTTTTTAAAAACCAGCGCATGGGATAAAGATTTTTATAAAAATTGAAAATATTTTCAACATAATTATTTTTGATGTCCAATTAAATTCAATTTTAACGCGTAGGTCTACTAATTCGATGTATTTGACTACCTCAATCAGTCTTCTGTTGTCGCATGAAGTGTTATTGTGTTTTGACGTACCAAAGTCAAATAAAAAAAAAATAACCGTTCCCTTGTGACTTGTTTTGATTTTTAAAAAAATCCTTTCCTTTTTCTCCATCAATTTGACACGCATCGCATGTTGTGGATCTGTAGTTATATAAAATTTTATTAAAAAAAAAACAAAAAAATATATTTTATTTTATTTGCTTTGAACAAATTGTCAAAAAATTGTGCTGGAATTAATTTATTGATTTGAATCATTTATTGTTCAAAATTTGATAAATGAATGTCGATTTGGCTTGATTTTCGTGTTTCCAAAAAAATAAAAAAAATCGAATCTTTTCGAATGTTTCACTAATTGGATCTGGTAAATAAATAAGAAAATTATTTATGTAATTAGAATTAATATATACATAATTTATAATTAAAGGTTTTTTTTGAAATTTAATTAAACATAGCAGTTATAACGTACATATGCCCATTTTGTTTTTTTGAAAAGAAGTAAAAAGTGAATCCAAATAGTTTTCTTTATAAATTACTTAAAATCATATTTTGAATTGATAATATGGCATTATCGGCAACTGAAAACGTTTTAAGTGAATGTAATAAAGATGTTCGAATTGTTGAAGAAATTCTTCCTGTTGATAATGAAACGGCAACAGCAAATTCACCAACAACAACAACAACAACAGCAGCTGAAACTGATTCAGCTGACGATTGTTCAGATAATTTAATGTTAAAACATCCACTTCAACATACATGGACATTATGGTATTTGGAAAATGATCGTACAAAATCATGGGAAGAATTACAAAATGAAATAACAAGTTTTGATACGGTTGAAGATTTTTGGAGCTTATGTAATCATATTAAATCTGCATCAGAAATTAAAGTTGGTAGCGATTATTCATTATTTAAAAAAGGTATACGTCCAATGTGGGAAGATAATGCAAATAAGAAAGGTGGACGTTGGGTAATTACATTAGATCGTAAACAACATTATAAAGATTTAGATAATATGTGGCTTGATGTATTACTTTGTTTAATTGGTGAAGCATTTGAAAATTCAACACAAATATGCGGTGCTGTTCTAAATGTTCGTTCAAAATTTGATAAAATATCTATATGGACAGCAGATGGCAATAATGAAGAAGCGATTATGGAAATTGGTCATAAACTAAAAGAAAATCTTCATCTAGATTCAAATCGAATAATAATACAATATCAATTGCATAAGGATACAATGGTTAAATCTGGCGCTGGTATTAAAGCTATTTTTACACTTTGAACACTCATAATTGTTTGTAAATTATTATAATCTACATATATACATATTATTAATTGATCATTGTGAATCATGTTTTCTATTTTTTTCTTGATTTTCTATTTTTGTTAAATATTGAATTTTTAATTATTCATGGGTTGTGGTCAGTAAATTGGTATAATAAAATTTTAATGGGTAATTTTTTGCGTTTTAAATATTTTTTCAATATATTTGGTTTATTAATTAATGATAATAAACGACTGTAAAAACCATTTTTTTAATAGATAAACAATATAGCACATTCAAAAAAAGTCCAGGATCATTATATTTGGAATTAAGTAAAACTGTCGATGGTAGAAAGTACCTAAAAGTAAAGTGTTAAACAATACATGATAATTTAAGGTTCAAATAGTATTTAATCTTTTTTAATATTACATACTAGAGCTTATTTCTAAAATTCAGTTTTCGGATTTATCTAGTTCTGTATCCACACGTGGAACAGTGTATATATATTTTTATTTATTTACCAAAAAGAAATTTCATACACATGTACAGAGTAGCTCAACATTTTACGCAGCAGTTACTTTTTAAAGAAGTAAAACTGAAACTGGCTAATAAATTAAAATCTTGCTCTTCATAATTTGTGAACCACTAAAAATTACAAAAACAATATAGTTTGAAGAAAAACTTATGAACCTAAATTAAAATGTACAAATCTTTTATTTTAGCAATCACATGAAAAAGATCGAGGCAAGTACTTATATCAATTGACAACCGAAAAGAAAGAGGGATTACTGTTTTTGCATAAACAGCCGATTTTTCACCAATAAATTTCCATGAGAAAAGAAAAACAAAGTTTTTAAAGATAAGAAAATAATTCATAAAAAAATAAAAAAAAAAACATTCGGTTCAACAAAACACGTGAACATATGAAAAAACATAAACAATGGAATAAAAGAACTTACTTTTCATTTTACGGCATAGATAAGAGATTCTTTTTAAAGTTATAAGGAAATAAAAAAAAAATTTGGGGAAAAAGTAAAGGCTTAAAATGAAACTTTATTTTATTCTACAGAAAAGAAAAGGAATTCCACTTAAAAAAAAAAAAAATTAAAAACCCAAATAATTTTACAATATGTAAATTTTTTTAAATAATGTTAGAAGTGACCAGTTGTTTTCGAATATGAAAGAATTTGTCGTAACGCACTTTAATTCTTATTGCAATTTATATCCAAAAAGACGTAAACACGTAAAAATTTTATAATAAACCTATATCTTGCATCATGAATTAAAATTAAATAAAGCTATGGTAATAAAGTTACATCTTGTGCCATGAATTATAATTAAATGTAACTACAATTAGCTACATCCTTAATTTTCTTATTGGACATCTAATTGGATTTCTTTTTCTTTTAGGACCAGTTTTTAATTTAATGATTTGAATTCTCGAAAATAGGAAATATTTAAAATAACAAATGTTTTAAGGCCAATCCGCTTTGATTATTATAATTTGAAATAAATAAATTTTTAATACAGTTTCTGCTGTATTGTAATCATTCATCTGGTTGCTTTAGACAATTAAGAAACAATAGCAAAGGAAGAATTAATATTATATTACATACAATACATACTTTTTAGTATTTATTGAAGTGCGTGGTGATATTGAGTACAGTACAAATATGAAAAATGTTCAAGTTGAGAAAATATATTTGTAACTTATTGCGGTTGAGTCTATGATGATACCATGGAGAATATGATTTTAATATGAATAATTCATACATGTACACTTATAAAAATATAAAAAGAACCAATGTTTTTTTTTTTTTCATAAGTTTTATGGTTTTGTTTTTTTAGCAATGAAAGTGTTATTTATCATTGCAAGAAAAAAAATAACTGAAATAAGTATGCTGAAATATAAAAAAAATAGACTCAAGTTTTTATTTTGCAGTTTGTAAACATTTAAAAAAAGAAATTGTGTTACTGTAACAGTATGAAATAAGGATTTATTGGGTAAATTCATTTTAAAAGATATACCTATATAAGTACATATATTATATTTAACATATAATGCATTAATGCAAATCCAATAGGTAGTAGGATGAGTTTTTTTAACTTGGTTTTTTAATTTAATAACTTACAAAAAATTTTTTTTTTTGTAGGTGTTAATTTGTGAAAAGAAATTTTGTTAGGTGCCTGCCTAAACTAAAAGTTAATTTGCAACTTATCGAATACAAGATTGGTTATAAAGCTGCACTTTCATAATCTCCACGCAAAATTAAAATAATTTTAGGGTCTTTGTTTTAAGAAATTTGGTTCTATAAACAATTTTAAAATAGAAAAGAAGATTTAAAACAACATTTTTACCACGTTAATTAGAATAACAATTAATTTATTTTTTTGTGTGTCGTTATTTCGAATTTTGACTGTAACTCTTTGAAAACAATATATTTTATTTTTTAAGTATATCTATACCTATGTACTTAAAATCTAGTTAAAATTATTAAAAAAAAATAAAAATATTTAATTTATATTGCTATAGAGTAAAGAAAATAATAAAATTTCAGATTTTTGTTTTACTTTATATTTTGAATTTTTGAAAGAATTTTAAGGGGAATTTCATAAGAAATTTTTAATAAATTTAAATATTTTTTTAAAGTAGATACTAAAAGAGTTTTTTGTTGTTATTTTTTTTATGTTTTTAGTATGTTGAAATTCTTTAAAAGAACAAAAGATTCTTTCATCTTTGCTTAAAATTACACTATTAACAATTTAATGTAATATAAAGTACATAATAATAATTATTCCAAAAATTAACTCAGAATACAATAAAAATTATCATAAAAATGAATTACATACATTATTTTTAGTAGTTGTATTAACTTTTTTTTTTAATTAGAAATTTTTACTTTAATATTTAAAAGTCATTGCAGTCAATTTTAAAATTTTCAATATACATACATAATAAAGTCCTGTCTTCTTAACTTGTAAAAGTTGAGGTTCCCCTAGTGAGTAAAATAATAACAGACTAATTTTATAAATTGTAATTTAACTAAATAGGAGAGAAAACCAAGAAAAGTTCATTGTAAAAAAAAAAACTAAGTACCTATGTACTTATATTGTTAATTAAAATGAAAATATTAGTTACAATTGCTGTTGTTACAGATGTTGTGCAATAGAATTTGACACAGCATGTGCATCCTATTCACTAATAACATCTGGTTAATACTCTTTTGCTTTGAAATTAATTTATTTTTTCATTTTCAATCTTTTCTTTAAAATGTCCATTGCATTGTAGGTGGTGCAAGTGTTACATTAAATTTTATTAGGAAAAAAATTATAAACTTATAATGTTGGTGTTGAAAGAGAAATTGTAAAAAGCAAAAAAAATTAACTTTAAAAGTTTTTAAATATTAAAAATAATTCTTTTAATGTTAATAGTATTAAAAGTAAAAATTTAATTGTTTTTTTTTTTTGCAAATAATTATGAACGAATTTGTACCTTTTATTAAGTAAAAAATAATCGGGTATGCCGAATTAAGACATTATAAAGTACGGACTTTTAAAAAGGTTGTTAATAAAAGTTATTTAATTAATTAAAATATTAACAGCAAATTAGAATTTCGTAATTTGTATCAAAAGACTTTAATGAGAAATTTAGGTATTTCTACTTTCGCTCTGTTGTCTGTTCGTACATCGATTTCAAACCAAACCGAATTTAAATTTCGAGTAATACCTTAATGTAAATGAAATATGTAATAATATTATTATTAAAGGAATTAAAAAAATTTAAAATGTGTTTTGTTTATTTTTAAAAGTGCACTTCTCTATTAAAGACTGAATTTTATGAATTTGAAAGGAAAATAATTGTAAATTGAGTACTTCAGTTGCTGCAGTGTTAACTTTGGAATACTCACATTGAAATAATATTAACATAAATATCAATATATTTAACGACTTCAGTAGACCCTAACAGTTTTTGCCAAAAGTCGACTCACTATTCGATTTTCATCCGATGCATACAGTTGAGCTGAAAAGTATTTCTAAGTAAGTAAAGGTTTTCTTTTACAGCATCACAATTGGTATATCAAATTAAGAATAGCTTTAGCTTAGATAACAGGATGTCAGTCTAATAAAAATATTTACATATACCTACATATCAGTGACGAGGCGGGAACATTTTCAAATTGGAAGCAAAATTTATTTTCTATATAATATTATTTTACAAAATTATAACCAATAAAAGTCTTTAGGCCAATCCTATTGGATTCCGCACCAAACACCAGATAATTGTATTAAATTTTTTACGAAAACTTCATCAAAACGTATGCAATAAAAAGCTGATCTAACATTGAATTTAAATTTTAATCAAATTTGACTTTATTTTGAGGTATAAAAAAAGTTTATGAACTCTTATTTTTTAGTTCAGATTTTAAAGGGAAGCATTGCTTCCCTTGCTTCTATGGACCCTTGCTTTTGCTACATATGTAAATACAAATGTTTAACGGGATTGTTCAATTATTTTTATTTTTATGATTTTAATGAATTTAAAAATAAATGTTAAATTAGTCGGAAATTCTTCTATAATTAACTAAATCAATTTATTTATTATAAAAATAGTTTCAAAGTGCATATACATTATATAATAAATAGTTTATATAGGTATAGTACCTACTATAATAACATGTTACAAAACTAAATCAATTTTATAATTATATACATACATTATACTAAAATTTATAATAATTTGCATTTTTAAATACTCTCTAAATACAAAAAATATAAAAATTAATTCCAAATTAAATGTTCTAAAAAAATTTTTTTT
The DNA here is from genome assembly GCA_963082915.1 of Dolichopus griseipennis. Lineage (NCBI taxonomy): Eukaryota > Metazoa > Arthropoda > Insecta > Diptera > Dolichopodidae > Dolichopus > Dolichopus griseipennis. Next base: position 26,279,733 of record OY720443.1, read on the forward strand.
GAAATAATTTATTTAATTTTAATTTATAATAATATTTATTTTTAATTGTTAATTACTTTTATTTTGTTATTAAACACATGTTTATTATTTTAAAAATAACTTTTTAATCTTCTTATCATATTTTCTGATCAATTTCATCTATTTTAATACCTGATAGTCATATATTATAATAATGATGTTTATGTTGTTATGTTTGTATGTTTTTATGTTTTTTATGTTTTTATGTTGTACATCAACATGTAATCCGGGATTATAAAATTGCACGTTATCCTTTTTTTTTTGTTTTGCATTTTAAAAATTATTTACAATTGTTTTCATTCATGACTGAGTATTCATTAATTTTAAAGTATCCATGTATCAAAAATTAATTTTTTTAAAGTGTAGTATTATAACATGGATGATACGTTTATGATGCCATTTAAAGATTTTCTAAAAAAAATTTGATTTTTACAAAAATTGTCGGCTTTCATGCGAATGTCCCGGGTTTGAATCCCAGTGAAAGTGAAAAAGAGTTTTCTGGTTTTCGACTCGACTCAGTTACCATTCGCCTTTGGGTTCATATTAATGGCTTAATCAATAATTAAAAATTATATATTTTTAATAAAAACATACATTCAATATAAACAAATACAAAATGTAAACAAATAATTTAATTGAATAGTATATAACTCACAGATATAAAGAATTGCATCTTTTGAAAATCTAAGACGTCTCTACATTTTATAGGGCCTAGTAGTATCTCATGTTTAAATTCTATGTGGAACTCATTAAGATCAATTCTAATAACCAAAACAATATGACCCTCTGTTTCAACATGTACCTTTGCTTATAGACAGCCTTATTAGCCTAACATTTGAACAGTTAGCGCTAAAAAAAAGGCGTGGTGAAAAAAAAGCAGCGCCAGTAGTCCCCAATTCTGTAGTATTAATTGAAAATTGGTAAAAAAAAGTTAGTGAAAGTCCCAAAAAAGTGACTTCTTAATTTAAAAGTAAAATTTTATAAATATTTGTTGCTATATTAAAGTTCTTATTATACATACTACCGTTTTTATAACATATTCGATCTGACTCAAATGTCTGTGACCCAAAATATATATTTATTTTCAGTGTCTAAATTTTTATTATGTAATACCTTCTCCTACCTTCATTCTGCTACCTTGATATTTAATAATACAATAATATGGATTGGAAAATGGATTTCCATGGTATATTACTTCATAATTATAAAACTGGCCTTTTTCAAATGTACAATTGATTCAATTTAAATCAAAACTACATTTTTCTTTATATTTTGAAATAATTTCATATGTGAGTTATAACGTTCAATGAAAATCTATTCTTTTTATTTAAGTTATATTATGATTTCATGGACGAATCGTCGCTAAATAGGGCAAATTTACAATCCCACAATTTGCAAAAAATTTTTACAAGTTTGTAAATTTTGTTAAAATTTTGTATTCTAAAATTTGATAGAATTGCTGAATTGTTAATTTCGTTTAACAGGTCCCAAGCTCTTTTAAATCACCTACTCACAAATTCGTAAGTAGTTTTTTGCAACTACTACATATTTTTATAAAAATTACCTTATAGTTGGACTTATGTAATTATTTTAAAAATAAATATAGTTAAATAAAAAAATCACAAAACTATTAAATTTTTAATGACATTATGCAGGAAAGAAACTAATGAACTAATGAAAATAAAATAATAATAAATAAAATAAATGGAATTATTTTTGTAAAATACAAAAAAAAAAAAAGAAATAAAACATATGTATTTTTATGGTTATTTAATTTTGTTTTAATTTTAAAAAAATTCAAATATTATTTTATAATATATTATTTTAATAATTGAATTCATTTTATAATCAATCTGATATAAAAGATTAATAATGAGTAGGTAAGTACTTACTATAATAGTCTACACTACTACCGGTATATTATTATTAATATAGTATTTTGAATTTATTTAGTAGTGGACTATTCGAACTTTTGCTGATTGAAAAACACGGATTTGTCCAAATGATATGTAGGGGTGACATATTTTAAGATAATTGTGGCAATAAACAAAAGTTTTTCTATTTTGTCGTCGTACGCGTCCTCGACGACACGAAATTTTCATGAAAATTTTTTGTGTGTATCTTAACACTAAAATTCTCGTTAATTTTAATCGAGTTTGATGAAACTTGGTATGAATGCTTTCTTCGTTAATAGTAAGGTTAAGTTTGTAGATGGATTAAATAGGACCAGGGGATCAGGAGGTTTGCATACAAAAATCCCAGACTTTTCGAGAAAACTCGTCGAAATCTTCTAACTGTCGGAATAAGTTCAAATTTGGTACATATACTCTTGAATTATAACCGGACTTTACAAGAAATATAAAGAGACTTTACGTTTCCATGTTTTTTGATACTTTGGTATTGTAATTCATTGTTTTTTTACGATAATAACAGCTAGGACGTACATCTGATTGAACAAACACTTCGCATCAGAAATGCTAATTTGGATTTGAATAATTCGTTTGCACATTTAATTCTTAGATCTGTTAACCCATTAAGAACTAAAAGCATTTTTAAGTTTTTTTTTGATTTTAAATAAAAGTTCAATCTTTTTAAAAGTTTACTCTACTATCTTTCTCGAGAAGAGGCTCCAGACTCGTCTACTTGTATATATAATATACAATAATTTTTTTTTTATAAAATTCTCTATTTTATGTTTATTTTCTATTTTTCAGATGCCTTTATGGACTTCAACCTATTGGAAATGATACCAGTATCATCGGAAAATGGTGTTGAATTTATAATTGGTTCTGATGGTTTCGGTGCATATCAATTTAAAACTGGTGCTGATATTAAATCACCATACCGGCTTCTATTACCAGAGAAATTGAATGAATTTGCTATTATGGTAACATTTCGTCCAAATTCTCGTACCGGTGGTTATCTATTTAGTGTTGTAAATCCATTAGATACAGTTGTTCAATTAGGTATACATATAACACCAGCTGATCGTCGTGATAAATGGAATGTATCGTTATTATATACGGATGCAAATAAAGTGGGATCAAAAAAATTGGCAGTATTTGAAATTGATTACACAAAAAAATGGCAAAAAATTGCATTTGTAGTATTAAGTAATAAATTGACATTTTTCTATGATTGTATTGAAGTTGAAACAATTTCTATAAAAAGAGAACCACCAGAATTGGTATTTGATTCAGCATCAACATTATATTTAGCACAAGGTGGTTCAATGTTAAAAGGTCATTTTGAGGTAAGTTCTTCTGATTCATTTTTTATTATATTACTTTTAATATATTATATTTATTAATAAATAATTAAATTAATTCTTCATATTTTTTGCCATTATAAAAAGTTGTGATTTTTTACGGGGTTTTTATTTTTATTTGAAAAATTAAAAGTTTGAACAAATTTAAATTAAACATTATTAAATTAAAGATTGGAAGCTGTTGTTGATTACAAGGTAAGTAAAAGAATTTTTTTTTTAATTTACAATATAAATTATGCGTTCATCTTTTCTAGGTTGTTGTTCTCTTTACTTTGTCTCTCATTAGAGTCTCAATTCAATTTCTAATTATACTATAAAATGGTCACGGAATGATTATTTTATTGAATCATTTAAACGGATTACTATGTTAATGATTTACTTTTCTCCGATGGTTGATGGAATCATCGAAGACTACCCAAAATCACTGTATTATGAATTTCTATGGCAGATTATTAGCACTCTGTATATGCATTTTTTTTAACAAAGCAATACTCTGATTTCGAATTGAACTTTCAAGTTTCAAAGTCTTCTATAAAAATTCTTGGATATACTTTTTATTTGTTTTGCCTGTTACTTCACTTGGGAGCATATGGCTTCAACTTGAAATCTCCATTCATTTCTATTCATAGCTTTTTCTACTTTATACCACGATATTTCGCGTCTATTTAATTTATCCAACATCGTTTCAACATGTTGTTCTGAGTTTACCACTTGATCTGGATCCGTGTAGAGGATTCCAGTTCAGTTCTATTCTTGTTGTGTATTTCTCATTTTTTCTTAGTATATGACCACTTCTAGTGATTTGCTCCACTATTGGCCTTTCGTATGTTCGACCGGGGTTCGACCAGAATATCACGATGAGCAATTATGATTAGCAGCCATATGTTAATGTAGTACACACGAATTGAATATTTTTAGTTTGAAACTTCCACATACATATGCCTACATATAAAAGCTCTAAACAATTCTGGTCTGTAAAACTTGCGAAAAATAGAACCAAAATGATATGTACTTCACCTATACATACACATATATGGCACATTCCCCATTTCAAGCTCTAGTGTAATTAAAAAAAAAAAACTTTTCCATTGAAAATTTAAGTTCAATTTACAATTGGGTTTGGAATTCTTCAAATTTTAGCACGTTTCCTCTCTCTAAAACTTATATTATACAAATTTTATAAATTTTGAAGTTGGAAATGGTGTTTTTATTAAAAATAAATTTAAAGTGTTCTATTGTTGGATCTTTAGAATGACTTTAAGTGAGGTAAAAAATATAAAAAAACTCTTCTGTAACAATCAAAACTTTGAATAAATTAAAGAACTTCAATTATGATTATTAAATTGTCCACTTAAATATTTTTGTTTTTTTTTTTTAAATTTCTGAAAATAAATTTTTAATTTTATTTAGAAATTTATTTATTGGAAAAGTTTTCATGAAAATTTTTAATTGAAGTTTTTCATATATAAACTTATTATTAGTGTTGTTTTGTATTCATCGTCTTCTGAAGTAAAAAAAGTTTTCATCAAATCAAATTATGTTTGTTCCAAAAAAAATTAAAACAAACCACTTATGTTTTTTTTTATAAAAAAAGAACCACTTTAATTTAATTAATAGAATTTTAGCAATAATATTACAAAATAAAAAATTAAAGTTTTATTATTAGCAGAATGGGAGCATATGGAAATTTTTTTTTTAAAAAATGGTTCCAAAGTGTACAGGTTATCAACAATATGTAAAAAAGTTTTTTATTTTAAGTTTTTACTAATGAGTCAATTATTCGACTTTTGGTCAAAATTATAAAGAATAGATCACCATCTGGCAATTAAATATTTTAAGTTTTTAAATTAAAACATAAGATAATATGAATTTATTTGATTTAGATGTTTGTTTGAAGTATGCAATTAATCGAATGTATTCTGAAGAAATTTGTAATTACTAAGTAATGTAAAATTTAATTTTTGAATTTGATTTGGGTTCAGAACCTTTTTCATAAAATTTTTTAGTTGTGACCACAGGTCCAGAATGATATGAAATAAAATGGAAATGAAAAGTTTAGGAACCATGTTTTTTTCAGAGCCGAAAAAAAATTAATCTGATTTAAAATATCGTTTCAGAACTTTGTCCGAATTCTTTGTGGAACTTTACTCAGAAAAGCCAAACAATAAGGTTCCTTACACTTTTACAATTTTTTGAAAAGCTAAAAGTCCTCGGTCTAAAAGTTTCTCGGCACACAGAAGTCGGACCGACACAATCTAAAAAAGATAATGACTGATTTTTTAGTAGAATTTAAATACATTACGGAATATTGAAAAAATCGACTCTTAAGGTCGTCCCCAAAAATAGTGGGACATTTTCTGGGACTCTTCTTAATTTTTCCAACTTTTTTTGTGTTTGCCACGGATTCGGAGACTAGGCTATTTTAATCATGTCAGCTCTATTAATGAATCCGAAGGTACGAGGTCTGAAAAATTATTTAAATTTTGAATCGGAATTTACTCCGTACAGAATAAAGTTTTAAAGAACGATTGAATTTAGCTCTAATATGGTTTCGTTTCGAGCCCTTGGTTCTAAATCAAACAGGCAATGCATTTAAAATTTAGTTAAACTACATTATTGTAAAGTTTAATAGTCATGGTGAAGTCATGAAAATATTAAAATATAGAAAAAATATTAGTAATTTAGTGTGTGATGAAGAGTCAAGCAATTATTCTAAAGAGGGCACTTAATTGCAAATATTAGAATTTTTTTTATTTTCACATTTTTCTGATTTTGGACTATTTGTTGACTCTGAAATCCGTTAATCGAAATTTCAAATATATAATGGAAACGAAAAAGAGAGTGAAGTAGACCGTGTTAACTCTGGGATACCTGTACGAACATAACTTAAAAATTGCCTGGTTAAATAACTGAAGCTACTCGAAACCATCGAGTAAACTGACTGAATCACATATACTTAGCAGTTCTCGTATAAAAGTGAATATCTTCAAATTTCTGAGAATGCTCACTATTTTAGTTTTTAACTTAAAGTGCTGAGGGAAGAATTGACATTCATTTATCAATTTTTCTGTTAATTTTTAAGTTATATTTTTAGGAGCCTCTCTGGTCTAGTTGGTAAGCATTTAGCTCATTAACCGAAATGTGCAGATTCGATTTCCGTACAGATCATGGAATATTTAATTAAAAAAAAATTAAAACCTGTGTAGGAATCGAACTTCGTTTGTTTAATGAAACATATACCAAAATTCATTGCCTCACGGAAATTCCTAGACTAATAAGTAAAAAAAGGTAATTTTTAAAACTTTCTAAAATTTTCCAAAGTAGTTGAAGATTCATTATAATTTCATGATTAAATATTAAAAGTATCTTATATTTTTTATATCCACCGTTGCTTTTTAGCATAATCTTTGTTTAGGTTTCTAAAGATATTTTTTTTGAAGTTTTTTAGGTAAATAAAAATTTATAACGAAAAAATTTTCTACTTTAATTCTTTTTTTGAAAAATAAATTGGAAAACCTAAAAAATTGTTTCGAATAATAATATGCCAAGTTTATTTTATTTAATCGTAAGTGCAGGTGTCTTTTAATAATTTAAAGCACTTGAAAATTTTTGTATTTGTTGTAAAAAAAAAAATTTATATGAAAAAATTAAAAAGTCTGTCCAGACTGTCCACTTGGTTTCTCTTTTTTTAAATTTATGCAATATTGGGTCTACTAATGTTATGCCATCGATGTTTTAAGGTGTCTTTCGTATTTCAAAATATGACGTTGCATTTCGAGCTCAGGAAGAACTAAGAACACTTTGTATACAGTGTTTAAATAAGTAATCAAAAGTATAATAAATGTCAATTAAAAAAATCTCGATTTAACTCCCACCGTAATTTTTCTTTAAGACAAGTCTAAATTATAGCAGTCAAAATCGACATAATGTAAAATGGTGCGAAAAAACTGCGCTTGACAAAATAATATTCTAATTATATGTTTATGTGAACTTGCGCATTAAGGACACTCAAACTGCCACAGGGATCATGGCATTCAATCATTCTATACTTTACAGAGTTTAAATAAAATTGGTCAAGCACATGACAACCGAAGTCCTGCTCAACCATTGCTCTGTCATTGCGTAGCAGTTTGAAGAAAAATGACACTATAATCTTTAAAAGGGATTTCATGTCCCTAATAAAATGGCCCATATGATTGCAAAAAACATCTTGAGTTTTCACTAATCTCTTTAAATTAATTCAGGGTTAGAATGTTGAAGAATATCAAAAAAGGATACGATGCGAAACTTTTATTAAATTAACAGTTAATATTTTACATTTTATTTGTTCTTATATTGTGATGAATTTTATATCAATAAATTTTTTATATATTTTTTGTATTAAATTATTTATTCTACTATATACTACATAATATATTATTCTATAATCTATATATATGTTGGGGTTGTTTTTATATACCCAATATTAAAAAAAAAAAAAGGAAATTAAGACAGGAAATAATTAATGTCTAGAAATAATTGTTTGAAAAATGTAATGTCATTACCGGTGTCTGCTTTTATTTATTTTCAAATAATTTTCTACAAACTGAAGGTCAAATTGTGTAAAGTTATTGGTAACTTTTATTTAAAAACAAAAAAAAAATTGTAACCTTGTAAAAAGAAGGGGTTCAAAATGGTTTATGGTTTTTTGTTCTAAGGTCGTCAAATAAAAGAAAATTAAAAAAATAAATAAATTGACAAATATAAATAAATATATCAAAACAAATCTTAATATTTCTCCTTGGATTTATACTTTCTATATTTTTTTGTAATTTTATGCAGTCATCATTTAAACATTGGTGAAGGTCCGATTATATACGATGTTTTAAAAAATTTCGGGAATCTGCAAAAATTGGAACCTTAATTATTTACGTAAATAGAAGAAGTACTAAAACCTCTGTTTAACAGACAGGCAGATGTCCCAACTGCTAAAGATGTTCCAAAGCAGAAAGCTAAAAATTTCTAAACAACTTCTGGACAAGCGTTAATAGAACGTTGAACGCTCATGTGTAATTAAGTTGAAAATTAATTGAAATTTTCAGCATTTAGGTAAATTTAATTATTCCTTATCATATGTACCCTCTGAAATACTTAGTTAATATTCCTATTTTTATTTAAAAAGGTACAGAATTTAAAATTTAGTTGAAATGAGGTTTTACCGTTATTCTAATAATTTTTGAAGACATCAGGTGATATTGCAAATAATATGTAAATTTAATATAATTTTGATAACTACTTTTTCTAAATTTACAATGTATATTTGAAATTTGTTCAAGGTGTTATTTTTTTATAAGGTGTCCAATCAAGAAAACCCCCGGATCACCTAGGTTTTGTGAAGCATTTACTCAAAAAAAAACTACTTTCCCGAAAAAAATAGTACGATAAATACTTGGACTTTTTGCCTTTATACTGCGGCCGAGAAATAAATATTAAAAAGAATTAGGAAGAGGGAAACGTAGACCTTTACATTTGTCTTGCCTACCAAAGTAGTATACAACGAAATTCAGAAGACCGATTAATATGACAAACGGAAGACTATTAAATTAATATACATTAAATCTGAATAATAAATTTTTTTGATTACTTTTACATAAACATTTTTCTTCGAATTAATTAATTAATTATCAAAATGAATTAAATTAAAAACAAAATGTATATTCTTCAAATACTGTAAAAGAAATGTTATTATGTATATGTGTATGTCATTATAACATAGTTCTAAAGAATTTCTTTTTTTTTCATCTTTCTTCAAAATTCTTAGTACCTGTACATTAAAAAAAAAAATATTTACATAATTCTTAACTTTACAAAAAAGTAATATACATTTATTATAAATTTCTCATATAATGTAGTATATTATTTTTATATATAATCTACATATATAATTATATATATGTATGTACAAATAGACCAAAACTATAATTTTAAATGTTAACCCGCCGCCGTCTTATATTAATTTTATTTATTTAACAATATTTCTGTCTATATATCCTTTATAAGTATCCACATATATATATATACAAGATTTTCTTAATGTATACATATAAATAAAAGTATATAAAATTTGTATATATAAATATACACATTTATTTATATATCATTATAAAGTCCTATAAAAAAAAATAAAAAGAAAATAAAAAACAAGTAACAACAACCTTTACCTAATTTTTATTTATTTATACTGACATACTTTCATCGTTTTTATGTTCACAAATCGACATATATATACTTACATACCTATTTTTATATACCTAATTGTATATAAATATATATTGTATATAAACTTATATAATAAATAATAAACATAACTCGTATTTATTATATATATGTACTTAAATGTGTCTATAACTATAATAATACTTGCACAATTTCCATCTAACGATTAAAGCGCTTTTTTATAATATAGTGGCAATTTTTAAAAGTACAAATTATATTTTGTGTTAACATAAAAATCGTTTAACAAAAATTTAGCGCATGCTTAAAAATCCGGTTGTATAGTACAAGATTAAAGATACCGTTATTAAGTTGAAAAAGTTGTATTTCGCTCTGGGAAATTAATAGAGAAACTGAGAGTGAGAGAAAAGGGAGAGAGTGAAAAAATGATAACGCATTTCTATCAAGTATACAAAATGTTTTTACTCTCTGTTATCAGTATTGTACTATAGAATTTCTATACACTTATAACAGTTGTACCTATTGTATTTACCGTTAGTTTTGCTTTTGTAGTCTCTCGAAATTTATTTTTATTTTCCGTTATTTAAGAGAATTTAAAATTTTTTCTCAATATTCTCTTAAATTTTTTATTTTTATCTGATAACAGTAAAAAATTTTTTAAGAGAGTTGCCATCTCATATTTATTTTGATTCTTTTCTGAATTAAATGAAAATTGTGTATTTTTTTCATTTTCTAATAGAAAAATTTCAAAAAAAACAGAATTTTCCGAGTGAGAATTTTCATTCTTTCGCTCTGTTTTTCTTTGGTTTACATGTTTTTCTTTTTATGTTTATTTTGTTTTTTTGTTTTTTTTTTTTAAATATGGAAAAATGGATTTCAGTATACAGTTAAAGGTGTCGGTTGTTTTTCAAAAAAGGAAAAACAGAACAAAAGTAAAATGAAAATCAAAAGAAAATATATATATATTATTTTTCCCAACCAGTCGTATTAATTTCAGACTTCAGTTGAATATTTGATCGGGACCGGTTAACATGCAAAATTTTTTGATCGTCGTCGGACCAAAAAATTCATAAGAAAAAAACAAAAAAAAAAAAAAAAAAAAAAAAAACTAGAAAAATAAACATTATAAATGAAAAATTTTCATATTGTAAAATTTTTCCAAAAAATATTTTACTTTTAAGTTTTTTTATTTTTCCATCAAATTTTTCAAATTTTCCTTCAAAAAAAAAACTCAAAAAAAATGTTAAACAATTTAAAGGAATAAAATAAATAATGAAATAAAATGTATGTAATGATGTTATCACTTCTAAAATCCGGATGGGATATCGTGAAAATTTAGAAAAGGACAGAAAATAAACAAATGAAATAGATAAAATGAAAAATCATTACTTGCTTAAATTTAAATTCTTTAAAAAATTAAGAAACGACTAGTTTTAAAGGATATTTTAAAAGATTCGGAAATTTTTTTTTTATGGAAAATCGAGATAATTTTCAGATTTAAATTTTCTCAACTTTAAAAAATTTAAAGTCGAAAAAAAATAAAAACAAAAGAAAAATAAAACATAAAAAATTATTCAAATCGCGTGTAAAAATAAGGACAAAAAATATAAAAAAAAGTTTTATTTGGTTTTTCCTAGTTTTTTACATTTTTTTTTTTTAATTTTCATTATTATTGTCTTGTTTTGTATATTTAAAAACCATTTGTACTGTGCTTTGTACTGAATACGATTGATAAAATAAAATAAAATAAAACAAAACAGAAAAATTTAAATTTCAAATTATTTTCAAATTCAAAATTGTTTTTTAGTGAAAATTATAAAAAAAAATACTTTGGTCTTCTGTTGCTGACAAAATAAATTTTTATAATTTTTTTTCATGAATTTGAAATAATTTTATATAAATATTTAGAGAGAAACGAATTTATTTTATGGGGGGGACCTAAAAAACCACTATAAAACTTGGAATAGTATATTGGGAATTTTATTAAATTTTGAATCAAGAGCAAAATTAAAATGATAAAAAACTCCTTTTGAATTTGGACTGTGTTTTGTTCAAAAGGATGAACAGTTTTTCAAAAGGATGAATACAAAATTTAAATTCACTTTTGTTTGCTGCATATCATTTAAATTCTTTTGAATTGAATTTCGTTTTTTTATTTTTAAATGTATAAAAGGACACTCTAAAAGAAAGGACACTTTATTCTCTGTTGTAATTATTATTACTATAGAATATTATCTAAAAAAAATTACTATAAAACAATATTGCCTACTTTTAGGCTTACTGCAATTAAAAACAAATAAAAGAAATAAAATCCTGGAAAATTAAAAACAAAATTTGTGCTAGTGTTTTTTTTGTAATGCATTTTAAGAGTTCATAAACATTTACATTTTTTTACTATTTGATTCAAAGGAAGAACCAGAAGTTTGAATGTGATTTTAAAGATTAAATACAAATTACAAGAAGGGGTTAAAGCAATCCAATCTGACTTGAATTATACCAGAATAAATGCAAAGTTAAATCAAAAAATTTCAATTTAAAAAATTTTATTTGAGATTTTATTAGAGACTCAAATCTCAAACTCAAAAGAACACTTAAATATTCAACATCATTATGCTAAAGTTATTATGAAATATTCATAAATATTTTTATAGTAGATCGGTGGTCTCTCACTAGGTTGTTACTTTCTGTAAAGAAATTTTTAATTGAAAAAATTCTGAAGGATTTTTTGTTTTTTTTTGCAATTTAAATCAATTCAAAATTAAAATTTAAAAAAAAAATTGTATCTGTTCTATTATTACCATCACCTTGCTGGCACCTCCTTTGTATTTAAGGATTCGAAGGTCCAAAGACAACAGAAAACCCAAAATTTAAAAAAAAATTGAAAAACAATGAGTATGGAAATTTATATAAGATTTTCATTCAATTTAAAATTTGGATATTGTTTTAAATTTCAATATGGATAATAACAGTGTAATGAATTAAAATATGAATTTATTAATTATTAATTAAAAAATTGAAAAAATAAAAAAAAAAAAAATTAAAAATAAAATAAAATTTTAAAAATTTAAAGGGTGTAAATTTATTAAAAAAAAAATTAATTCAATTTAATCCAAAATAAATTAATGAATATTGAATTAATTAAGAGATTAAATTCACTTTAAAGTGTTAAATTTTGAAAATAAAAAGAATTTGTGTACGATTGATTTGTCGATTCGTTTCGTAATTTTTTATAACGGTATTATATTTGTACGAATCCCCGGGGGTTGATTACAATTATCGTGGAATCGCGTTTCTAAATATTGACTTAAAATTAATAAGAAAATATTTGATGGTAAAAATTACAAAATAAACAGGAAAAATTTTCAAAAAAAACCAAATTAATAAAAAAAATTAGAAAAAAAAATTCCAAAAAAAAATATTCAAATCCTGTCACAAAAAGGAAAGGATTTTCTTGAGGTTTTTTTGCTATATTTCGACATTTTTTGTGTTTTAAAAAAAGCAAAAAACCAATCAAATACATATATACATATATAATATCATTTACATATATATATATAAATTATACATATATATCCTGATAATATCAATATTAAAAAAAAACAAGGAACAAAATACAAATTTAAATTTATTTTGTTTTTTATATTATCCTGCCTGTCAAAAAGCTGTAATAACATTTTTTGAAGAAACTCAAACACTGTAAGGGAGTAGAACTCAAACACTGCAAGAGAATGGGGGCAGGCGACTAATAGAACTTCATTTTTTTTCTTAAAAAAAAAAAACAACCAAAACCAAAAAAATCAAATCACATATCAAATATTGAATGATAATGATGATTAAAATGATAAAGAATGATGATATTGATAAGAATGATGACAAAATACACACCCCCATACAATATATTTATGTAACATTATTATCATCATAGAAAGAAACGTTATATACATTAAAAAAAAACAACAAAAAAAGTTGAAGTTGACTTTAAAAAATAAAAAAAAAAAACCAAAAAAAAATTTCAAAGAAAAAAATTATATTTGGTTTTTTCACTCAAACTCAACTTTAAAATAAAACCCTTGTCATCACCATCTTACCTCTCCACCTCCAACATATGAATTTTACTTACTTTGGTTTTGTATATTGTATTGTATCGTATAACATATCGTATTATAATATCGTATTATTTGAAAAAAAAAGAAGTCCCAGTGATTCCCTCTAATAACATTTGTCTATGACATATCCATATAAATATATACAATATATATATATACATATCATCATAATATCATAAAAGTTTAGTCAAATATAAATAAAAAATTTTTTTTTTTGTATCTTTGTATCTAACACACAAAAAACAGAAAAAAAAGGATAAACAGTTATAAAGAAAAATTTATCTAAAGATACATATTATATAAAAAAGATACAATTGAACATATATCCTTATCCTTATTCAAGTTTTGTTTTTTTTTTTTTACTTTAAATTCGGAATAAATACAATATACATATACATATGATATCATATTTTATAGATTTATATTTGTTTTAAAATAACGGTATCATATCAGAGGAAAATAAAAAAAAACAAAAAAATTTAAAAGCACATATCCTTAAGTATTTAATATCCTTTATTATCATTTATCGTATATACATACATATTTGATTATATATATATATATTTTTATATTAAAATATATATAACAGAAATTTAAAAGTTATTTCTTGAATTTCTCAAAAGGAAAAGTAAATGAAAAATTTATAAAAAAAAAAAAGGGGGAAATACCAAAAAAAAAAAAATTAACTAAGAAAAAAAACAAAAATATTTAAGAAAAAAAAAATCCTTGCAAAATTTGCACAAAAAAAATAAAAAAAGAACAAAACAAAAGCGAAAAGGAATAATAATTGAAAACTAAATTCTAATATTGATTCAATTTAAAAATTACGTTTTATTTTTTTGGAAAATTGTATTCTATAATATCTGCAGATAAAATAAATATCTAAAGATATTTTTAAAATAACTGTATATAAAGTATAGTTGATGTCATTGAACTTTGAAGACTATAAAATTTGTAGTACTTACATGGTATATTTTTTTTTTTAAATTGTGTGTTAAATTTCGGTCGTCGTTTTTTGAACTTTATATAATTTAATTTTTACACACACATAAACATTAAAAAACACTTGTGAATGACATACATATTATCAGAATTTAGTAATTTAATAGAAAGGACTTTAAATTGAAAAGTAAGGACTTAAGGATTCTTGTATACAATTAAGCAGGAACAACCGTTATAATTCTACTATCTATACTAAATTGAATTAAAATCAATTTGATTTGTATTTAAGTGATCTAAAATAAACTAATGATAAGTAAATGAAATAAAACTAATTAAATAATAAGTAATAAAATAAAAAACCCAAAAAATTAATATAAAATATATGAAAATGATCTGTGATTTAATTAAAATTATTATAATTAATTAGAAATTAAATAAAATTTTTTTTTGTAATATTTTAAGTTTTTTGCAAAATAAAAATTAAAAATAGAAATATAAAATATATTAATTAAATATAAATTAAATATATAATAACAATAAGAAATAAATAAAATTTAATTTTTATATATTTCATTTGTATTATTTGAATTTAAACTTAATTTAAATATAATATTAATTATATACCTACGAAAGTGGTTTTAAATAAATTTTTTGAATACAAAGTATTTATAAATTTTTTTTTTAATAATTAAATTAAATTTTAAAAAAAATATGAATTTAAATTTAATTTGAATATTATAAAGTGAAAATAATAATCAAAAAAATAAAAAAAATAATAAAAAAATTGTTCCTTCATTATAAATATTTAATTTTATTGAATATTTTATATATTCCTTGTTATATAATTAATTAAATTAATTAATTTTGGAAAAAAGATAATTACAAAAAAAATACAAATAGTTTTTTAAAAATTTAAAAGGAAAAATTAAAAGAAAATTAAATGAAAATTTTTTTAAATTAAAAAGAAAAATCAAAGTGAATTATTAAAAAAAAATATTTTATTTAATTATAATATTCTTGTGTGTTATTTAATATTAAATTAAATTAAAAAAATATATACATAAAGTGTTTTATTAACAAAAGGTATTTAAATTTTATTTATCTATATATATATACATATATATATTTAGTATAATATAGTTATAGATATAGATAATTTTAAGAATTTAATTATTTAAGAACTTAAGATATTTTTTTTTTAAATTTAATCTTCTGATAGGTGTTTAACTTCTGTTTTTTTTTAATAAGTGCAAATTTAAAAATTTAAAATTAGGAACAGGCTAGGATGAGAAATTTATTGAGTTTTAAAATTTAAGGATTAAGTTATTTTGAAAATGTTTTAGGGGTATAAATATAATTGGAGTTGTTGGGAAGTGTGGACTATTAGATAAGAGTAGCATAGGTTTTTTTAAATATAGAATATGGCAGTTGGGTGTTTACTAAAGTTATTTTTATAAAGGTCTTTAAGTAATAAAGTGATAAGTAAGTGATAGCAAAATTTAATCCACTATTGGGGATATTACTCAAAAGTGATAAGTGTGGTTAATCTACAATTTAGTAATTTAGTCTCAATGCCTCAAAAAAGTTTTTTTGAAAAAAATATGTATTCTACAGATGAATATTCTTCCTATCAAGGTTTTAATCAAGGTTATCATTTTCTTTTGAAAATTTTATTTAAGAATCTGTAAAAGTTTTAGAAAATTCGCTTTTTCTGGAATTATACAACAGGGGACCTAATTGATTGATTGATTAGCTACATTTTAAGTTCCAAAAATAACAGTATAATGGAATTTCTTTTATAGATATTTTGTTGTACTTTTTAAAGAATTCAGCTTTTAAGAATTTACTTATTTCTTCACAAGTTCTATTGTTGTAATCAGTGTGTAGGATTACTTTATAAACAGGTAACGTTGTGACTTTTCATTGGGAATCCACTTCCATCTTTTATTCCAAAGCGAAATTTAAATTTTTGAAAAATATATACATATAGCTTCAATTCAATCTTTGACGCAGTTATTTTGGAAAATTAAAAGACTTCATAAACGCCTCATGCCTCTTTAAGGGTTAAATAGAAGAACAAGTAAAATAATTTAAAAGTTCTTTTTTCAAATTTTTCAAAGTGATTTTCCTTCAAGCATAAAAAAAATTTGTTTTACATATAGTTGTGATTGAATAAAAAATATATTTTGTTATGAATTTGAATGAGTTTACAGCTGTGAATTACATGCATCAATTACATCAATTACAATTGAAAAAAATTACAATTAATTTTAAAATTCCAAAATATTTCTGAAATACTTTCTGCGGAATATTTTTAAATATACAATATTTTTTTAAATAATTTCTCAGTATTCCTGTGAAACTCCTCTGGAGTTTTGTACCTTTTTTGAAAAAAAATAAAATAAAAATATTTCCAGGAAGAATTATATTTTTTAAAATATTTAAATGTAATAAATTTTGTCAATATTCAATGGTTTATTCTCTGTAAACAATTTTTATTGGCTTGACTTAGTTTTCGTGATAAAAATATTTTATTTAATATTAAAAATATAAAATATTATGTGTTTCCAGGCCTGTCTTTGTTTTTCTTGGTGAATTACTGTTATGATCACTAGGGTCAAGACTCTTTTTCACTGAGATATTTGACTTTAAGTTAAAACATTAACTTTTAGTTATACTTCTAAATCCTGTAGTAAGTATGAATACTTTGTTACAAAATCCGAATTAAAAGTAATTTTAATTGCATATTTCTAAGAGGCAAAGTAGTTTTTTTTTGTTACATAAATATAATTTCATAACGATTTATGTCGATTAATGCAACATACTTTAGCGGTTTAGGAGTAGATAGAAAGTTTTATCATAAATTTTGCAAAAAAATCGGTATTATATTGAATTTTAAAATTTTTTCAAGGCCTATTTTTAATTTGGGTAATGGCAATTAAAAACAATGTCGTAAGTAGTCATTAGAATCTATTGTGTCAATTTTTTTATATTTTTTAAAATATCAATATTTTAATTATGCAAATGATTTGCCATGTTTTTTTTTTTTTTTAAATAGTTGTTATTAAACAGTTGTGTTTAGTAACCTGAGTTCAATAATGGTCCTGATGTTCAAAAATATTTAAATTTTTTTAAATAAAAAATACAAATTTTGTATTTTTAATCAAAATTTCGTCATTATCCAAAAAGAAAAACTAAGGAAAAACTGAAAGAAAACATACAAAAAGGGGAAATTGAAGGGGGAAAAAAAAACTACGTGAGAAAAGTCAATTGATTTTAATGGGTCTGTCTTTTAGTAGTAGAAAATTGAAAAAATTGAAAAAAACTAAAACAAGTTACTTTTTTTGATGTCATCAGCCATCTGTTACAGTGTATATTTTTAACTTTCCTAAGGAAAATTTGATTTTTTTTTTTTATTTTCTTGTTTAACGTGAATTGACATTTGTTTTAACATTTGTTTCATTTTGTTTTTCTAATTTTTCCATGTTTTCCTATGGATTTAGTAATGAAATTCTAGTTAGAAAATTTTTAATTTGAAAATTCAACAATTTTTAAGAAATTGTTTTTAAATTAATTTTTAATAGAAATTTAATATTGGAAATGGTTTATTCTCCCTACTTCCCACTCTTCGTCAATGGCTCATAACCTATTTATAAAATATAAAATTTTAAAAATGAATACATGGTAACAATTTTCTTAACTAGTTAAAACTAGGAAAAAATTTTCAAGCTTTTTTGAATATGAGAGTATTTAAAAAATTTAAAAAGTTTATTATTTCTTTAAAAACTCACAAGTTTCATCTTCTTTAAACGAAAGAGATTTCAAAAAATTTAATTCGTTCTGCCTGCTAGGAAGGGGTTGGTAAACTTGGTTGGTAGAAGTATCATTGATATTTGAAAAAATTAGGAAAGACTATTAAAGTTTTCTGTATTTTGAATTATTGTGGAATACAACTAAGATAGGGTCTCCAAACTTTTTATGGCAATTAAAAGAATGGAATAGAACTTAATGTTTTCAAAATTTAGTCAGTAATTAGGCTTTCTTAATTCAAATTTGATAAAATTATTTAAAATGTCTAACAAATTAATTCCAATCGGGATACTTTTAAAATTTTTTTAATGTACTCTTCATATTTATTGAAAATGTTGATTAATTAATTATAAAATTTTATCATTTAAAGATCTGTTGAACTAAAGGTCTTCCTGAGTAGGACTTTAGAAAGTTTCCCGGGCCAAGGTCTTCAAAAACCAAAATCTACCTTTTCGTAACTTTGAGATTAGACCATATAAATACAAATGTTTAGTTTGGTTTTGGATATACGTATATACGCCTAAAAATGTAACCATACCCAGAAGTAAGAAACGTTATGAATCTGGTTCCTGCATTATAGGTCAATTTTTGATTTTTTAAATTTTTATTATTTTAGCAAATTCAATATGAAAAACTCCTTCAAAAATATTTAGTGGATAACCAATTTATTGTCTTCGTACTTGTGCTTTAACTGGCTCTTCCGTTGGTTCTGATTCCATATGACGCAACTGAAAATTGACTTAACCTTGTCGTATATAAAAAAAACTATTATTAATTTAAAATTAAATTTTAATGTTTCGGTACCACATTCTCAAAATGGTCTTAAAAGTTAGAAGATATAAAATTACCCCTTGTCCATTCGGATTTCTTAACCCTATATAGATTACTGACTCAAACAGATTGTAGTTCAGGTCGATACTACACAGTTTCAAATATTTGGATATTTTTGAAGAGTATCTTAAAACTAATTACAAAATTTTTACCGAACAGTCAGGACATCAAATAAGTAAAAAAAAATTAATTAAAAATAAAATTAACTTTATGTCTTATACTGATTATTTTAAATAAATATTTTAAGTGGAAGGTAGTTGGTCATTTTAATTTTTAAACATGTTGTTTAAATTATTTTGAAACTTAAAATACTTTAAGAACATTAAAATAAAAAATCGTATACCGAAATTGTAGAAAAAACAAGAATAATAAAAAAAATATAAAATGTCCTTGAAACAATTTATTTTTACTTTACAAAAAAAATACTTTGAACTTTTGAACTAATTTCTAGGTATAATAAATAATAATTTTTTTTGTTATATTCCGGGTTAAAAAAATTTTTTTTCTTTATATTATTTCATTTTTGTGCCAACGAACCTAAAAATTTGAAATATATTTATATTTTTTGTATGTTTTTTACTTAACCTCCATGTATTAGATGTATTGAAACTTTTGTTATACATACCTTTATAATATGTACATTTTTTTTAAGTATTTGAAATTTAATTTGAAATTCTAATTTAAATAATGTTATGCTAAAATTATTAAACTAAGTCCGTTCTTTTGATTGTACCTGGACTCCAATTTATTGTACTTATCAATATGTTATCCTTAACATAATCCTTCATTTCTCCCGAATTTTTTTAAAAAATAAAAATCTATTTTATTATTGATTGCATATATCTAGGAGCTAAGATAATTTCTAATTTTGTTATATACTTATTCTTTTTAAACTAATCTTAATTAGTAAGACTCTATGGCCATTAAAAGCCTGGATTTGACTTTGATACTCCAATTAGTTTCACATTGAGATCCATTTCATTAATTGCATATTTTTAGGAGTCAAATAAAATGTTATGCTTAAGAAACTTCTAATTTGTTTCGATTTTTTGATAGTCCCCGATTTGATTTTAAATAAATCTATTTCAATATTTATTGCATATATCTAGGAGCCAACTAAAACTTTGTCCTGAGATAAACTCTCGTTTGTTCCAAAGTATAAATAAAACAAAAAAATATTCAAAAATTCAATTAGAATGAATCTGAAAATTTTTTCCAGATAACCTAATTATTCTAAATATTTATAATTATTAATTAGATTATGCTGGTAATATTAGATATAATATACCTAATTACCCATAACTCGATTACGTTAAAATGTATTCAAAATCCTTGTGTTAAAAACTATTATTCTAATCAAATCATTTTACACTTGAAATCATCCTTAAAAAACTTTAAAGGATTACAATATCGTTATAATATTATAAAATCCTCAATTTAAAAGCCCCACCTTGTGACATGAGCTTAATATAAATACAAATTTTACTACATTTTCAATCCGGCTGTTATTGATTCTAATATATATATTTTTTTTCACATATACGTATTAAAAATCTATACCATTATTAATTGCATATTTCTAGGAACTAATAAAAAAACTTTATTTTGCTGCAAACATTTAATACGATAATGATTTCATGAACATACATATCTACTGCATATACACTCCATTTAAAATACAAACTAAATATACCGTAAGCGGTATTAATTTTATTCGCTTTTGCGGTTTTTTTTTTAACTTTTTATTTTTTTTCTCTTTTTTTTTTTTTTTTTTGTTCTAGTGGAAATAGATTAAAAATCCTTTTGGCGCAATTATAACATTTAACAGTTATACGGTTTATATACGATTTTGTTTCATGTGTTTAATTAACTTTGCAGAAAAAAAAAAATTCGGAAAAGAAAAAAAAAAACAAAAATTAACAAAGAAAAAACTTCTGACATTTAAAAAAAACAAAAAAAAAAAAACTTTAAAAAAAATTTTTAACCATAGTTGAAAGTTGCACATACTTGTATAGGTGTTATACGAATACATACATTGTATTAATATAATTGCATAACGTAAGAAAGAGTAAGATACATATTATGTATTTGAATAGAATGAACAATAAAATAGGAAATAAAACCCAAAAAAAAAAAAAAATAAAAACGGTTCTATTTTTTTTTTGCATATTCCGCTTAAACTATTTCATGATTTAATTGTTAGTGGCATTCAGGTTTTGTTTTCTATTTTTTTTTTTTTTTTGGTTTCGCTTTGGCATGAAGTTTTATGATAAAAATTAAATTTTTAGATGATCAACATTTTGTTTAGATACATAGAAATTTCGAAATTAAGTTTTCAATGACAAAAATATAATCCGAAAAAAATGTTGGATAGTTTTTTCGAATTTAAAAAATTGTTTTTTAATTGATTTGTTCTGAAAAAAAAAATAATAGTTTGAGGTTTATAAGTAAAGACACTTTTAGTACAAAATAAATATGATTAAAGATTCATTGGTGTTTTCAGGATTAAAGGTATTAAATTCGTAGATTGAAATTTGTCAATTTTTGAAAATTGCCATGGTTACCAATCTTTGGGAATCTGAAAGATGGCATAAATTTATCTATTTTATAAGCGTTACACGACAATCTGGCTTAATTTTTATGAATTATCGGTTAAAAATTTTGTATAATGTCATGGTAACCAATTTCTAAGAACCTGTAAGAAATTATATGAGTTAACATAACGATTTTCGAAATTGAGATAAATTCTTAAGCATCAAATAAATAATTTCGATGTAAAGTCATACGGGGATTAATTTATAAGAATCAAATAAACCAGTTCAATACAATTTTATGGATAACAATGTTAAGGAAACTGAACTAGCGTTTAAGTTTGCATATTTTAAAAAATTTTAACAGTTATTCGAATTAATTCTTTGGAGTTAAATCAGTAAACCTAATATAATATGGTTACCATGGTTACTAATTTTTTAAGTACATGAAATTTTATGTAAGTTAAAGTTTTTCCAGTTATTCGGAATACTTCTTAAAGATTTAATTAAAAAAATTTAATAAACTGTGGTTGCCATAGTTACCAATTTAAAAATAAATGAGAGATTATTTTGTTTTTCGAAATGATTAGCTTAAATGATTTTCAAATTACTATAAAATGTATAAGCATAATCCAACTCAAAAATTCAGTTGGATGAGTCTCGATTTGGTTCGAAAATTTTTACAGTAAAACTAATTAAATGGAGTTTGACTTGAATTGTTTTTAGTTGTAGTTTTATATCGGAATTAGAATAAAAATAATTCTTATATTTTCAATACTAAAATTAATAAATAAGTATTTTGACAGAATTTTAATTTTAAGTAACAAATTTGTTAAACATAATTTCAATTCGAAAGATTGAAATTTCAATTCGAAACAATTTGATTTTCTAATAATCAATTACGATTTGAAGTTACGATGCTTTCAGTTTGCATTTGAACATTCAGTGAAATATTTATAGATAATAAGATCCAGTGCTTTTTCTATTTGAAAAAAAAGGTTAACTTTTCATTTCACTCAGAAATAATTCAAATTAAAAAAACTCTTATCAAAGACCTATTTTAATGTCAAAAATTCGGAAATTCCCATAATACAATCGAATTCAAAATAACATTTTCAATACAAACAATAATTTAAGAAACGATTTGATTCGGTTCAAGTATCATCGATTTTTAAATTTTCTATATATTGTTTTTCACTATTATTGATTTTAAAAATTTAAAAAAAAACAAAATATAATTAAAAAATTTAAACAAATAATACGTATCGTATCTATAGATATTTTTTTAGATTTAGATTTTTATTTCGTGTAGATATTTTTAAATCGGAAATCAATTAATTTCAATAGATTCGAATTTCTTTTTTCATTTTGGAGCAAAAAAAAGAGTTTAAAAAAAAAAAGTTCTTTTGTACGTTAAAAATTCATTTAAATAAAAAAAAAAAAAAATTTTATTTTTTGTCAATAATTATTTTCGAAATAGAAAATAAAATTATATTTGAATGAAAATTCATTTTCGTTTTTTTTCAATTTTATTTTATTTTAAGGAAATAATCAAAAAAAAAAGGTGAATAGGCGAATAGATATAAAAACGCACAGAAATCAAAATTGATTAAAAAATATTTTTTGAATGAAATTTGTATCTACAGTTTTTTTTTTGTATTGCGGATAGTTTGGTATTTTTTTACTATGGCAACAAAGGCACAAAAAAAAGGTTAAAAAAGGTGCTGAAATTGCAAAATTAAAATTTTTATATTTTGAGTATTATTAAAAAAATTTTGAATACTATTTTTAGTCAAAGATTTGTGTTTTTTTTAGTTAGAATTTGTTAAAAGTATTGAAAAATTATTGAAAATTTAAATTTATGAATTATTAAAAAAAATTAAATTTTTTTATTATTAAAATATAAATACACGGTGGTTCCTAATTAAGTACACTTGCAGTTTTGATGGACCGTTGCAATTGTATTCCAAAACTCAACACTCTGTTTTTTTTCTTGATATTTCTTTGGAATTCCTTGCTTTAAAATCTTGATAGTTTTTCCATGTTCTCTTAAATCAAAGCCTTATTGCATTGATCGCTTATCACTTATCACTTAAAAAATTAATTTTTCCGATTGGGCACATTGTTGTTGCCCAATAGTACTGATCATAGATTAAAATTCAATTACTATAACAACAGATCTACTTAACAGTTACCAGTCCCATGAGTATTTTGTGCAAAGTAATTTTAAGCAATTGTTTGCAACAGAATTAAGCATGTTTACAATTCAAAATCAATTACTGTACTCAATTAACATATCATTGAATTTTTAAGTACCATAACTCCTTAAAGTTGATAACTTATCAAAAACTCCTTAAGTAGGTAACTTACTTTTATTGAGCATTGCCTTATACATTGTTTTAACAGGCCGGGACATTGGAAAATTTAAGTATAGAGATTAAGCTAAAGCTCTTCCAGTTTTCCAAAATATAATTCCATTTTGAGTACTTGTATTAAAATTTATAAGAAAAGTGGTCTAAAAGTAGCTTTAAGGACTTTTAAGGATATAAAAATATAAAATTTGTGAAAGCAATTTGACTAAAAAAATACTCTTAGATAACAGAATTTTTTTACTTAAACATTGCAATGTAACTAATTATAAGACATCCTGTTATTTATATAATATATTGATACGATTATTTATAAAAATTTTTTTTTTTAAATATAAAAAAATTTGTAAAACAGAATTATTAATATTTTGTCAGTTGATGCAATAAAAAAAAAATATATTTATTTAAAATATAATGTTTCTAAATCATTCGTCAATTAAAGGGTTTTTTTTTCTAATTTATCTCATAAATCTATTTTTTAATAAATTCTATTTATTGTTTTTTTGTGAAAATTTATGGAGAATGGTGTAGCCAGAATCTTATTCAAAAATTTTTACAAATTAAAACAAATTAGAGTTATTTAAAACTTTTGAATCTTTTACCTTTGGTGTTTTTCAATCATTTCGGTATGTAAAGAAACAAGTGAGTACCAGTACCGATACTGAAAAATTTACTTAGTAATATTTAAATACTAGTACTTGTTCTGGGAAAAATATAGATACATACTAGTAAAAATAATTTTTCTGGTACCCAAAAATATTTTTCCAGTATAAACCAGTACTTATCAGTATAAACTAATATTTATCAGTATTACATAGTAAAATCCCATTATTCAAAGAATTTTTTAAGTACTTATTCATTATTAATATTTTGAATTTAGAAATCATTACTTTTTGAATATATTTCAAATATTATCAATAAAAGATACTGGAAAAATACTGCTGAGTTCCAGTACCCAGATTTTTACTGGTACTTATAATTTTTTTATTGCTAGTATTAGTATTTTAATTATATTGAGTATCGGTACTGGTACTTGAAATTTACCAGTGCTGCACTATAGTTATAGAATAAATTATACAGCATATGTAAATAAATGTTTATAATTTAGACTAAATCTTGCAGTTCTTTCTTTACTGTAGGAATTAAAGTCTTTACCAACTATTCTTGGTTTTGATTTGAAGAATGATATTATCAATTTTTTCAGTACATTGTCGGTTATGGCTTTAATTGATTTTAGATCAATCTTTAGATTTAAATATTATGTTTATAATTTATTCTTGTATTAAAATATTTAAAAAATTAACTGCACTGCATGAATTTCTTGATTTAATTTACATATGTATTACAAAAACCAATTCACTATTGTTTAACAAGTACTTTGGCCCTCTACTGCCCAGCTTTAATCTTATATACTTCAGATCATTTTACTTTAAACAATTTACTTTAAAAAGATACAAATTAAATTGTATTAATAAAGTTAAATATTATGTAAGTTATGTAAATTTCTTATTTAATTACATATGTTATGTCATAATTTAATTTTACTTTAAAATGCTGTCTTTAATAAAAATGATTAAATATATGTTTATAAATAACTTGTAATTGTCATATAAAAAATATGAATAGTAATTAAAAATTTATAAAATAATCTTAACATTTTCCCAAATATTATACTTAAAATTTTAATATTTTATTTTAAAATTGTAAAAGTTATTATTTATAGATTTTATATATAGGAATTATGTTTCAATAAAATTAAATAAAGTAATTTTATTTGTATGTGTATTATCGGAAAAGTATTGAAGTCGTATAGAAAATTTGTTATTGAATAATTTACTTATTATCTGTCATAGCCATCAGTTTTAAAAGGCCATGACCTAACTGAATTGTGACGGGTAGTAAATGTGTAATGTTCCTGAATCTATAAATAAGGCTAGAAGCGTTTCAATGTGTTAATCTCAATGTCTTAAACCCTTTTTAATTAAATTGAGCCAATCTTTGATAGATTTGTTTATTAATCCCATAGATATAAAATAATGCTTATACTATTTTAATACAATTTTATGTGATGTATTGATCCAATTTTCAAACTCTAATAATGTATGTAAGGGAAATTCAAGTATTAAACGCCTTTTAATAAGTTTCTTAAAATAAAACAAAATTTCGAAAATAATTTTATATAATTACTTTTATAAAAAAAATATATTTTTTCGAAGTACCCTATACATATATTATATATTATAATTATAGACGAATTAATATTAATTCCGAATAAGACAATTAAAAAAATTCATTTTAAATATTACTTAACTATTTAAAAAAAAAAACCAAAAATAAAAAAATATTTAAGTCTATAAAATCAATTCAATTGAATTAAATTTTTTTTTTATTTTTAAATAATTATTACTTAAATAAAAAAGTAATAAAAAAAATACTTTTATTTTAAATAAAAATAATTTTGTACAATTAAAATTGAAAATCCGATAACAATTATTGTTAAAATGGTTTACTCTTACATAAAAATTTATTTTAAATGATTTTTTAAGAGTTTTTTTTTATATTTTTTTAAATAAATAAAATATAATATTTATAATAATTTATTGATTTATCTCATTATTAAAAATTTTATAAATATTGCAATATTGCTTGTTGATATTTACTGCAATTTTGTAATTAAAATACCAATTTATAGTATTAGTTTTTATAATTTTGGAGTTCGAATTGATCTCTTGAGAAGAGCAGACGTGCGGTGATTAAAATAAAAAAATAAATAAATAAAACAAAAATATAGCGGTATATAAATTTGAAAAAAATTAATTAAAAATAAAAAAAAATTTTTTTATATAAAGTGATTAATTTACAATAAATTTATATAAATTTCTTTGTGAGTTCATTTCTGGATTGCACCATGCAATCAGAAATAGAACAAAATGAATTAAAACAGACTATAAACACTAATCTAAATATTTTATTAAATAAAAATAATCAGGGTTCTACAATGGATACCCAGAGTGAAAAACAAAATAATAAAAATAAAAATACCAAAAAAATGTATGAGATGAAAAAAGAAAACGATAAACTAAAAACTGAAATCAAAAAACTAAAAAAAATTATAAGTGAATTAAAACCAAATAATACAACTATAAATTTCACTGAAAATCCATTTTCGCTTCTGTCAAATGAAGCTGAAAACCACATGGAAGAAGGTGAAATAGAAATACAAGAAACTTACACAGACAAAGATGAGTTTCAAAATTTCATTGAAGTGTTATCAAAAAAAAACAATGAAAATAAAAAAAATAAAGAATCTATTAGCTTGAGCAACAAAAACAATAAAACTACCCAAAATATAAATACCATCAGTAATGAAAATAATAAAAATAAAATACAATTAAAAAAAAATGACAATAATAATGAAAGTGTAAAAAATATTAATAAGAAAAAAATGCCACCCATATGTGTGTATTATTCAGACTTAGAAATGCTAAAAAAAACGATAAAAATAAAAACAAATAATTTCTTAACAAAAAAAATTTCGGATAATTCCTTCATAATATATCCAAATGAAATAATAGATTACAAAACAATTATAGATATACTAAAAAAATCGCAAACTAATTTTTACACATACACGCCAAAAACAGAAAAAAAAATTAGTTTGCTATTAAAAGGTTTAGATGCTTCTTACAAAGAAGAAGAAGTACTAAACGCATTAAAAAATTTTAATAATGCAACAATAAAATTCGAATCAGTCAGCAGACTTAAAACAAAAAAATCAGAAGAGAACAAAAAAATTCTCTCATATTTTATTGTTCAAGCATCAGCTGAGAGCAACATAAACGATATAAAAAAAATAAACTCAATAGACAACACAATAATTTATTGGGAGAATTTAATTAAAAATAAACAACTACAATGCACCAGATGTCAAAGGTTCTCTCACTCTGCTGCAAATTGTAATATGGATTACCGTTGCGTAAAATGTGGTGAGAACCACTCTCCAGGAGAGTGCAGTATCACAATAAGTGATGAGAAGAGCAAATTATTTTGCACACTATGTAAACAGCATGGACATCCAGCATCATATACAAACTGCCCTGTGCATATTAAGCAACAACAACAAAAAGAAGAATTAAAACAAAGGTTAAAAGAAAAAATTAGTAACAGGTACAATATGTTTAATAATTTTACAAAAACAAATATTTCATATGCAAATGCATTAAATAACAATAATAATACAAAACCAACAAACAATAATAATAACACCAACAACAACAACAATGCAATAGATAACAACAATAATAATAATAACAATAGTAATAATAATAATAACAATAATTATAACAACAATTTATTAGAAAATTTAAATAAAACTATGCTAAGTATGATGAAAAAAATAGAAAACATTGAAAACAATATGAAACAAAATGTAAATGATATAAAACATTTATATGAAACATTTAACATATCTAGACCCAATTGTTAATTATGTCGTATTCATTAACAAATAACATTAATATAAAATTAATTTCAATTAATGTAAATTCACTAGTTTCATATAGTAAAAGATTTTCTCTTATGCATTTTACAAAAGATACAAATCCTGATATTCTCTGCTTAGGCGAAACTAAATTGCAAAGCAGACATTTTTTAGAATTAGAAAATTTTAATATAATTAGAAACGATAGAATTAATTTAGGTGGAGGTGGTACAGCTGTTTGTATCAAAAAAACTTTTAAATATGAAGAAATTAGAAACGTAGAATTTAATAATTTTAAATGCATAGAATTAAGTATCATTAGTCTAAATTTAAGAAATTCCGATAAATTATTTGTGATATCAATTTATGCTTCCAACAGAAACCAATCAAAATTTTTAGACGAATTTAGTAAAATATTCGAAATATTAAATCTATCCAACAGTAAACATTACTATATTATTGCAGGAGACTTAAACGCAAAACATGTTTCTTGGAATAATATATGTAATAACAGTCGTGGTTCGGCTCTGTATAAATGGCTAAGCGACAACAAAATTCAATATAAAAGTAAGCTTTTAATTCCGGATGCACCGACATTCCCAAGGTGTAATTCGTATTTAGATCTATTCTTAATAGATGTAAGAATAGAATCAGCTAACAATACTCTAGAAACATTAGCATACAATAGTGATCATAATGCTGTAAGTGGCATTTTTGCTCTATATAAAGAAAATTTGTTAACATACAACAATCAACTAGTCAATGAAAAGTACTTATTCCATAAAACCAATTGGAACAAGTTTAAAATAAAGCTAGATAACAATTTTGAAAAGGAATACTTAACTTGTAGAGACCAAATTATAGAGACGGAAAACATAAGAATAGAAAAAATTGACACCCACTTAAACAAATTGAACAAAATTATTAAAGACACAATGGTTGAAATTATACCAAAATGTACCAAACAAAACTATTTAAATAAATTTTACTCAACTAGATTAAAAAATTTACTCAGACACAAAAACAAATTACTTAAAGACATACATTTAATTTACAAAAGATGCTTAGACTTCAATTCACAAGCAATAATCACACTCAAAAGTCTCTTAAATAATATTAATACATTAATAAAACAACAACTTAAAATTGAAATTAACAACTACTGGACAAACAGAATTAAAAATATATCATCCAAAGACAGCCGTAATATGTTTCCCGAAATAAACAAAATATTTAGGAAAAAACATATACAAGACATAAAACAATTACACATAGACCAACAAGACTTAAATCTACTGACTAACAACGACATCGACGTCACTAGTTTAGACAGAACAAACTCAAATCAATATATATTAAGGGAAAAAATACAAATAACTAAAATATTAGGATCATACTTAGAAAACAGTCACAAAATAACAGTACCTAACAACAACCGATTCCACCAAAATATTCAGAATACTGTACAGGCTTTTAAACAAAGTAGCAAACTAAAAAAACAAAATAACATTACATTAATCACATTTGACACAATAAATACATCCTTTAACATTTTAAATAGAAACAATTTCTTTACGAATTACGATGAGCTCTCTACAAGACTTAAGAATTTGAATAACAAGACATCTGCAGGGATTGACGGCATTCCTAACATTGTACTAAAAAACTTAAGTACTAAAATTATACAAAAAATAGTTATCCTTTTCAATAATGCATTAAACTACTGCTATTTTCCGAAAAGCTGGAAAATAGCTAAAGTAATTATGCTAAAAAAACCGGGAAAAGATCCTACAAATCCCGGCAATTACAGACCCATAAGCTTGTTACCTAACATTAGCAAAGTTTATGAGACCATTATTAATGACAAAATAATTAATTTTGTTAACAATGAAAATATACTACCTGAAAACCAATTTGGTTTCAGGTATAAACACTCTACAAATCATGCTATCAATAAACTTACATCAGATATTTGCTGGTACATTAATAAAAAAGAATGTGTTGGCGCTTGCCTAATCGACCTCGAAAAAGCATTTAACAGCGTATGGATAGAAGGTTTAATATATAAATTAATTAAACGAAATTTTCCAAACAATTTAGTTAGATTAATACTAGATATGGTTGATGAAAATAGTTTCGTAATAGAAAACAAATTAAATGCCGAGAATTTATTTAAAATCGAAAGTGGTTTACAACAAGGTACAGTAAACTCACCTATTTTATTTTCTCTGTACACATCAGATCTCCTAAATATGCTTAACAACATAAAAGGGGACAATTACGCAATTGCTTTTGCCGATGACCTTATTGTCTACTCGGCAGCATATAAGATAAAGGATGTACAAACAAGTGTTCAAAAACTATTCAACCTTATAGTAGACTATTGTAAGGTCTGGGTACTAAAAATGAACATAGAAAAATGCGAAGCAATATTATTCCGTAACACAGTAGATAAAGTAAACAATAATATTAAGAAACATTGGAAAGAATTTGAAATTAGAGCTCCAAATAACATTAAAATTAATAAAAAAAAGATAGTTAAATATTTAGGTGTATATCTACACCAAAATTTAAACTTTACTCACCATGTAAAAAAAGCGATTGAAAAGGGTACTAAAGCGTTCATGTCCTGTCAGAAATTGTTTTATAATAAAACTCTTAATGACAGAGTGAAAACTTTAGCTTACCAGAGTCTTATAAGACCAACTATATCGTATGCTGGACCAATTTGGTTCAATATTAGTGCAAGCCAAATGGAAAAAATCAGGGTTTTTGAACGAAAATGCATAAGAGCCTGCGTAAATCTACATAGAAAACCAGAAACGGACTACAAACATTTTTATTCCAATAAATGCTTGTACCGTAAGGCAAAAATAATAAGATTCGATAACTTTTTAATAAAAATTATACGTAATCATTTTGATAGATCTCTTAGCACGTTAGAAAATGGTTTAATATCAAACATATATTACCATAACGAAGAGTATATTAAATATAGTTTAAAAACGGGTTTCATTGCGCCCGAACATTTTATTTACCTAGATTCCAAAGGGTATATTCAAAACCATGAGCATGTCCCCCTATTATATCACTATAATAGACGGGCTACATGCAAGTGCATAGAATATGACCCCTATAATATTGAAACTAATTTATTAAAATACGACATGTTTATCCCTGAAAGGGATAAACAAATACAAAAAAACTATTGGTGGTTAAATAGTTTATAAAATTAAAAGTAAATGATGTTAAAATTTCATAATATATTAGGATAAGGTTAGGCTAAGTTAGATAGTTTTAGATTAAGTTTTAATTTTAGCATTAGATATAAGCTAGCTTAAGTTTTACTTGTTTTTATAAAAAATTAAAAAATATAATTAATTTTTGGTTTTTAATATTTTCCAAAAAACTCAAAATGCAATACAATATTTCAGAAAAATTAAAATAACTTAGAGATTGTATAAATTATTAGAATAAAAAAAACTAAGCAATTTAAACTACATTAAGGTTTTAGTTATAATTAATTTAAGAATTAAAATTAGTTTTATAAAACTTTTTGCTAATTGTAAATACTTATAATGAAATAAACAAAAAATAAAAGTTAAAAAAAAAAAAAAAAAAAGTTTTTATAATTTTAAATTTCTAAGAAAATATTGCATATATTAAGGCGTAATATTGTAATATATTTTATTTAGGTATTTAGAGATAGTTTTCTACCAAATGCAATGTGATAAGGGGTTTGAGGTACAATAAGTTTTTGTGTATACATATATTAATTTTTTTTAATTAAAATTGTTATAAGAGCATTGTTTTCTAATAATACGACTTGCCCTATTGAAACTTGGGACTTTGAATTATAAAATTTAAGGAATTTAATTTAGTTGAAATGTTTTTTAAAACAAGTTGTCCTGCTTTGATTATAACTAAAGGCTAACTTATGATTAAAGAAAGTGAACAAAATTTAAATTTAATTTTAGGAATGTATAAATGTTATATAATTGTAGATTGCGGGAAATTCAATTTAATCCAATGGCCTTGTTTCATTGTTTGTGAACATAATCCATCAAAAATTTTATATATGAGAGTTAAGTTATCGGGTTTACTAACGGGTTGCTGAATTGGAGAATGGAGAATTTCAGGTGATAATAGTTTAGAATAGGTTTTTCTATCTTGTAAAACGTCTTAGTATTAGAAGGTATCCTTAGTAATTTGTAATAATTAACAAAGTGTGGCGAGTTTATTTTAATATAAGTGTAGAATTTATAAAAAGGGTGAACTAAAGAAGGTAACAAGCTTAAAAGGAACCTCAGTTTCTGCTTGGAAGAGAGGCTTATAGAAAAAAATTTAATATACGTACTCGTACATATGTATTCATTTATAAAAAACTGCAAAATTAATTCAATAAAATATTATTAACTGAATTTAAATTTAAAAAAAAAATGATACCGTAAAACCGAATTAATATTTCTTTAGTCAGATTGAATTAAAAAATATATAAATCGGTGCTTATACTTCACAATAATTTAATTTTAATTTAATTAAATTTCGTTAACATTTTTACAATTTAAATTGAATTAATCTCTGGTACTTTAAATCCTATTTTTGTTCAGTAAATTAATTCATAAACTTTTTAAAAATATTTAATAATTGTTTTTTATCGATTTATAACCATCCAATTACCATATAAAATTATGATAATTCGTAAATTGTCTGATTTGATTCCTTAAACATAATAAATTCGAACCTAAGAATGTAATAATAATAACCTTTGTTACATTTGAATTAAAATTAGTTGTAATTCAAGGCATTACACTTTAAGCATGTCTAATTTCACTTTGTATAAAAGAGAGCTAAGTGAAATTTTGGATTCAATATAGCTCTCAGCGGAATTTATCATTTTTCTGGGGTTATTTATTCTAAACTAATTATGAAAGATCTAATTATAAATTATGTTCATTTCAATGTAGATATGTACGATTTAGCCAAATTTAAAAGAGCATTAACATCTTTCTTCTAAATGTTCCAACCAATTTTCCCTATTCACCATAATCCAGAAATCCCAAATAACTTCCACCATAAACTCAAAATCCTTCCATATCCCCACCTATGTAACCAAGCCGTAAATCAGTTCCAAGTTCTCTTTTAAAGTTTGGCTCAAAAAGGTTGTGGCTTTGTTGTGTTAAAGTTGCAAACTACCCAAAGAAACACCGCAAAGTTTCAATTGGTGGCTTTCAAGCTTTCCATTCCCTGGTTAAAAAAAAATAAAACTAAATTTGAATTGAAATTAAATTAAATTTGAATAGCTTCATACAATAGTTGTTTTTAATACCCTAAACCAACTACCGCTCAAATTAATAAAAGATCTATTGGAGAATTAAATAATAATACAAAATGCTTTCATATGTTGTACCTTTAAAATATTGTAAAATTAATTTCCTTTAAAATTTTTCAACTCATTGAAATAAATTTATTGAAAATCCCTCGTGAGCCGTGAACAACATTTATAAAATGAAAATTGTTCATTTAACAAATATTATATTTAAATCAATATCAAAAACAATTTTTAATTATTTAGTTCGACATCCGGTTTACCTTTAAATATCCTTTGAATATGTTACAATGAATTTACAACAAATCAATATTTAATTAAAATCATAACACATATGAAATTTTACTACCGGTAATGAAATCAAATTTTATTTTCTCTATGAGAAAGTATTTATTGAGGTCAATTGTACAAGGGAAGCTGTCAGGGGTTCCCGGTAAATACATAAAATTTACTAATGTTTAAATTATTTTTTATATGCTTGTTATCCAACTAAATTGTTAAGCTATTAGGTCTGTCAGCACCACTGAAACTTTTTAAAGGACCCTATTTACATTCCATTCAAATTTAGTCACATCCTTGGAATATGCTTGTGTTATTACTAAAGTTAGAGATTTTAATCAATTTTCGTTGGCAAATAACACAGAAGACAGTATTCGGCCTAATCGATTAAATGATGTCTTAAATTGTAATCTACATGATTCTATTTGTGTAGGTATTGCAATAATTCAATATGTGAGTTATAAGATCAAAAGAAAACTTTTTGATTTTAATATAATTATCTGTGAGTTAAAATAAAAAATTAAAAAATTTGTTAATATATTGTTACATTTTAGCTTTTCTTTAGTATTTATACTATGAAGGAAAGGTTATAATGTCCTCTGTGAAAATGCGTATTTTCGAATTTTTTTAGTGTGTTACTTTGTCTGTATGTGTGTATGAATGTCTATGAGCACAAAACCTCGCGTAAATTTAATCCAATTTTGATAAAATTTGGTATGAATCCTTTTCCGTTAATAGTAAGATTATCTTCAAAGAAAGGCCAAATCGAACCAGAATATTGGGAGGCTTTCATACAAAAACACCAGACTTTTTGAAAAATCTGGAGTATTAATTTTCGGATTGAGTTCAAATTTGCTAAATAGGCTATTGGTGAGTACCTTTGAAGAGTTAAATAATTTTATGATCAAGAGGTCTAGGGATTCTAGATATTTCAGAATTGTCAAGCTCTAATAATTCATGAAACTTTCAAACGATTTTAAGGAAATTTGGTATGAGTACTTTTTTGGCCACAATTAAGAACGATTTTGCAAATGGGCCAATTTGAAACACGGGATCTACAGACTTCCTTATAAAATAACCATATTTTATAATACTTGATTCATTTCTACAATTTTTATGATTAATTTTTTCCACTTTTACTTTAATTCGAAACTGAGCCCCTGCACTATAAGAATATGGCATTTTAACCACAACCGCTTACAGCCTATTTGTAGATAAATATTAAATTTTCAAAGTTTCAAATAATTTTCAATATCAAATTTTTATTAAAAATTATTAAAAATTTAAAACTTCGATACATTTTTACAGGGACCAAAAAACCAAAATAATGATTTGTATTATAATTTTTGTTTTTAGTTTATCTGTCTCTTGTTACCAATAAAAATGTTGTAATTTTTCTTCATTTCCCAAAATTTTATTTTTATACCCAAATAATATTCAATTCTATAAGAGTATAATTTATGAAGTGTAAACCCCAAAAAAAAAAAATGGTTATTATTAAATGAACGGTGGGTATTATTATAATATTTAATAGGTATTATAAGTATTATTAAGAGACCATAAATCAAAAAATTTTTATATAAAATATAAAAACAAAATAAAATTAGGTTAAGTACATATAAATATGTAACTCAAATTGTAACTTAAAGTTCTTATAGTGCAAAATTATTTCAAAGTAAATTTTCCATCAAATTATTATTTGGAAAAACCTGTAATTTTCGCAAATTTTTGAAAGAATTATAGATTTAGACCCTTTGGAAGAATTTTAGAAAAATCAACAAAGCCGAAGAATCCAAAGTAGTTCGGGTAAACCATTTCCATTATAATAATTTCATTTCTAACATTCTCAGACTGAAAAATATTATATACAAGGTGTTAATTAGAATTAATTTTATGTAATATAGTTGATAGATTTTTGATTATTAACAATTCAAATTCCCAGACTGAATCCCAGAATTTTATATTACCCCATACAAAATTTTATATTTCGTCAGATTAAATTTGAAGGTATTTGATGTTTTTCAAATGTAAAAATACATTTGATGAAATAAACATCAGGTAAAAGGTAAAAAATTTGAATTGTGAACATTTCATTGAAATAGGTATCGTAATTCTTAGTATACCCTAGGTATAGTATAAGTGAAAAGTTGTTAATCCAATTATAATAAATCAAATATATTTCGCAGGAAATTTCAATGAAAGATGAATTTGAAAATGAAAATATTCTGTATTATACTGAAAACACCTTCTAAGAATGTTGAAATATTAAAAGAAAAGGTTATTTAAAGAAAATTCTATTATTTACGAAAGAATTTTCGTTATTAAATTACTACTAATTTTGTAGTATGAAAGATACTTTTTCCAATGAAATTCAAATTTAGAAAATTATTTGAAATTTTTTAATAAAAAGATTCAAACATTTAATTTTTGAATTTAAAAAAGATTCAAATGAATTGTATTTAATGATTCACTTCAGATATTTTGGGTTAGATTTAACTAATACGATAGATAATAGAAATTTTCGAACTTATTATTTTTTAATGTTTTTGGACTATGATTGGATGTGCAAAAATTTATCTCAAAATTTTTAATTATAACGAATGTAAATTTGTAGTTCTAAGGCTCACAAAGATGGACCTTGATTTTGTATTGAAGACTTTGTCTATTACATTGGTTGTGGGTTGCTTCGGTTTATTTGTTTTTTTAAGATCTGATGAATTTTTCAAAATTAATAACTACCGCACAGTTAAAAATCAAATTCAAAAGGATTATACTAAAAGCATTCCGTTTTCTAAATATAACGGTATACTACCGAAGTCCAGTAAATTGAGATTCTTTATCATCATAAATAATACAAATCTTTTCATGGGCTTAGACTAAGGTCCCACTCTGGCAGAACAGGCTTTTTAACTTAATCGAGGAACAAAAGCCTTTTAGGTTTTTTTTTTCTGTATATTTAATTTAATATAAAATACTTTAAATAAGTGACTTAAAATTTTTTAACCCCTTGCAGCTTAGCATTTGAAAAAAAATTTTTTAATAAGTGAATTAGGGTGATTTGCCAAAACCTTAATGAGAAAGAAAATTAAGAAACCTTAATAGAAAGACACAAAAAAAATTTCATTGGAAAAGAAGAATTAAAGAAAATCTTGAAAAAAAAAAATTTAACCCATTGTGGTACAAATGCCTTTTAAAGGATTTTCCGTTATTGTTTTTCTTATATTAAAAACGGCTTAAAGAATTACATTTTAGTTTTGTACATTTTAAAAACTCCTTATCAGTAAAATTAACTCTAAAAACTGATTGACTAAAAATTTATTAACCCATTTCGCCGTTCCGTTTATTGAAAATTTTTTTTTTAGACGAATGACATGTTTAGATAATTTTGCATAAAACCGTAAGAATATTTAAAGAATAATTTTTAGTTTAATTTTAGAATAGTTTGCGGTTCAATGATTGAATATATGACGTACATGATGAACATAAAAGACTTCATCCTAAAGTTATGCAAAAAATTTAAAATTAATTTGAAAATTAACATAAAAGGAGTAAAATTCAAATAGTTAAAATTAATTACTTATCCAATAATCAAAATTAATAAAACTAATTTATAATAAGTGAATTATTGAATTACT
Organism: Dolichopus griseipennis; assembly: GCA_963082915.1. Taxonomy (NCBI): domain Eukaryota; kingdom Metazoa; phylum Arthropoda; class Insecta; order Diptera; family Dolichopodidae; genus Dolichopus; species Dolichopus griseipennis. The sequence goes on from OY720443.1 coordinate 26,317,544, forward strand.
CACTGTTTAATTAGTTTAAAATCAATTTATATATTTCCTCCAATTAAAAAGTGTTGAGTAGCCAAACCAATTTTAGCATTAACCCATTAGGAGCTCAAGATCATCAAACACAAACTTAACAACAACTTTTTAAAATTTATTGTATTTTGTATGAAATTTTTATTTTGTGTAAAAACATATACTTAGTCAAGTTTTTCAAAAAAAAATCCCTACAGTGCCTGGAAAATTGTCTTACCTATACATATAATACATATATAATTGAAAATGTAGGTATGTTCTATATATAAACATACTAAAAATATATTTTTGTTTAAATTTAAAAAAAAACGCTGTAGAATTAAATTGTATTGTAAAATTCCAAAAAAAAAAAAAACAAAAAAAATAGAAAATTCATGTCCTTGGATTCAAAAAATTATTTAGAATTAAAGTTATTAAAGCATAGAATTTTGCATTTAAAAATATAATTTTCATAATAATAAACACACATTCATTTATGTTTTTCATTTTAAATTTTAATTTATACATTTAAATATTTTTTTGGAATACAAAATTTAAATGGTTTTTTTTTTATAATTCAATTACGATTCGTATAATTTAAAATAAAAAAAATTAAAACCCCTCTTTTTTTTACATGTTAATTGTTAAAATTAATATTATTTTTTTTTTTCTAATTTGTAGTTTTTTTTATTTTGAAATGCGAATTTGTTCATAATTTGCTGTTTTTTAAGTTTAAAAATAAATTTTCTAAAAAACATGTAAAAAAAAAATAGTGGAAAATATAGAGGAAAATTATATTTAAATATGATATATGTATGTATTACTATTAAGTTATATAAAATAACAGAATAAAAAAAAAAATTACAAATACATTTAAATAAATTATGTATTCGCGTGCATTACTCGTATGTGTTATGAACATGAATTGTTACACGTATGTCCTGTGGTTTTTTTTAATATTTGTTGTTGTTGTTTTTTTTATTTTTTTTTTTTATAATATGCTCTTTGTTTGAATTAATTATCCGTCGCATAACAAAATAATTCAAAAAATGGTTTACCATAAATGTACAAATAAATATATAAAGTTTTTAATATGAATATATGTATAATATGAATATACAATTGGATACAGTTGTGGACAAATAATTTAAAATAAATTTAAAATAATATTGCCTTGTAATAGAATGTAATATGGAAACCAGATCTGTATAATACTGAGTAAAATAGTAATTATAAGTACAGTTGTAAGTACCATTACCTGATAAACAATTACTTTGTCAAGTACCAGTATTACATAGATTTCGATACTTACAAGTAAGTATACGTAAAAGAATCCAGTAAAATTATTGTAATTCCCAGAAAGTAAAAAAATTTTGAGCTTAATTACTTTTGTAATTATTTTGGAGTACTTATGTATTTTCGAGTAATTATTTATTTATAAGTTTTTAAGTATTTTGCAAATATTTTCTTTCATAAAGTCATATATTTTTTATGAACTATAATTAATACATTCATCAATTTTTAATTTGAAGTAACTATTAAGTACCAAGATCATTCCTGAAACTTAATTTATTCCGGAAAGTTTGATTACTCGAAATTTTTTAATTAATTCTTATTTTGTTTGCAATAAAAAGTAGCTCAAAACATAGCTATGTCACATAACGAGACTTCGTTTTAATTTAGTATTAAGGCTTATCTAAATTAATTAATTTACTCAATATTTTCGACACTGTCGTACTTTGTACATGCTATCTTTTCAGTTTCATGAACATTTGAATTAGGGCCTTCTTTTAATTAGGCTTTGAGTAGAAAAAAACAAAAATCTTAAAATAATCCAAAAATCCACTTAATATTAACTTGATATTTGAATATTAATGAAAATCCAATTTGAAGACTTAATGTTTAGGTTGATATTATGATTATTAATTTTGTTGATACTGGAGCGGTAGTTAACAAGGCTGAAGAGTTCTTTTAAACTAGAGTAATTGTCTTGAAAATCAAAAGATTTGAACTTTTAACAACTAGTTCATTATTAATGCAACATAGGTACTTTCAAATTCCTCGGTTTATGAAATTACTTAAAAACAGCTATCATCTAGTTTAATACACAATTAGCTTCAGATTTAAATAATGTATTGAGCTGTGAGGTATTTTCCATTTTTTTTTAAGCTTTTAAATACTTTCAATGAAACAATGTGTAGCAGTTTTGATTTTTGACTTCAACTCATAAATTTTCTAATGCAATTTTCCAGGAAATACCGTTAACATATTGCCGTGCAAGTACAAATGTATAATTACTGTAAAGAACATAAGTTGTATGCTAAATTAGTTAAAAAAAGTCCAATTTATTTAAGGCTTTATAATTGAAGCTTGAAAATTAATAATTATGTTTATATATGACTACTAATGAGCTGTAGTACGGTACGATAAGATTATGAACATATACCAAAAAAAAGCCTTTAATAATAAATGGAATCCCGTAAATGGAAAGAGTAAGTTCGAAGTTTGAGGTTCGAAACAAAAATCACTATTCAAATATTACTTAACCTTTTACTTAATAATGCTCAGTGTACACTATAAAATAATAATTATTTTAATGATGATAATTTAATTTTAATTCATTAAAAATCGTACACTTCAAAAAATATTCTATATAAATTTGTTTCTAATTATACGTTTGCACTTGCACATACCAATGTTAACGGTATTTCCTTGAAAACTACTACCATTATATTGGTGGTCATTAATTGTATATATATTATGATATATTATGATATATATCACCTTTTTAAATTCGAGTGTCCTGCAGAGAGAAGAATAGAAAAGTTAATTACATAAGTAAATATACACTTTAAACATTACTTCATAATTTTCTTTTATTCTCTTCTTATTAAGGTTAATGTTAATATATTAATTTTCTTTTGTTTAATTTTGTGGTTTTTTTTATAATTTTTTTATAATTTCTTAACATTATAATAATATTACCCTTTCATTCATATATTAATCTGAATAATTTATTGATATTAATGAATGTTAATAAATGTTTTTATATAGAATATATATTTTCATTGTCCTGAGTATTGATTGAAAAAATTCTAATTTTTAATAAATAATAAATAATCTTATGTGTAGGTGTATATCTTTGAATTTATTAAAATGAAATGGTTTTTTTATATATAATAGAGAATTAGAAGGACATATTTATATCTTTTATATCTGAATGTATATGTGTACAAATGTATTCATGTTACATATATAAATTATAAATAAATATAAAATCAACGTATTAACAATTCATTAGAATTTTTTTTTTATAATGATAAATATTATGAAAATTATATTCATATCAAAGAATAATAAAATACAAATGTGTAGGTCGTTGTATGCATACACTTATAAATAAATTTATGTAAATAAAATTTTCATGAAATAACGGTAAATAATGTATATATACCAAAGGTACAAAATTTTTTTAATAATGTAAGTAAAAATTGAAAATTATCAATTAGAATCTCATTAAAAAAATATAAAATTTACCTAAAAGTATGCAATAAATTTGTAAATAAAATTATTAAGAGTGCGAAATTTGCTCAAACTTTGAATCACCATTTATTAATAAAAAAATTTTAAATGCACCTAAAAGTATGCAATAAATTTGAAAATAATATTAATGAGAGTGTGAAAATCACTCAAACTTTAAATCACAATTTATTTAAGAAAGAATAATATATGTGCCTAAAAGTATGCAATAAATTTGTAAATATTATAAATAAGAGTGCGAAAATCGCTAAAATTTTGATTGCTTTGTGGCATAAGTTTAAATAAATTCTTATGGTTTCTGTAGTTCTATGATTGAGCATATGACGTATTAATTGCAGCAATGAATTGAATTAAATGAAGCACATTTTAATTTTAATGCTTAAGTACGTCAGATTTTTCAATTAGAAGAAAAATTAATGGAAAAGTATTTATACAATATTTTTTTTTTAAAAAAGAACCATTGTGACAAAATATAAAATGTAAACAAATTTATAAATAAAATGTAAATATTTAATAGTACAAAAATAGAACAAATTTTATTCTTAGATAAATTAATAATAGTATTTAACATTTATTGTTAATAGAAAAACGTTTAGAATATATTAAGAGTTTTTCTTTTCAATATCACTCAATTACTTTAACTTACATTAATATTTTATTATTAAAAATAATTATTATAAATTCCAAATATTCTTTTTTTACACGCGTTTGTTATACTACCAACAAGTTTTTAAATAAAAGAATAGAAGGTTCTTCATTGAAGGCATATGTTACATGAAAGTATTTTGACGGTATAGTTAGTTTCAAATATTTCTTTAAATCTAAAAGCAATGTACTAAGATTTTCAATAACTTTGCCATTGTATGTCGAACCTTAATATAAAATTAAAGATGAAAATTTACTTGTATTTAGCTACAACTAATTATTTAATGAAGAATTTTGAATATTTAGGAAAATTTTATATTTATAAAATTATTCAAAAACTTCAAAAAGTTTTATTTATTTTTAAACATTATTTTTTTATGAAATATCGGTAAATAATGTATATTCAAAGGTACAAATTTTTTTTTTAATAATGTAAGTAATAATTTAATATTTTCAATTAACATTACATTTATTAAGGAAAAAATTAGAAATGTACCTAAAAGTATGCAATAAATTTGTAAATATTATTAATAAGAGTGCAAAAATCGGTCAAATTTTCAAATTCTTTTTCGATACTAGTATAAATTAATTCTTTCGGTTCTGTGGTTCAATGATTGAATATATGACGTACATGATGAACATAAAAGACTTCATCCTAAAGTTATGCAAAAAATTTAAATTTTATTTGAAAATTAACATAAAAGGAGTAAAATTCAAATTGTTCAAATTAATTACTTATCCAATAATCAAAATTAATAAAACTAATTTATAATAAGTGAATTATTGAATTACTCACTGTTTAATTAGTTTCAAATCAATTAATTAAACTTAGACTACCAAAATATAATTAACTTCAACCCGTTATTAATTTTGTTAAATGACATGATCTGGAAAATTTCAGTTCAAGTTGATTAAAACAATCATCAAAAGAATATTTCATGCTTTTAAAAATTAACATAACCTAAATATCTTTAAATAATTTATATAATGTTTTTATTTTCAATATCAAATTAAGTGAAATAATTCAAAACTAAATGATTTTGAATAATTAATTTCTATTAAAATATATATACAAAATAATTTAAAATATTTTTCCAAATAATAAATATTTATCTACCTACCTAATTCTTAATTAACTTTTATATTATAATCAAGTAGGTATTTTAAAATATTAATTTAAAATTACTTTTCTATTTAAAAAAAAAAAATCTCAAATCAACTGTAAAATTTATATTTTATACCTTTTTACAAAAGTTTGTTTACCCATATTTAAAGTGTTACCACACCACATAACTATTTTTGAAACTTTTTTATCATTTAATTTTTCAAATTTTTTTTTTTCCTTTTTTTTTATAATTTTTTAAATTGTTTTTATACAAAATTTTCTTACCTTTTAATTCTCTAAATATTTATATTATTAGGTTTATTGACAAATTTTTATTTATTCACCTTAATTAATTATTAATAGATTTTAACCACACTTTTTTTTTATTTTTACCATAGGTTAGTTATTTGTCTTCTATTCAATTTTGACCTCAAAATAAAAAAAAAAAAAAATTAAAAGAAAGTTATCAGATTTTTTTTTTTCAAAATTGGTATTGGATTTGGGTATAGTTTATATTTATCTTTTAATCATACATATATATATATATATATATGTACATTGATTATTATTAAACAAATTGATTATAACGAATTATCTATAAATAGTTTATTTACTGATAAAAAGTAATAGATACACCACACATATACAGAGGTGAAAGGAACAGTGATAAGTTAGTGAGTAAGAAAGAGAAAGAATATTCAAATTTAACCTCAGTTGAAATGATTAGTAAAACTTTTTCAAATTATAACTCTTTTTTTTCAAGTTCTGAATAAAGGCGTAAATAAGGACAAATACCTTAATACTTAATGAGTTGATTTTTTCCCTGTCTCTTTCTCTCTCTTTCTTTCTCACTCTATTGAGTGGTTATTAAAAAGAAAGAAAAGAAAAGAATTAAAAAATAAAAAAAGGAAAATTAAAAATAAAGGTATATAGTGTGTTGAATAGTTTTTATTTAAACAACTATAAGTATTTGTTGTCTCTCCCTCTCTATCTCGCTGTCTCTCTTTAATTGTATTTCTTTCTTTGTCTTTAATTATTTGTTTGAAATAATACTTAAGCGTTTTGTTGAAAGATTTATTATAAATTTTTTTTTACTTTGTTCATTTAAGTGTACATAAATTTATTTATTATTTATTTGTTAAAAAGAAGGGTTGTAGACAGGGGGGAATTATTCAAGGATCATTATAATTAGGTTTTTTGAATTACTTATAATTTTACCCTTAAGTTTTTTTTTAAGACTGGCAGTTTTTTGTGAGTTTTTTTTTGTTTGTAAACGTTTATTTATTAGTTTTTAACAAAATTTATAAATAATTTATTAGTTAATGATAAAATTTTCAATTAAAGTAAATATTTATAATTGAAATCAAAGTTTATTATTTGATTTCAATGATTATCGAAATCACAATGATTTGTGAGTTGAAAAATAATGGATAATAAATAATGGATATGCAAACTTTATGAAAAAATCGATTTCTCATATTTAATTTATGAATTATTAAAAAGTTTGACCTTAAACAAGTTCGAAAAATTATAAAATAATTATATAGATAAATAATTCATATGGGTATATTAAGTAAATATTAAAAAAATATTTGATGAATTGGGATAGTATTAATATAAATCTGTGGTTGAAGTTATTTTGGAAAATTAGAATTGTTTTTGTAACACTTAAAATTTGACCTTGGTTTTGTAGACTTTGTGACTGTTATGATAGAAAATACTGGACAAGATAAGTCGATTTACAATAACAAAATACTGCCTTATATTTAATTATGAGAGTACGATATTTGTCAAATTATGTATTCCTTTTAAAATGATATGCTTGAGTAGGGTGAGATTTATTGTTAAAATTTATACATATTTTTTCATATAACTTTTTTCTGAGTGCATGACAATAGTAGAATCAAAATATTCTAATCGCCTTTATACACTTAATTCTCTATAACCTTAATAGCTTAACTCATTCTCAATCTAACATTAAAAATTTTCTACTTTTTAAAGTCAATATTGTAGTATAATAATATGCAAGTATATTCAAATATATATATATTTAATTAATTAATTAGTTTGGAATTTAAATTAAAAATTTTTGTGGTAAAAATTATTTTATAAAATTAAAAATATTTAAATAATTATTAATTTTTTTTTCAAATTTTTTTCAAATTTTTTTAATCAGTTGAATAAATACATATAATACAAATTAAATAGTTCAGAATTGAATTGTATAACGTACATTGTACTTCATATTAAATTTTATTTCAGTTATTCGATTAGAATTGACGAGAGATTTCGAACAAACATGATATTTCGGAAGTTCTTTAAGAAAATTAGATTCAAAAACCTTATAATTTGTATTTGAAGATTATTGTTTAAATTTAGTTTACAAATTTTTTAATTTATTTTTATTTATTTCGACAGCAATGCTTTTCCCTGTTTTCCTTATGTCACTAAAACTTGAAATTAATTGAAGTTATGGTTCAGATAAGATACTGAACATGTATTCGTGAAGATTTAACCAAGATATCTTCAAAATTAATAAAGATAGAAACTCCAAATTAAGTACACGAGTGTTCTGATCTATTTCCATTGTGTGGTTGAATTTGAAATGAATTGAAATGGTGGATTTGTACTAATCTCACAATCATGTTCTCAGACCTAACCAATATATCTACTGAATAGAGCGTTTTATAATCTCGGTTAATTAAATTAATTTTTTAAAATCTCGTTTTGAAAAAAATTTAAATTTTAAAAGTATTAGAAATCTCGTTTTTGGAAAATCGCATTTTTTATTGAAAAATCTCGTTTTGAGGATTTTAGAGTTGGGTACAAAAGCAGAATTATCCGCCTTTTCTGGAATACAAAAAAAATTGATTTTCTAAAACGAGATTTTCAAAAAAGAGATTTTCTTAAAATGCGATTTTGTAAAAACGTGATTTTGTAAACGAGATTTTGTTAAAACGGGATTTACTTTATCGAAATTTTAAACCCAACTCGTTCGGAATTATTACAGTTAGAAAATTGAAATTTGGTACAAGATAATCTAAGTTGTTCAAATTACATACTTTAAAATATTATTTTGATACCATATCCTTAAAATTTGATTCCAATAGTTTTATATACAAAAATATATTTTATGCAATTTTAGAAATTTTTTCAAATTTCAAATATTCATTGAAAAATTCAAAAAAAAATAAAACTTTGACCACATTATTGAAATTTAAAACTAAAAATTTGTTTCTATTAATAATTTAACCAATTTAAATTCCATGAAATCAGAAATATGTGTACATATCCATAAAATGTGAATGAATGAATTCCAAAAAAAAAATAAAAAAAAACACAAAATCAAAGTGTTACCGCATCAAAAAAAAAAACTGAATGATAAAATAAATACCAACGAAATTAAATAAAAAAAAAAAATTTTCCCACCCTTTTAATTTTATTTTAAAATTTTGGTTTCAATTTTTTTTTTTTTTATTTAGCTAATAAATAAAACAACAAAGTCTAGACCACGTAACCTCAAAAACAGAAATTCAAATTTTATTTTATATATTTTTTTTTTTTTTTGTATAACTTTAATAAAATGTTATTAAATTTTCATTAAAAGAAAATTATTAGAATTTCCATAAAATTTTATTGTCTAATAACGGAATTTTTTTTTTGGGATTGCATAGCAATGTAAAACCGTTAGAAAATTGATTCTCTTTTATTACATTTTATTCAATTTTGAAGCTAACGGTTGTTATTTTTTTCTTTGTCTTTTAAAAAATTTGTAAAATAAATTAAGGTGTGTTTTGCTGTTGTTGTTGTTTTTTTTTTACAAATTTTTTGAGCGATTTTAATTTGATTAGATTTTATTTTACATTTTATCTCTTAAAGTATTTATAAAAATCGATTTTTAACACCCATGTCTGTATTATTTTGCATTTTTTGTGTTGTATTCCACTAACTGTAAAAATTTTTTTATGGTCCATGATTCTTGTTTTTTTTTGTTTCATTTCATTTCATTTCTTATTTTTGCGTTGTTGTGTTGTAAAAAAAAAAGGAACGCTCGTAAAATGAAAAAAACAAAAAAAAAAACAGAATAGAAACTGGAAATTTTAATGTTGAACTGATTTAATTTTACGGAAAATTTTATTAACTAGACGATTTAGATATGTATGTATGTATATATATATTCATATAGAATATGAATATATATATATATATTGTGTATATTTTGTTTTTTTGTATATGTGATTCTAGTCCTGTATACCGTTGCGTTTACAGTTTGGACAAAAATATGGAAAGGTGATATAATTTAATAGTGTATTCAACTACCTACTCATTTTTTCAAAATTCCTTTAACTCTCCAATGGGAATTCTCCAAGTTATTTGGACTTAGTTTCAGTTTCGTTAATAATTATTTTCACTTAACAGTTGATTCCTCGGCTATAGTTATTGTAAAAGGTTATGAATACGTAAATCCTAAAATTCTAAGAGCCATCTATTATCATAGACAAGTGTTATATTTGTATATATTTTAATAATCTTATTTATTTTACGATATACTTAATAATCGATTTACAACGACAACACTAATCAGTTATTTATTTATGTGTTTATTTACGGTAATTAAAGTAATTCAAGAGAATTGATTAAAAGTTCTTTCGAATCTAAGTTTTCTAAACTTAAAAAATATTGAATTTTTTAATTATCACGATACTTACAAAATAAAATTTACTTTTGTTTTTACTATTAAGTCCTACTGTAGAGTTCTTAGTTTTTCTTTACGAACTGTAAACGCTAACTCTTATTTCAATAAAGATTTTTTAGCAGTCAGCGAAAGGAGAGATAGAAATAGTCAAAAGAAGCCAAACCTAAAATGAGATCTAAAAATTAGTTTAAAATTGACAGTTATTAATAAACTTAGAGTTAAAGTACAGAAAAATTGTTTATTTAAAATTTTTAAAAAGTGTTACCAGCTGAAAAATATTTTGTATTACGATTTCTTCTAAAATTGAGAGTAATTGATTATTCTAATTCCAGGCTTTATTATATTAGAAAAATATGTTGTTAAGAAGTCTCTGTCAATCTTTAAAATTATAATGGAAAATTATTTTGAAATATATTTGCTACGACATTTTGAATTTGAGAAGATTTTTAAACCGAACTTAATGCATTAAACAATTTCCTAGCTTTTTCCATAAAACAGATTAGAAAAAAATTAAATTACTCATTTTAAAAATTTACTATTTAGGATTCACTTGGTGATTTATTTACAACGGTTACACTTATGAATAACCACTTAACCACTTAGTAAATAAACTAAGTGCAACCTGTCAATAAACGGGTGAGAATTATTTCAACCCACATTTATTATCAAAGTGTAAAACTTTCAACTCATAAGGACCGTTAACTCAGTAATCGATTTACAACGGTAACACTAATGAAGCACTTAAGTGAATAAACCAGTTAATAAAACCCCCTTCAAAAATTAAAATACGTTACAAAGTATCGAACACTAGTGATCAAAACGTATATTAAAAAATATAACGGTTCCTAACAATGTGCTCCTAACTGTACATATTTTTGTTTTGTATATATTTACTGTTATATATTTTATACGAATTTTTTTTTTTTTTTTTGTGTGTTATTAGATGATTGAATTTCTGAGAAATTTATTCAATTTTTTTTTTTCTTCTTTCTCTTTCTTTCTTTTTTTTTATGTTTTTTGTTAACTATTTAAGTTAGAAGTATGAATACAAGTGTACAGAGTTATATAACAGGGTTGTGTATTTTTTCTAAGTGTGTTATAATGTTTTTTTTTTGTTATTTTCTTACTTCAGATACTTTCAGTTCAGGAACATTGATTCAAGAGTTTGAAAATATTTTGAAAAAAAATTTTTCTAATGAAAACACACAAAAAATACAAAAAATGGTTGAAAAATTTTTTCAGTGAAGCGTAAATAGAATTTTCCTTCACCAATTTTGTTTATGCTCTAAATTTGATGGTTTTAAAAAAAGAAAATAGAAAGAAAATTTTAAGGGAATGTGAAAAATTGAAGAAAAAAAAAATGCGAATTAATTTAAAAGTGCCTTAGTGTGGCCAATTTTTTTTTTTTATGATATTTTTCTTATGTTTTTTTCTGATGTTGATTTCAAGTGAAGAAAATTTTAAATATGAATATTTTTGGGATAAAAATAGTGGTAATTTTTTTGTTTTCTGGATGCTTTTTAAACTTGAAAAAGGAACAAAGAGAAAAAGAGAAAGAAGATTTTGAAAAAAATTGGTAAATTTTCTAGAAAAAAAACACATAAAATAAATAAAAATAATAATCAGTAATAGATTTTCTTAAATAGAAAAGAAAATTTGTTTCAAAAGTTGAAAATTGTAGAATTTTATTTAGATTTTTTGAATATAAAAGTTATTTGTGAAAGCATTGAAGCAATTAATAAAGAAAAAGATTAAATTACGAGGGGGCGTAGAATTTTTAAATAGAAAACAAAATTAGTACCAAAGGAAAATGATTATCTTTTAATGATTTAATGATATTTTATTATTTTTGAATTGTTTTCTGTTTTACACGGGAAACTGCGTTTCTGTGAATAATTTGTGAGGGTCGAATAAAGATTCAGACTTAAAAAATAAGATAAAATACTTGTAAACAATAATTTTTATCTTTTAATCTTAAAAATATTGAAATATTGCCGTAAATACATTTTATTTTAAATAGTAAATTTATTTAAAAAACGTTCAAATGTCCAAAATGATAAAGGAATCGGGGGGAATTTTAATAAAATCGGATTGGGATGAATTGTAATCTGTTTGAAAGTTGGGTTTAAAGTTAATTCGTCTAAAAGTTAATTCGTCTAACTAAACCGTAGTTGCCTAGAATAGCATGTACAATTAGGACAATGAATATTTACGATTTTTTCAAAATTAGAAATGCAGCTTTTTTATACGAAAATTTTTATTTAATGCATTCTTCGGCAATTAGAGGTCATATGGAATCTTAAAATGTAGAATACAAAATTCTTTTGGAAGGAATCCATATTAAAACTCCTGATACTTCCATTTGAAAAAAATGCTTCATATACAATTGACTTCAACTCCTATTGGAAGTGTTCAGAAATATTTGATTACTTTAGATCAAAATAATGGTTTTCCAATTAATATAGTTTTTTAAAAAACTCAAAAAGTCTGTGTTCAGGACTCTTTGATAGCATTTAGTTACTTTGAAATGATCCAAACCATTAGAAAGTAATTTAAGGCTATTCATATTATTATATGAAACTTCCTGTAAAATCTTTTGAACTAATTATTTCCATTTAATCCTCTTTTAATCTTTTAAGTTAATTATCATGAGATTTGTAAACCTCTAAGTACACGTATTCTTATATTTACTACAAAATCACAACAAAATAACTAAAAGAACATTTCTTTGGTGGTCGTCTTAGCTATGTAAGCAATAAATCTTATTATACGTTTTTCTCCAAAATACTTATTAATTATAATAATTTTTGGATTCTTATCTATTTCGAAGTATTTCGAAAATAATTTATTCTAATGTTGAACAGAAAACCAAATTAAATTTTTCGTGGAAAAAGTTTAAACTTTTGTTATCCCAAAGTTAAATAGAAGTAATATTAAACCCACAACTTTGCTGTAAGATTTCAAAAAACTTATATGCAAACAAATTAAATAATTTTCATAATAATTAAAGTTTTTCCTTTAAATATTTTATAAAAAAAATATTTTCGAGAATTTTTTTTATTAATAACTAGCTAATACGCGGTGCGCATTTTTGCGCCTCTCAATGACGTTTGAATTAAATGTTGATGTGAATGAATTAACACAAATTTTTAGGTTAAAGTATTACTTCGCGAAATTGGACTTGATTCCACTTTCAAAATATATGTTGGATAAATCATCGCCCTAATGTGGGTTAACAAATTATAAGTCACAGAATGTAGTCAACACCCTTGTCAAAGAGCAACATGTGTATACAAAACTTAAACTTTAAACATTTTTATTTTAGAAGAAACATTTTTAAAAAAACACTCACATAACAGCCCCAACTTGGGGGTTCCTTACAGCTAAATGATAAGCTCAAAAACACTTTCAGTACCCAAAAACATGTATATACAAATATCCATGATAATCAGCTTCAGAAGCTTATACACTGCAAAAACAAACATTCGCTAATATATAAAGATTTATCTAATATAATTATATATTTAATTATAAAGTATATCTTTACTAATTAATTTATAATCTTTTTTTTAAATCCCACTTCCTCCTTTCCCTTTCTTAACATTGAACTAACAAATTAAATATAAACTGAATTCAATTCCTTTTCCTGGAAAACATTTTAATATAGATTTTCTAAGGAATATTCATTTGGAGAACAAAAATTCATTAAACTTTTATTAAAATATTGAATTAAAAAAAAAATACAGGTATTTAGTAATAAATCTAGATTTATCTAGAGCATGAGTTTAAAAAAAAACGTTGAAGAACCCAAGAAGATGTAAACAAAAAAAAATATTCACTTAAACTTTTCCCCCCCTATATTTTTATTTTCTGCATCTAATGAATAGTTTTGAATAAAAAGTAACCCTTACTTCCTAGTTTAGTTTATAGTTTTTCATCCCTCACTTTTATTTTACTTAATTTCCTTCCACCCTCCCACCTTCTCACTCCCTTTTTGCCTTCTTTAACAATGTAAAAAAAACTACACAAGTGCAAAAAAAAATGAAATAGTCTTAATAATAAATTTCCGTATAACCGGAATCAGTTTACCCTCTATACATTATATATATATAAAATTACTTAAGATTTTTTATTTAGTTGTGTAGTAGGTATCTATAGATTTTATTTCTTCAACTATTTTTAAATAAGTATAGTTGTATATATCCAGGTAACAGGTATAATTTTAAACGTAAATTACACGGAAATATCTTTTTAAACTTTCATTACTATGGGGTGTATAATAATGTATCTATAGATATTTACTAAAATGTTTATATACATTATATATATATATATATAAAAGATATTAATTTCTTGTTACCTTTTTATTTAATCCATAACAATAATCAGGTAAGAAAAAAAAAAAAAATGTTTTAAAAGTTTTTTTTTTATATTCATCAGGAAAACTTTAGATCCGAACCGTCAAGAATAAATGATTATCATTATTTTGTTTACTTTTTGTTATAAAAAAATTTTCTTTTTTAACAATTTTTATTTATTTTTTTTATTTTATATTTTTTTTTTGTCTATAAAAACTTTATTTTCAAGATTTTTGTATTGTTAGTTTTTTTTTTCTAATGTTTCGAATGTCTTAACGAGTTTTACATTTAATTTTGTTCTTCAATTCCATAGTAACACCATTTACTTTCAAGTATTACTTTCTGTATTAAAGTGGCGCCATCTTGTAGAATATTGTCTAGATATGACAAAATATTTAAATATATATATATATATAAAAAAATGTGTGAATAACGATAAATTTCTTATCGTTGTTAATTTTAAAGGTTTGGTCATTTTTATTCAAAAATTAATTTATTAAATGAAATTTACCCCTTTAAGTATGCAATTTGATTTGAAATTTGTTTGAAAAGTGCTGAAGGGGGGTTCAATTTTAAAATTAATTAAAGATTTTATTAGTAATTTAGATTTATTTACACCTTAAATAAAATTTATCCCTTACCCCTTTAAGTATGCAATTTAATTTTAAAAATTTTGAAAAGTGCTGGAGGGGGGTTCAATTTTAAAATAATTGTTAATATAATTTTATTTTAAAAAATTATATTACTTGAAATCATATAATTAAAGATTTCATTAATGATTTTAATTTATTTAGACCTGGACAAATGAACAGATTCGTTAAAATGTTTATGAAGTAATTCTGAAATTTAATGTAAACTTTATTGTATAACTTTTTCTTATCCATGATAACTATTCTTACTCTTCTTTTTACAAAATTCTTATGAATGTTATTAATGAATGGATAACTATTAAGGTGTGCAACGATGATAATAAATAAATAAGAAAAGATAAGCTTGAAATTTTTATTTAGAGGTGTATTTTGTTAATTTAATGCAATATTCATTATTTATTTAAAAGCAAAACAAAGGAAGTTTACATTTTGTAATAAAATTTTTTAATGAATTTTGGGTTATAATATTATTTAGAGAAAGAAGAAATACAATATTTATTTTTAATTATTATTTAATTATTTAAATTAAATTAAAATTTGGTGTATTTAAACCTCGTTATGTATAAAAGTTAATTAGTTTTTTATGCTTTGTTTGTTTAATTTGATGTTTTGTTTAAGTTTAATGAAATTATGACTTTTATTAAAAATTTTTTATTTTGAATTTGTCTGTCTTTAAGTTTAAAGTTTTTTTTTTTTTAAATTCATCAGAGATTCGAATTAAATTATAAAAATTTTATTGAAACTTTAAATTTAGGTCGAATTAGAAAAATGGATAAATATTAAAACATTTGAATATTTTTGAATTATAAAACCCTTGAGCAGGGTTTTTTATAATGTACTCCTTAGTGTTGTAAAATATATTTGATATTAAAACATTTTCTGAAGCTTTTAATGACTTTTGATTAATTTTAAAATACAATCTATAATTTTAGCTTTTACCAAAATTTGTTAAAATTGGAATTTGAAATTAGGCTTTCATTGTTTAATTTGTAATAAGATCCACGGCTCTAATATGTGTAATATTTAAAAACTTGTATATACTTTTATATTTGACCAATACGTCAGTGGTTAAAGTCGCGGCTTTTCAATCGAAAAGTTTTGGGTTCAAATCTTGCTCGGATCATATCTACTAAAAAAATATAGTGTTTATTGTAAAAGTTCACTTCATTTTTTACATTGTAATTTTTAAAATAAGAAAAAGCTTTTTTGTTAACTATTTTTGTAGGTTAAGTTATAATAAGAATGTAAGCAAATAACAAAATTAAAGGTTCAGTTAAAAAAAAAAAAATTGTAAAAGTTTGAAATAGGCAAAGGATTGTTATAATATCAGGCAATATTTACTATTGTCTGGTACTACAAAAAAATAAATAAACTTTTATGTTTCTAAACTTATTTATAATAATAGTTATTTAATATATATCATTTGCTTATTGATACAAACTCTTTTACACTTTTTTCGGTTTTCAGTATATTTCCCAATAAGGACATGGTACAGTATCACTACACCTACTCCAAAGACCAGGGTTGACCATACTTAAATAGCATTTAATTTGAATTAAATTGTTTACCTGTTTATTATTATAAAAATGGCTTTTGCTCCACGACAATGTCACACAAACATGAATTAAAAATTAATTGCATACTTGTAGGCGCATTTCATAAAAAGGATATTTCGTTAATATTCAAATGAATTTTCGACTTTAAATTCAAATTAAACTGGACTAAAAATATATTTTAAATTGTAAATTGTGCGGTTTTTCTTAATTCCCATTATACTGAAAAAAGAAAAACTTAACTTTTTTATATAAATGAAAACCAATACTTTGTTAAATAAAAAAAAATAATGTATATTTTACCTCTGATAATTAAGTCATTATTCATTTGCCTAACTGATATGCAATTAATTAAATAATATTTCATGTTATCCTTTTATTTTTTTTTTTTTGTAATAAAGAAATTAAAAAACAAAAAAGTAAAAAAAAAAAATACGGTAACAAATTTTTTGTGGACACTTTTGCCTTTTTTTTTTTTTGTAATTTTAATGTCCTTTAAAAGAAATATATAATAAATTTGCATAATTAAAATAATAATTTATATGGGTTTTTTTCAATGTCCTTCATTGTTTAACATGAACATGGATATTTAAATATTGGCTGGATACGATATTTATGTATATATATATATATAAATAATATGTAATATTTATATATACGTATATGATAATATTTTTATTATAATAAAATAAGGTGTTTAAGGATCATTAATTATATCGTAAAAATTTTTTTTTCAAAAAATTACATTCAATCTGTTTATTTATTATACATATATGTATATATATGTATTACATATATGTTTGTCGTGTATTTTTTCATTTTGGAAAATTGATCATTATATTCAAACATATTCGATTGATTTTCATATATTTGAGTTTTAAATTACGTATCATATGTAAATATTAAAAATATGTTTACATTTGGGTTTTGGAAAACGTGGAAAATGAGCAATTTACACGTGTTCAATTATTGTGGTTATCGATTTATTTTTAGAAGCAGTCGTGCTCGATTTGGTGAAAAATTGTAACTGAAGATGAGCCTTTAAATGAAGGCTCGAAAGATTCTTTTTTCGGCTTCGTGGAAGAATCCACTTCTTAGAATTATCAACCGTAATTTTTAAAATGAATTTTAGTTTTATTGTGTAATCCAATCTTTGAGCCTCTTAGAGTTATCCCGGCATATTTTTAGTGAAGCTATACATGAAAGGAGGAGTATGTTTAAAGATTTTTGAAATAAAATACAAAAAAAACTAGTTTAAATAAATGCTGTTCGAACCATGAAATAGGTTAATTTTGATATTAAATTTATTTAATTTTAATTAAATCAAATTAATAAAAATTATAGATGAAAAGGATAACATTTAAATATGCACCTTTGATTTAGAAAAATTATGTTAAATAAATTTTAAACTCATCTCATCTCATGTTCCCAAAAGTTTCAAACTCTGCCACCTTGTGAGAATATCAGTTTTTTAGATTAATTAATAATATTTTTACATAATTTATAAA
The DNA here is from genome assembly GCA_963082915.1 of Dolichopus griseipennis. Taxonomy (NCBI): domain Eukaryota; kingdom Metazoa; phylum Arthropoda; class Insecta; order Diptera; family Dolichopodidae; genus Dolichopus; species Dolichopus griseipennis. Next base: position 26,335,596 of record OY720443.1, read on the forward strand.
GTGAGTTTACTTAAAGTGTAGTAACTCATATCCATAGTCGCATTATCTTTATTATATTCCTAGTTATATATTTTTTTAAAATTCATGTAATTTGAATAACTTTATTTTATAGCTTGGATGTTTCATTTTATATTTTATTATTATTGCTCTTATTATTAAATTAATAAATTTTAATACATATGGGATAACCTATAAAATAAAACAAATTGAAATTTTATGTCAAAATCATGTATGGCTGTAAATTTCTAAATAATAATCGAATTGTCAAGAAAAAACAAATAAATTACACAAAACTAAAGTCTGCAACCTTCCACTTTTCCGGGGTTTGTTAAAATACTCCGCTGAAACCAATTTGATTTTGACAGAACTTTTATATAAGAAACGCAAGAAGAAATCTAGAACTCTACTTGTTTTGTCTTAAAACTAGTTTTGATTAATTGATTGATGGCATTGATTGAACTTGCCTGACGTTAACATAGCAGTTGGTTTCCACTGTTATTTTTTAACGTAAAGCCGACCTGTCTCGACCTGCCTTGTTCGGGATTACAATCCTGAATACCTGTATTATAGAAAACATAAGGACAAATCTAAGACAGCACTGCATGGAAAATGAAACTTCAAAATCATATTTTTAATCAAAAAAAAATTAGAAAATAATCAGACGTTTTTTTAGAAGAAACATTTTTTTCTGGTAAAAGATTAGTATCAATGTCAACAGTACTCCTTCGGTTTATAAATGAGTTAATCCATATTTTCCTGTCTCATTCAGTTTTTTAAATGGACTGTCGAAACAATATTCGAACCCAATTTCATTCTCAAACAGTAAATTGACATTTAAAACTAATGATAGCGACAGTGGATAGTGACAGTATGTAAACGTCAAATAAGCATAACAATAACTTTCAAATTATAAAATAAAATATTCTAAGGTTTCATATGAACTTCAAAAGTAATACGAGTATTATAAATGAGGTTTGGTGTTGACTTTATTACTCGTCGCCTCATATGTATACATTCATATATAATTTAATAGTGTTTGTGTAATGACCTAAGTTCTGAACCAGTAAATAAAAAAAATTTTAGACTGTAAATAACAGTTTTTTTTTAACAAAATGTTATTTTTTAAACTAAACACGCAATTTTTTTTTTATATTTTAGAGTTCAAGGATATTTTTTTGTTTTTCCTTTTTTTAAGTTTATTGTGTTGGTTTTTTTCACTTGAATAAGAATAATAATGCGTTTATATTTAAAAAAAAATAAAAAAAAAGGATAACAGTACGAATTAAGGATTAAAAAACAAAAAAAAACTAAAAGAAAACAAAAACAAACAATTTTCAGACAGAAATTTTCATTTCAATTCTATTTTAATTTGTTTTTGTTGTTATTGTTTTTTTGGTTAATGATTAAATGGAGGTTAAAACCCAGTCATCAACTGACTGACCATGAAAATTGATTTTCTAAAATTAAAAAAAAAATTAGAGTGTCCTTGGAGATTGATTTTGGAGATTCGTTTTTTTTTCGCTTTTGTTTTTTTAGCTTTTGTTTTGTAAATTTAAAAATGTGATGTGTGGTATGTGGTATGATTGGTATATGGAAATTATTGTGTATTTAGAGAATTTCGTTAAATAAATAAATTAATGAATATTTAGAAATGGAAATTAATTTTGATTCGGTTTTTATTTTTTGGATTGTTGGGGTAAAAATTTTTTTAGTTTTAATTTGATTTTAATAGAGAATTTAATGTGTTTTGTGTTAGAAAATTAATTTTATTACTAAATGATTTAAAATTTTTGAGGCCCTCAAAAGTGTTTTCTAAGTTTTCAAAAAAAAATTGGAGATGTATATGTGATTAGTTTTTATTGTTTTCTTTTACTCCTTTTCCACGCCTTGAAGGAGTATAGGACATCCACTATCCACAAGTCTATTTAGACTACGGTTCAATTTCATTCATCGTTATATTCACTAAGACTTTGAGGTGAAACTTCCGGAAAGGGGTTGTGAGCTATCAAGATGACGTCATCACATAACGGTACTAAATATCTCAAATTTTTTGAATATATATACCATTAGTGGCGATGGCGCCATCTAGTGGTCGAAAAATGCATTACAAAATGTTCCTGAGATTTTGTAGCATTTTTATTAAAATGTTATATTTTTCCTGTTAGTCCATAAACTGGAACCAACATCTTACAATATTGTAAGGCATGATATTGTCTTTCATAAACATCTTGTTTCATCTGGATCGGTGCTACCATTTTTGAGATATTGCAATTTAAAGTGAAAATTTTTGTAAAAAAAAAAAAAAAATTCAAACTTTCAAAAAAACTACTATAACTGTGAAATTTTCAAAAACACCCTGTATTATTATTATACCATTAGAAAGGTATCTTAAAACTCTTTCCAACGGTATATAATAAGTATGGCATATGTTGACAAATAGCCCCACCAGAGAACATAAATGCAAAAATGACGCAACAATTTTATTAAAAAATACATTTTCATACTTTATTTGCCATAAATTTATTTTGCCTTTTTGTTTTCCATTTGAAATATTTATTTTAAAATTTAAGAATGTACTTTATAGTTTGATACAGTATTGAGTTGGGTTTTGTTTAGAAGATTTTTGAGGTATTTATATGTATGTAAAGTATAATTAGAAAGGACCTTAGAGTTGGTTATAAAGTCAGAATTATACTCTTTTTCCAGAATATTTATATACTAAGATTTTGAAGATTGACAGGGTTTTGAGTTGGATATAAAATTACGTTTATACTGTTCCAACAACCTGGTATAACGTTTTATTTAGCCCTTTCGTTGGGCCCTTTCGTTGGTTGGGCGAACAGGTTGTTCGCATTTGAATGCGAAATAAAGCCATATCATTTTCTAAAATTTTACGAAATAAAGCCATATAGTAAAATTGATACAAATTCTAACACTAAAATGAAAAGAATGGTATAAGAATTCGGATACCTAATTCATTCAAAAAATTAATAAGTTCCTAATTTTTTTTAATACACTGTAATAAAACATGTTAAATAATATTATATTTTCATTACGGGGGCTGCCGCCCCCGAACCCCCGCTAACTCAATTATTGAAACTAGATTTTGAATCCAACACTAAAATGAAAAGAATGGTATAAGAATTCGGATACCTAATTCATTAAAAAAATTAATAAGTTTCTAATTTTTTTAATACACTGTAATAAAACATGTTAAATAATATTATATTTTCATTAAGGGGGCTGCCGCCCCCGAACCCCCGCTAACTCAATTATTGAAGCTAGATTTTGAATCCAATACTAAAATGAAAAGAATGGTATAAGAATTCGGATACCTAATTCATTAAAAAAATTAATAAGTTTCTAATTTTTTTAATACACTGTAATAAAACATGTTAAATAATATTATATTTTCATTACGGGGGCTGCCGCCCCCGAAACCCCGCTAACTCATTTATTGAAGCTAGATTTTGAATCCAACACTAAAATGAAAAGAATGGTATAAGAATTCGGATACCTAATTCATTAAAAAAATTAATAAGTTTCTAATTTTTTTAATACACTGTAATAAAACATGTTAAATAATATTATATTTTCATTACGGGGGCTGCCGCCCCCGAACCCCCGCTAACTCAATTATTGAAACTAGATTTTGAATCCAACACTATAATGAAAAGAATGGTATGAGAATTCGGCATAGCTATTTCATACAAAAAATAATCAACCCTAATTAATAAATATAAATATTCTGGAAAAGGGGGCAATCCTGGTTTTGAATCCAACTCTAAAATCCCTCCTAATTGAGAATCCCACATATACACATATATAAATGTTCTGGAAAAAGCGTAAAACCCTGCTTTTGAAACCAACTCTAAAACTCCTTCCTAACTATTGAAATAAAAAAGTTTGGAAAATTAAATTGCTTCTATTTTCACAAATAAAATTACTTCTGATTTTGTAGCCTAAGGTCTAATTATATTTTTACATACATATTTAAATAAAAAAAATTTTAAAACTTTGAGGTTGTCACCTCCAAAATCCCTCAAAACAAATTGTCAGAACCAAACTCAATATTGTATCCAAACCTAAAATGCATTCTTACATTTTTAAATTTGCCAAAAAGGCAAAATAAATTTATGACAAATAAAGTTTGAAAATGTATTTTTTAATAAAATTGTTGCGTCATTTTTGCATTTATGTTCTCTGGTGGGGCTATTTGTCAACATATGCCATACTTATTATATACCGTTGGAAAGAGTTTTAAGAGACCTTTCTAATGGTATAATAATAATACAGGGTGTTTTTGAAAATTTTACAGTTATAGTAGTTTTTTTGAAAGTTTGAATTTTTTTTTTTTTTTTACAAAAATTTTCACTTTAAATTGCAATATCTCAAAAATGGTAGCACCGATCCAGATGAAACAAGATGTTTATGAAAGACAATATCATGCCTTACAATATTGTAAGATGTTGGTTCCAGTTTATGGACTAACAGGAAAAATATAACATTTTAATAAAAATGCTACAAAATCTTAGGAACATTTTGTAATGCATTTTTCGACCACTAGATGGCGCCATCGCCACTAATGATATATATATTCGGAAACTTTGAGATATTTAGTACCGTTATGTGATGACGTCATCTTGATAGCTCACAACCCCTTTGCGGAAGTTTTGCCGACTTTGATTACTCAGCTGTAGCAATTGCATAATATTATGAATACACAAATGTTAATTTTTTTGGGTCATCCTACACAAGATTTATTTTATATTAAAACGTATCTTATATTACGAAGCCTATTACGATATAATTTTACAATCTTACGATATTTTTTTATTAGATATGATCTGACGGCGGTTTGAATCCAAATGGTTCCACATGAAAGGCGGCGTCTTTACCACTACGCTATTGGTTTTTAATGTAGTGTGTAATATTTATTAATTATAAAAGTACAAAATTCTTTAAAAAAGCTTTTATTTGAGTTTTACATTGTTTAATTACAATTTTTAAACTTTTTTATTTAAATTACTTGTTATATAAAATTATTCATCAGTTTGTTAACCCCATCTTCGAAATACCATTTTTTGTTTTATTTGTTCTAATTTTTAAACTTTTGGACATGTTGTCTGTGTCATAGTACTATGTGGGAACAAGAGGGGATGTACTCGAAATATTATAAAACACATTTAATTAAACACAAAATTTATTTATATTTTTTTTAATTAAATATTTCATGACCTATACGGGAATCATTACCCACTAACCCATCGAGGCCCGTAATAAATCATTAAGATTTATTATTTAAATTTAATTTAAGATTACTTAGTTATAAAAATTCATAAAATTTTAATATTTGAATAATATGTATAGTGAGAAGAATGAAATATAAAAGAAAAAAAGAAATGGAAATCATTATACTATAAGTAAAAATATAATTGACACAAAAGAAATGACATTTATGAAGTATTGTTGCCGTATATACTTCGAAATAAAATTAATAAGTAAAACGACTATTCAAATGTAAAATTTAATATTCGGAATATTTTTGAATTTAATTTTTCAAACAGATTCTGAATTATATAGAACCATATAAAATTGATTTATATCTACAATTGAAAATTTCTAATTTTTGTTTAGTACGAGATTTATTGGAGAGTAAAATAGAAATGGATCAAAAAGTTTATGTAACTTTTGTGTTTTTTGGGCTACAAAATTAATTTGTGCTCAAAATGTAATGAAAACAAAGGAGAGTAATGTACACTTAAGAAACTGTTACGTTAATACCGTAATTTTTTGAATATTAAACATCATTTTCTAAAAAGTTAATAAATTTTCGTTCTAAGCCTCACACATCTCTTTCTAAAAGACATATAAATTTCGCTAAATAGATTTTCAAAATAAAATTACTAAACTTTTCAATTTTATTCATAAGAAAATAATATTATATTTTATATATTTCAAATGGATGTCAATCGGCCCGTTTTTTAAAAAATAAGCTAATAAATAACAACTTGTAATACTTAAATAAGACATGCTATTGACGAAGCACCCTGTAAAATTTTTCTAATAATTTTAAATTATGTGTTTTAGACAATAGTCCCTATTTTTGTAAAAGGGGTTTTTACATTTATCTTCTGTAAAAATATAATATTGCTTCTACATACTTTATTTCAAAAAGGCTGCAATTGTCAAAAATTATAAGAATAGAGATAAAGTTTAAGAGTCACTGAGTTGAATACATCCAGCTGACGTTTAACTCAAATCTCAAATATTTTTCAAATAAAAAATATGATTAAATTGGTAGTTTTTGTTTAAAAAGTTAAATTTGAGTTGAAGCTGAGTAAATTCTGCAGAATTGTGGAAATTGAATTAATGTCTAATGAAAGTTCAAAATTAAATATAATTATAATGCAAATATTTTAAAATCAAATTATACAATTATTAAAAAATTAAAATCCAAATTATGCTATAAAAATTTAAAAAAAATTTTAAAATAAAAGAAAATAGTCACTTCTGACGAACACTTTAGTTTAGATACTAATACTAAAACTCCTAAAAATACTTAAATAATAAGTATTCTAAAATTAAATTAGATAATGATAATGAAAAAAAAATACTTAAAATAAAACATAATTGCATTTTGTTTAAATAAAAAAATAAAATGGTAACAAATTGAATTAAAATGGAACACAAAAAAATAATTATCAAAACTATTTAACATACAATTATACAAATTTTAATATTTAAAATTAAAGTATTTAATTAAATATTTTTTTTTTTGTTGAAGTTTTCCATTTTGAAATTATAAAAAAAATATTTAGAAAATATTTAAAAATTTTTTCAATAAGTTTATATAAAGAATAAATTTCTGAAATTTTTTGAATATAAATTCCATGTATAAATTGAAATTGCAGACCACATTAGTTTCCAAAAAAAATCTTCTTTTGTAAAAAATTTTTTATGAATTTTATTAGAAAATTATTTTAAATATTAAATATTTTCATACACAAAATACCATTTTATGAAGTTAATTTATGTCAATTGAAAGTTTTCGAAAATTTTCTGAGGCATAATATAAAAGAAATTTTATGGTTCTTAGATTCTATATGTTGAAGTTTAAAACTTATATAAAATTTAAAAAGTTTATTATATTACAACATTGGTGCAGGGTCATAACTCCCAGGGTTATAATTCCCTTAAGATATGATTGATTTAATTTTATGTAAGTCCATAAGAGATTTAAGACTCATAGTAATGAGCCTTAGAGAACTTATGTCCTTTGGATTTTTAGCTCAGAGTGGTGAGTAAAAACATCAGTGACGAGTACGAATATATACAGACTTTCTTGAACAATCTATATTAAAAATAATTAGCACATATTTTGCAGTTGGATTCTAAATTACGGGTATTCCCTTTTTCCAAAATTAAAAAAACAAATATAAATTTTACATATAAAATAAATATATACTGCAAACTAGACAAATAAACCTGATGTTGTAACCAAAGTCTCGCATACACGAATTCATAAAAAAGGGGCAACTTTGATTTATTAACCAACTTCCTAATACAGAATCTCGCATAGCCAAATATAAAAATACATATTGTTGTACATCTAATATTTTACTTATAAATTTTGATATTATAAAGATATTATATATTATATACGGATAAAAATTCAAAAAGACTTTTAGAAATCATTTCAAAATAAATTTCGACTTACATATATTAGTATAAGTATACAATTTTGGTTATATGATGTTATAACTTCCAAAATGGAACTTATGTCCCACTTGTGAAGAGACTTATGTGCCACTTGTTTAAGGACTTATATCCCACGTAAATATTTTAAAATGCATCAAAGGTCTCTTTGGGACTTATGTTGCACTAAATGAAATGACCGTGGGAGTTATGACCCTACACCATTTAACTCAAAACTTTACTATTCCTAAGTTACTTTTTAAAACTAAAAACAAAATGAGGTAAAAAATTTTCAAAATTAAAACTTGAACAACGTTATTTTGGTTTAATTTAGAATTTTGTACATAAAAAAAATAGTTACGAAGTTTAGTTTTGAATGGAAATGTTTACATAATATTGTTTATAAATAAAATTTTTACTTCATATATCGATGTTTGAGAGTGCCATTTAGGTGTGGTGTCATAATAATATTAAATTTATTATGAATTCTTATAGTTAAAAGACTTTTATTTAAAATAGTTAACAGGAGTAAAATAATAAATATATTATATAAGATGTAATATTTTGTATACAATATGCCCTTTCATAATATGAAAAGTTAACTTTCCTTAAAAAACAGAACATGCAAGTTCCACAAGACATAAACTTGGAAAATTCCCTTGGTTGATTGAGAATATTCAAATTAAATTAAACTACATAATCACAGAGAGCAGTTTATTAATCGTTTCCAAAATACTGAAACTAAATATTTTATTCACATTAATAACACATATGGTGTTTTGCTGAACCGAACCTATACCCAGAGTAAAAAGTCATGTAGTATTACAAAAATCATCTGATATCATCAAAATTGCTCTCTGATTTTGCAAGGGCAATTTTTTTAATAATATTTTAAAAAAATATTATATTAATAAAACCATTGTCTCAAATCTAACTAAAACTTGAAATAAAAGCCGCTGGTTAGAGTCCTTGATCTGCTATATGAATATCCGCGTTATGAAAAAAGTCCGAAGTCAAAAGAATCTAAGGGACTTATGATTCTAAAATTATGCCATAAGTTTCCAAAAGATTAAAACTCGAATGAAGATTTCCATTTTTCCCAATACTCAAATTTTGAAACCAACTTGAAATTTTCTGATATATTATGTCTTATTTTTTTGAAGACTTTTGATTCACTTATCAGAGTTATAATACCTCGGGGATTTTAAGCTTATTTATTCAGAATTTATTTTTTTTGGGGCTTTAGACTATGAAACTCTTATCATATAACCCATCCACTACATGAATTCGAATATATGGAAAAATTTTTAATTTCATTACCTCTGAAACGTTTAGGAATGTACGCTTCCTTCTCAATCAGTCCATATGTTATCACCAATTTATTCTGCGGACATGTTTAATACATTATCATGACTTTCAAACTTTAATTTAATTTTCCTAATGATTACATATAAAATTTCTCAAAATATTTTTTAACAAATGTAATTTTAAATACATTAATACTTAATAATAATATGTTATCTCAATTTTAAGACCTATTGATCTAAATTAAACTAATCATTTTGTATATTTTATTTATTTTATATTTTAATATTTATTAAAACTGCAATAAAAAAACAATGCAAAACAATAAATAATTAAATTTATTGCTGGTTATATTCCAAAAAAAAGAAAGTTTACCTAATTCTATATTTACCTTGTTTTTTAAGTAAATAAGCAAATAATTAGTTAGAAAATTTAAAATTTATTTATTTTTATGTACTATGTACATAATATGTAACTATAATTACCTAAAAGTATTTATTTTCCAATAAATAATTCAATTTAATTAATTAAAAATTTGGTAATTTTAAAATAATTGGAATTTTAATGATAAACGTATTTGATTTAAAATACAAAAATACAAATAAAAAAAAAAAACAAAAATCCAAAAATCGAATAAATAAAATACAATAATTAAATAATAATGAAATTAATAAATATTTATTAAAAAAAACACAACACAACACAACAATTAAAATTTTTTTTTAGCTTGCATTAAATTATTAAAACAAATGAAAAATTTTTCAATTACCTAATTTATTTATTTTTTAATCTAATAATTAGTAATAATAATTATAATTATTTAAAAAAATAAATAAAAACGTTTTTTTTCATTAATCGAATTATAAATTTAGTTATTTAATCAAAGAATATAGTTATTTCGTTTTTAAAATGTAATAATAATTATAATTTTACAAAATAATTTTTAATTCGTGGTATACTTTAGAAAAATTGAATTTAAGTATAGCTATATATTTAATTAAAATTCAATTCTGAAAATCGATTTTTGAAATTCAATTTAAATAATTTCAAATTGTATAAATATTAAATAGTATTCAATTATTATACGTTTTCATTATTAATATTTCGAATAATTTAATATTTTAAACTAAAAAATTCTATAGAATTGATATTTATGATAGACAACTTATTTGGTCATTTTAATTTTATTTGAATAGTTTCCAAAAGGAATTTTAAGAATAGTTTTGAATGAAATTGCATTATACTATTTTTAAAAGTTTCAATAATCAATTTTCAAATTAAATATTTTACAATAACAAAAAGGTGATTTTCTTAAAGCCAGATTTTTTAAACGAAATTTTCTAATCCGAGATTTTAAAAAAACGCGAGATTTTCTATAAGCGAATTTTAAAAAAATGCAATTTCTTAATCGAGGCTATGTGAAACTTTAATGTCATTATTGTTTATTGCACCAAATTTGAAAATAGCATTTGGATTTTATTTTACAATACAATTAATATTCATTTAGAAAATGTTGAAGAACAGAATACAAAATTTTGAATATTGTAATTAATAAATGTTTTGATATTTATTTAATACAAAAATAATTATTAAATGCTTTTAAGATAGTTTTAGTAGGTACTTATAAAAGAATAAAAATTTAAAGCCTATAAGTATGCAATGAATTGTTTGGCTAAAACGAGGTTGATAAACTTATAGATATGTCTAGATTTATTAAAGTTAGTAATAAAATACACCAAGTTTTAATGTGTAACATTAAATAATTGTATTGTATTCGTATTAATTAAATAAATTTATTGTATTGTAGTAAATTGATATAACATTAAACAATGACCAACTACCTAGGTTTTAATTTTGTGTATAATAAGATTTAGATGTTCAAAACAAAATTTTGTTATCCAATGAAATTAAAACTAATTTTCATTAAAAATTGACGAAGAATTAATATTAAAAAATTTTTTATAAAATCTTATACGTAAAACTGCTCTATAATTGAAACAACATCCATCACCTTTATTCCATTTCATAAGTTAACATAGATTAAAATATTCATAACGAAATAACACAAAGTGAATAAATATGCAAATAATCAAAACAAAAAATATAAAATTAATGAAAATAATATTATACAAAAGTATTTATAAATTTAAAATCTATAGTTAATATATTATAACAAAGTAATTCAATTTGCCGCCATTTTTTTTTTTACATTACAGTCTTTTTCACCAAAAATCTCTCAAAAATTCAAATTCGAAAAATTTTCTCGAAATTACATTTTCCATTTTCATATTTTCTAGAAAAAAAAATAAACATTTTATTTTACATCAAAAACAATATTGTATATACCTATTATACATTTTATTTTAAAATTTTATATTTAAAAAAAAAAAGTACGTAAATCGAAAAAACAAATCCATTTAAAACGAAAATAACTGAACACCATAAAAACATAAAAAACAAAATACGAGTAATAAAAAATTGGTGCAATAAATAAATTAAAAAAAACACACAAAAAAAAAAAGGAAGATATATAATATAAATATTTTTGAAAAAAAAAGAGAACAAGAAGAAGATAGAATAATAACAAGATAGAATAACTGTCATACATATGAACAAACAAGAATAATGCAATAACAAAAGAATAAACAACAACAAAAATAACAAAAATTCATAAAAATATGTCAATTTTTGATTAATGTTAATATTTGTAATAAAATATAATAAGAATAATAAAAAATAAAATTCAAAAAATCTGAAATACCAAAAGACAATATTTACAGTTCAAAAATATAAAAAAAAAACAAATACAACAACAAACATATACATAATAAACAAAAAAAAATATGAAAAAGTGTGTATTTCGTGATTGTTATAAATTTTAAGTGCACGTGTATATTGTATTCAGTGCTATTTTACTAATAAACAAACAAATATACTTTCACTGTTCTCATCTATATATATATATATATTACAAATAATATAAAATCATAACACATTTATACATATATAAATATGTTAACCTACCGTTATATTTTTTATATTAAAACAACGTAAGAAAAAAAAGGGAAAGTGAAAAATAAAACACACGAATCAATATATGTATCTACTTTTTTTTTTCAATATTCATCTTCTCGTGTTATTTCTTTTTAACAATTTGTTTTTTTTTACATACTTTTGAATATATCATGAGATAGTATGTATATATACACATATATAATAAAAATACGGTAAATATTACATTAATCTCACACCTTCAATCATTGATGAGTGGAAGAAGAATGATGAACAATCAAAAAATAAAGTAATAAGAAAACAGAGATGGGGTATAAAGAATCAAATATTGAAAAACCGTTAACTTATAAAAAAAAAAAATATAAAAAAAAAACAAAACCAATAATACAACAAAGTGACAGAAGAATTGAATAACTGAAGAAAAAAAAATAAACAGTTATTTTTATAATATTACTGTTTTTTTACTGCAATATATACATATGTATATATATAAAGAGCAAAACATAAAATAATATAAAAAATTAAACGAAATAACTGTATTTCCTTTCAAAACCGTTATTTTTTTTTTGGAATTTCAAATATTTTCTTTCTTCTTTGTGTGTGTGTGTTTGTGCAATATTTTAATCAAGTGTTATTTGTTTTTGTCATCATATACTTCATCACTGATATTATACATTTTAGTAGGGATACATATGTATATAATATGTATATGAAAATTTTTCATTGATATTATTTTAACTGGATTCTATGTTATTACTTTTCTATAACGGTATAAAATAACGTTTTTTTCGTTTTATTTCATTTTTGTATAAAAAAGTGTAACTGTAAATTTTTTTAACTATAACGGATCTTGTATAAATTTCGTAATTCTTTCGAAACCGTTTTTTTAATAACGGTACAAAAACTAAAAAAAATATATATATATATATATATATATTTATATATATATTCAGTTATATGATATAAACACTTAAGTTTCATTTTAAAAAACTTACCTTACCTTAACTGAATTTATTTTTACCGTTATTTTTTAATAGTAGAAAAAAAACAATAAAAACAAAAAATACATATTTATTGAACAGAAAAACTTAGCCTTAAACGCTCTTCATATTATTTATTTCTCGGTCGTTTATATTGTTTCGGATTTTTTTTTTTTTGCAATAATCCTGTTATTTTCGACTTTTGTGCGTACAATTTTATTCATTGTACGTTGTTCGTCGTCGTCGTCGGCGTCGTCATCGTCGCGCTTTATTAACCTTGTAACAATAAAAATAACAGTACAAAAAATAAAACGAAATTTAAGTAAAACAATAAAGAATATATAAAAAAAAAACAAAAATACAATAATAATAATAATTTAAGAAAAACAGTTACAGAAAAAAAAATAGAAAAAAAGGAAAATAAATAAATACAAAATACGAATAAATATAACGGAACAAACGAAATAAAATAAACTGCTGTTACCATATCCGTACGTGTTTAAAAGCACAAAAAACAAAAAACAAACAAATAACGGTATAGAAATTCAAATAACGGTAAAAACGAAATATAAGAAGAAGAAAAAACAAATTGTAATTGAGAAACTCACAATTCACAAAAGAAAACGTCAAATACCGAAATATAAGAAATGTGAAAACAATAAAATAAAACAATAGAAGAAATTCTATGTAATAGGTATGCTGATGTGTTAGGGTTGCGTTTTTATTAAATTCTTTAATTTAATTTTTTTTCTTCTTATTTTTTTTTTGTGTTAATCAAAAAAAAAAAAGAGAAAATTGAAAGGAGAAAATTAGAAAAGGACAATTCCCGTTATTTTTCAGGTTTCAGTATAATGTATGCACTAAGAATAGGTGAAAATCTTATAGTTTATTTTTAAAAACCTTGTGACTGTGATAATATCTCTAATGTGAGGACTACTTAGTGTTCACATGGTCGAATTCTATTTTTTGAGCCATAAAACAGTTATAAAAGTCTCTTAGCCAAATATATAATATATATAATGGGCTATCATCAAGAATTATCGTGAGGAAATACCGTTAATTCCCGTTAAATGATTAAATTATTCTTGGTTAATAGGAATTATTAAATATATCATATATACAACAGGGTTTATCAAGAATTATCGTGAGGAAATACAGTTAGTTCCCGTTAAATGGTTAAATTATCCTTGGTTAATAGTGATTTGTAATTACTAAATGATTGATTTATCGCTATTCATAAGGATTGATTTTGACAAAATATATTTATCGGTAATTGAAAAAGACGGCTAATTGACAATTGGTTTGCATATTTGCCAATTGTGCAATTTAAAAAAGGTTTGATAGCTCTGATAGAGAATAGTTTTTCATTCTTATTGCATAGCTAATTTTTAGAATTTATTAGTTCAAAGCTCCATTTCTTAAATTCCAATATTTGGGTAGTGACCTGAGAATTTAGTTTTCTAAATCGATTTTATAATCGATAAAGTAGATCTTTCAAGTAATTTGCAACACTTCATTCCTTTCAATTCAAATAAACTGAATAATAAATTTTCTTTTGGAAAAAATATATATATGTATAGATAATTTGAAAATTACATATTTAATGTCGTTTTTCCATGATTTTTTGTAATATTTAAAAATGAAATGAATTTTAAAGTAAAATTGAAATTAGAATATTGCCATACATAATAATAGTTAATAAACACGTATATATATAGGTATAAAAGTACTAAATATGAATACTTCCTCGCTTACATTATTTTTTATTCGATCTTAATTATAAATGCGCGGCCACGCTGATTTCACTTTTATACATGCTATTCAAGGCTTTTAAATTTTGAAGTCATGCTCAAAATGTATTCATAAATATAAAAAAAATTGAGCAGTGAGTGGTAAAAAAATGTATACAGGGTGTCCTTCATTAATACCATATCCATCATAGAGTAGGTATGAGAAGTAAAATCCATTAAAAAATTGTATGGGAGCGGGTTGGTCTATTGCAAATAATTTTTGTAATATTGGAGTTAAAAAAATTTTATAGACTTTTAATAAAAATAAATCTATGGGACATCCTATATTTTTTAAATATTTACTTACATTGCGTCATGTTAAAACCATAAAGTCTCCCTAGATTTTAATTTAAAATTTTTGAATAATATTTAAATATTTGTTAGAAGAAGGCATGAAAAAATGTCACCAGAAGTAGAATACATACCATTAAATTGATTTTCAATCATCCCCCTTATATTGGAAAATACACTGAGAATTTTTAAAACTCTTAAGAATCACAACGAAGAAAGTACAGATTACCTTAAAAAAAAAAGTGTTCAATTCTTTCACGTGATTCGATCGATCAAACATCGAAAAATAAAAACAACAAAATCAAAAAAAGAAGGAGAAAAAAAATAAATAATATTATTCTATTTCTATTCTAAATATATCTTAAAGCAAAATTTTCTTTAGCAGTTGAAGCCTAGATTTTTTGGATGGAATGGGAAATAACCGTGAGAAAATTATTAATGAATATATCGAACTGATACAATATGCTACTTATAAAAATACCTTTTTTTATAATAAATATGTATATATACCTTAAGGTAAAATTTCTTTTTTCATTGAAATAAATATTAATCAAATATCATCATAATCATTATCAATATCAATACAATATTTGATTGATGTTATTGTTATACGTTAAATTATTATATAAAAAAAAATATCTTTTTTCTATGCCTTTTAATAAATGAGTTTTTTTTTTTTTTTGTTTTGTTATGATAAAGGCAAATTTTTATATTAAAATATTTTTTAGGGTTGCCGATTGGTATTACACACAATCTAATAACTGTTTAACTGATTATTTATTCTATTAATTTAAACCAAATGCAGATTATATTTGAATTAGTTTCAAGTGTAATTTGTAACTGAAGTTAAAAACTTATCTTTGGAATATCCTAGAGAGCGTCCCAATGCTTAAAATGTAAAAAAAAAAAACGATTTATAATATAATTTAAGTTGGAACAGATATAGGTATACAATTGAAGCTTGCATAACCATTTAGATGCCAATATTTTTTTTCCAAGTATTGCAGAACTTATAAACTGAAAAATTTTTGCACGACTTAGGCCGCAGATACGCTGACAGTGGTCGATATTTTCACTGACGATTATTCAGAAAAACATTT